>VWYH01010217.1:145961-182874 GCA_013399365.1 Pampusana beccarii | reverse complement strand
CCCCAGCCTGTAGCTCTGCCTGGGGTTGTTGTGACCCAAGTGCAGGACCCGACACTTGGCCTTGTTAAACCTCATACAATTGGCCTCAGCCCAACGATCCAGCCAGTCCAGATCTCTCTGTATGGCCTTCCTGCCCTCAGCAGATCAACACTCCCACCCAACTTGGTGCCATCTGCAAACTTACTGGGGATGCACTCAATCCCCTTGTCCAGATCATTGATAAAGAGATTAAAGAAAACTGACCCTAGTACTGAGCCCTGGGGAACACCACTTGTGACTGGCCACTGACTGGGTTTTACTGGTATGTGTCCTCCAGTCCTGCTGCTGGGCTGGCTACAGTAATTCATCCGTGGGGAGGGTCAGTCCAGGTCACTTCCCTTGGTAGAAAGTGTTCAGGAGCAGGAAAGCGGAATATTCATCTGCTGGCATGACAGAGAGAGAGGAGTCTTTTAAACTTAGGCACTATATGTGAGCAAATTCTGCTTTTTTGGAAATTCAAAATTCTTTAGCCACAGAATTAGAGGTGGTGAGTTCTCAAAATTTTTCTTTGAGCAGATTTCACAAGACTTTACATCTTCTTGCTGTTACACATTTGTATAATGTTTTCATGATTGCGGGTGGGTGTTAGGTCAAAACCTTAATTATTGAAAAGCTGGGCTTCTGGAGTACAATTGCCCCGCGGCTTCTGTCAACAGGCTTAGTGTTGAGAGCAGAGGTGGCCCTTCTGATAGCTGCGTGAAGGAGGAGCGTGGCTTCCTCCTGAGATTGGCCTGGTGATAAAAGCTTCCTGCCTTTCTTGACAAGAGAAAGCAGCGTGCAGAGTGCTCTGCCCTGCTCCGCTTGGCAGGGGAGGCAGTTCCCAGAGCCCGGAGGGACCGTTGTCCTGCCAGGTTCCTAGGACGATGCTTGGGAAGAAGAAATCTCGCTCGCTCGGTTTATCTGAAACAGCTTCACGTGCGAACTCTGTGGAGCGAGAAGTGAAGACTTCTGTTTGTTGCTACTGGGTAAAATAAGAACAGCTTTCTCCAGAACAGGGAGAGGTTGACCAGCGCTTCTGAAAGCTCTCAAAATATTGTTCTAAGCCCTCAAATTTTTAAACCCTCTCCTTAAAATAAGATAGTTATGTTAGTAACTATTTTAGTTATATTGTGTTAGTACTTAGTGACCATCCCTCATATAACCCATACCAAAACTGACTTTCCGAAATTTCTTGCTGATTATTTTAAGTGGTTTTATTCACTTACAATCAGCATTTTATTATTTTTTTTTTTATTTTTTTGTTTTTACAGACAACAGCATGTGATAAATAAATCACACCAATTCATTTTCTGTTAGGTCATCTCCAGAATACACCTACCCTTCATGGCAAACAGTTTAGCTGTTGTTCAACATCAGGGAAACCTTTCTAGTGAGATGAGGCAGGCATTTATATAAGCTGCACCAAAAATGAAACACCATTAACCTGTGTCTGCTGTTTCTAATTAGTTCGGAAAGATTGCGTGACATACACATGTTTAAACAATAAGGTTGGTGAGTTGAATGTCTCATCCAAAGTAAATGTAGTCTATAATACTTATTGTTTATGGCACGGTGATGATAAATCACTAGTTTGGAAATGTTTTTTAGATTAGGCTTGTATTAGTTTAACTCATAACTCCGTGGGTAAATTACAATACATGGAAACAAAACAGTTGAGACAAAGAAATTTTTGTTCCATTTGCAAATACTGAGAGCTACTACTTAAAATTGCTACCAGTGGGAAACGTAAAAGATGAGGTAATCCCCTAAAGGAAAAGGGCCATGGTTGTGAAACACATTAAACATAAATCTTGTAAAGCTTGTAGGGAATGCACTGAACTGAACCCGCTCAGAGTTCATGCTAACAAGAAATTCTGGTCAGCGAAGGCAGATAAAGGCATTGTAAATGACTGTATTTAAATTAGTCTGGAATTCCAGAACACATGCTCGGATAATATGAAATAAAGCTCTCTAACTATGCAGCTCTCATTAGTTTAGTGGTCACAGCGAAACTTAAACATGTCTGCGCTACAAGACCCAAGGCTGCTGGAATAGCTTGCTGGTGTCACTGAGGGTTTAAATCTGCCATTTTCCAGGGGTTAGAGCAGAGAACAGGGATCAGGGATCTTTAGGTTTTTGCTCTCAGTTATCCGAATAACTCACCGAGGAGCTGTGGCTGGACCGTGAAAGCTCACCTCAGCCTGCTTCTGTTTGCATCGCAGAAGAGTTTGGCTTCACTTATTTATGATAGCTTGGAAATGGATTCTCCGGGAACATCCTGGCGCTCATCGCCATGTGTCACACCCCTCCTTCTCCTCCATCGGCGTTCTTGCGTGGTGATCTGCACCAGTGCTCATAGGACCAGCAGCGCCAGGGTCTAGAAAACCACAGAAGCCAGGATGGATGGGCAGGCAGAGATGTAGTGAAGTGGAGGATGATCAACAAGGCCAAGTGCAAGGTCCTGCACCTGGGTCAGGGCAACCCCGGTGTCAACACAGGCTGGGGATGAAGGGATTGAGAGCAGCCCTGAGCAGAAGGACTTGGGGGTGCTGGTGGATAAAAGACTGGACATGAGCCGGCAATGTGCGCTTGCAGCACAGAAGATCAATCCGATCTTGGGCTGCATCAGAAGCAGCGTGGCCAGCAGGGGGAGGGAGGTGATTCTGCCCCTCTGCTCCGCTCTGGTGAGACCCCACCTGCAGTCCTGTGTGCAGCTCTGGAGCCCTCAGTGCAGGAAAGACATGGACCTGTTGGAGAGGGGCAGAGGAGCCCCAGAAATGATCAGAGGCTGGAACAGCTCTGCTGGGAGGACAGGCTGAGAGAGCTGGGGTGTTCAGCTGGAGAAGAGAAGGCTCCGGGGAGACCTTATTGTGGCCTTTCAGTGCTTAAAAGGGGCTTATGAGAAAGATGGAGAAAGACGTTTTACCAGGGTCTGTAGTGACAGGAGAAAGGGCAGTGTTTTTAAATGGAAAGAGTTTAGATTTATATTGGACATGAGAAAGAAATTTTTGACACTGAGGGAGGTGCAACCCTGTCCCAGGTTGCCCAGAGAGGTGGTGGATGCCCCATCCCTGCAGACATCCCAGGCCAGGCTGGATGGGGCTCTGAGCAACCTGATCTGGTGAAGATGTCCCTGCTCATGGCAGGGGGTTTCAACTCTATGACCTTTAAAGGTCTCTTCTGACCAAACCCATTCCATGTACCTATACCTTCCTGGAGTTCCGTATAGCTGTGGGCTCTGGGTGGTGTTGCCCTGTTCTCCTGACACTTGGTGGCCACATCAAGCCAGGCCAGACCTGCTGTTTCTGCACGTCGTCGTTCCAGTGGCCCCTGGTCAGGCAGCAGAAGCGTCCCCCTGGGATCATTTCCAAAGGGGATGGAGGGAGGTGGGAAGTCTTCCTGCTGCAGGGATGATCCAGGACAGATGGATGGGTGGATGGATGCATTGCCTTCTCTCACCATTCTGAAGCTGGAAATCTGAAGAGTTTGTTGCACCGAGTCCCGGGACAGCGTGCTTGTGTATTCCTGGGCTGGGCAGAGGAGTCTTTCAGCTCTTTTATTCTTATCTGGCAGCATTACTAATCAAAACCGTTTTTGACAGTTGTCATGTGCTTTCTGCAGGCTGGTTTACATCTGTGTTCTGTCGCTCTGCCGTGCCTTTGGACAGGAGGAAGGTTTTAGTTGGCTTCCGTGGATCCTTGCTCAGATGCTGGGTGGTGGTGGTGAGGCAGCCTCGCTTGGAACTCCTTTCTCTGGCATTTCTGTCAAGGCAGAGGAGATTAAATGGCTTATTTCTCCAGTTTCCCATGCTGGCTGCTGGCCTGGTTTGTGGGTAATTCAGTTCATGAGCATTATAATGCTGGATTTTAATTTTTTTTTTCCTGGCTTCCTGATATTAAGTTAATTGCAGCGTTGAGCTGTTCAGTGCTTTGTGCAGAGAAAACTAGAAAAAGGTGAAAGTCAGTTACAGGCTGGGACCAGGAATGCCAATTAAATACCAAGCATTTTTTGGGAGGGGGGTAAGAGGAAGGAAATGAAGAACAGGTAGAGAACGAGTCAGGAGAAGAAAAAATTATCATCGTCTTGGAAAACGTTACAAATACCACAACTGCAGACTGCCGGCTCCATTTTAAGATAAATAAACACTAATGCTTTTATTTCATCCTCTTGGCAGTGTGCAATGCTTGCTTGTTTTTGTGCTTGGATCATTTTTTGAGGGTGAGTTTTGCAGCTCTAAGTTTTGAAGCTCTTTTATGGAGAGGATGGGGTTCCTGAGCTGGTCTGCGGCACCGGGGTCTTGCAGCTGAGACCCGGCAAAGCCCATCGCTGTGATTTATGTCATCGCTTCGGCGTTAGGAAGATCAGGGTAGCTTAGTGAGCTGGGAGGGCAGAGGTAAATTAATTCACAAGAGAGGTCATTAACCCTGAAAGCGCATATTTAGTTCAATGGGCAAATGGATTTTTTTCGTGTAGTAGAAATTGCACTGAACTGATCAAATATTTGTGTGTAATTCTGAACCTGCATCAACATGATAAACCTGCAAATATTCTAAGGAAGGTGCACGATGTACCTAAAAAGAGCTACCTGTGCTATTAATCTCATTACTTTTGATACGGGTTTATTCATGCCGTATTAGTGATGAGCTTTACAAAAGCCCGACCATCTAGTTAGGGCATCAACATACATTTATTATTTGAGAAAGAAGAGCCATTTTCAGTTAGTACTTTAGTTATCTGAGATTTGTGGCCAGGTGTGTGCTTTGTTTGCTTTCTACCTTCTAATCTTCAACCCGGTTTTCCCTCCTCCCCCATAATTTAGAACGGATTTGGTCCTTCTCTTGTGCAGCCAGAGCTTCCACAAGATAGTCCCGCAAACTGATAATTGCTGGGGCATGTGAATCTTGTGGATATATGTCCTTCCATTACTTATGTGCATCTTTATTTCCAGTTGGGGCAGGCAGTAAGATGTAATTTATTTAAAAGAATTGGATTATTCTTCTAATAAAAGTGCACAAATGTTGAATAAGCAAGCGGGAAAAGGGAGGTCAGATATTACAAAATGCAAAGATGCGTATTTGGTGCAGTATTTTGGCTGGGCATTCACATTTTGAAAGCTGAAAATGGAAAAAAAAATAGAGAAGTTTCACAAAACATGTGCAAGGCTATAATGAACTGAATAAAATATGCTTTACCGTGGGATTTAAATTGTTTAGTCCATACAGAGTTCACAGTTAATTTGCTTTTATAGCAGGTGAAGGTAAGAAGTGATTTGTTCTGCTAATGCCTGAATGGAAAGAACTTGTGTCTCACAGATGTCGGGTATTTACTGATGCTCTCGCTGTACAAATAAAGTGCAAATGGTTCAGCAGAGACAGTCAGACTCCTTTAAAACAAGTACAAGACTAGAGGTACATAGAATTCATCTCTGTAAAAGAGAATGAATGCATTTGTTTTGCAGTTTTCCAGAAAGTAAGAATTTAAATAAATGTCTCTTTAAAAGCGTCAGTTCAGATGTACTTTAACATATTTTAAATATATTTCAAAATCATAAAATATCTAGAATGGCAGTAAATTCTGTATTGGTTTTGTAGTAATTTCGTCGAAAGCTGTGACAATAAATAAGCTCATCAGTTAAATCTGTCATCCGGACTAAAGTTTAGAGAGAGTGCGTTGCTTTCTGCTTGAAATATTTTGTGGACAGAAATTAGGAAAAAAATGGATTTCAGAAACTCCCTGTACATTTTCCTATTCATTATGCCAAATCTCTCATTTTACAGCACTCACTCTTGTTTTCAAAAGCTGTGTGATGTTCAGCTAACAAGGGCTACAACAATAGTTCATTTGCAATATGTAATCAAGTTGAAAAATGTTACCGATGATTTCAGATAGACTGTCAAGATCTTTTTTTAAATGTAATTTGCTTTTTTGTGAAGAAACACAAATTTTACAGGCCAGAGCTGTCAGCCAGCTATTGTAGCCAAGATCAGCAAACTTAATAGGAGTGAACAGCATTATTTTGTGGTATTCCAGCCATTTTTATTCTTAAAGCAAATTGCACCGTTTTCATTTTAATTGAATCTGTAAATTGCCGTGGACGAGCTCCAAAGATCTGTGCCTTTCAGGACACATCTTTAAATAGATTTATTCTTTTCTTTAACGCGTGTTTAGAATTAGATGCCAAAATTTGTTAGGTGATTAAAAAGCATGCATTTCTAAACGAATTAAATTGCAATAGCAATCCCCTGCACTGCTTGCATTTGCAGTTTTAACTTGGGTAGAACAGTAACTACGTTGATAAATTATTATAAGACCATTTTATTTTTGTGAATACCTAGAAAATTCAAAACATCTGGAATCTGCTGTTTTTTTGCCGTTTTCCCTACAGTTTCCATCAATGATGCGCATTTTTTTTCCCCACTTTAGTTCTGGTTCATAGAAGTGGTTTCTCCTTTTTTTTTTGTTTTTAACCCACTTGCAAAGAATTGGAACAGAAGCAGCTGCTTTCTTGGAGGGGGCACAGTTGGTCCTCTTTATCTAGAGATGACATTAGGGCTTGGATGGCGTTGCGGAGCGGTGAGATACGTGAGGCTCCCATTTCACCTCGCATACGATGTAACACAGCACCTATATTCCTTACACTGCGGAATAATTTTAGGATTCAGTAACTTACCAGCCTGGCAACACATTTATTTCGCACTGAGATCACCAAAAGCATCTGTTGATAATTTGCTTTCTTACGGACCTCTGAACAGAAGTATCTGAAGTCGTTGCCTGAGCCTGTAATGGTTCTTATTTAAGGCTTATGCACAGTGAATTGGATGCAAATAAATGTTACATTTTTACAGCTTCCTAAAAATCTGATTATAATGAAATATTTAACTTGAACAGAGGCAGAAGCAAATAAATTGATCTAAATTCCCGGTCAGTAGTTTTTTTGGGAACACTTACTATTTTTTAAAAGGGCAGTTTTGACTTTTTAATTGGTTATCCCGACATGATGATAAATATTTCCAATCGGTTGTATTTTGTAGTCACAGCTACACATCCTATTTTATTGATGTATTTTTAAATTAGGAAGCAGTAAATGTATGTAAAAGCTTGGCAGTCAGCGGACAAATGTCTAATAGAAATATACGCACAAATTTTATAAGAAATTTGAAGGGTTGAAAAGGGCTGACATTACAACGAGGTAGTTAAACTTATTCTAAATGGTATGTAACTTGCTCAAGGATACGGTGAATTGTGAACCAAAAGACCTTGAAAACTCTTCTGTGGGGCAGAAGGGCAGTTTTGACCTGATGCTTGAAAGTTTGCTCAACTTTTCCAATAGAAATCTATTGCTGAAGACGTCAAGTTATTTTATTAGGTAGCCCGTGTTGAAAGATAGAAAGATAGATTATAGATAGAAAGATAGATGAATTTGTGGTGGAGAAGTACGCTGCATGTTTTTATCAGATTTAATCAAATTAAATAAACAAAATTCCCATTTCAATATACTTAATACTTTAAAAAAATTCTTAATTTGTGGTGGTGAAGTACGCTGCATGTTTTTATCAGATTTAATCAAGTTAAATAAACGAAATTCCCATTTCAATGTACTTAATGCTTTAAAAAGAAGTATTTTAAGTTATGACATTGGTGTTCAATGGATTTAAACTTAATCCATATTGAAACAAGTTGTATGACAATATTATGCAACATGAATATTGACTATTATCGTAATAGTAACTTGGGTAGATTTGAAATTAAAACCCAAGAACATACCAGGCAAGATGTGTTTAATGAACTGGATTTTTAGTGAAAGTAGATTTGATGTTTTGTACAGATCCTTTTACTATCAGCAAGATATTATTGCATACAGAATTTCAGAAGTTTATGAGGTGTGTGAGCATATTGTTATTGTTTCATTGCCGTTGTGGTGTTCTCCTTTCATACAACGTTTTTCACCTCTATTCTTTATAGAGCACTAAGTATTATAGAGTTCATCTTTAGCATTGAAAAAATTGTAGTTTTTTGGTAAATTTGTATTTTAAATTTTTCCACCTCCGTGCTTATTCTTCCATATTTGACCTGTACAGCTTGAATTTGGGGATTTTGGCGTTGGCTCGTCCCAGCTAGAAAGTGCAGAAGGAAGGATGGGCTGCAGCTGCGGTTGGACTTGCTCTTAAAGGTCTTTTCCAACCAAAATGATTCTGTCGTTTCCACCACTTACGGCCGATTAGGGGAACTGGGCTGTTTTGTGGACTCGTCGCTGAAAATGTTGTTGTGAAATACTGGAGCAGGTTGATGAGAGGGGTGGTGGGATTTCCATCCTTAGAGATGCTGAAAAGGTGTCTGAAGAAGCCCTGGGCAACCTGCTCCGAGGGGTCTCTGCCAAACGGGTCCGTTTTTGGGGCAGAAAGAAAAAAGATGGAAATTGAAGACGGTGCGGGGTTTGTCCAAACCGGAGTGTTACAGATACATTTGAATTTTAAGACTGGCCAAATTTGCCTCTTTTGAACACTTCTATCATTAGTCTGTGTGATCTTATAGTTTTGTGAAGGTGTTAATTTCCGAATGGTTTCATCGTGTTCTTCTTCCATGTAAGAAATGACCTTATTTGAATCTCAGCACGTTGTTCACACTTAGTTTTCTTTGTAGAAGGGGTACAAGCTTGAAATGTTTCCTGCTCGTGTTCCCCTCGCCTTAAACATTACACCAAAACTAAGCTTGGATCTAATCACTCTTTTGAAAGACAAACTTCTTCAAGCATCTTCTTGTGTTTCACATACCTAAAAAGCCATTATCTCCTTCTCCGGCCTCCTCATTGTCAGGGCATGAAGGGCTGTTGGTGGCCTCATCCCCCCCACGCAGTTTGGGTGGGAATCGGGGATTTTAGGCCTAATCTTCTTAGCGGGAGCCGGCACATGAAGAGTGGCGCCCGCAGGAGGACGCCTCTGGGGCTGGGCCGGCTGTTCCTGTGGTTGTCCCTTGTTTCGGAATGACATCTGGCATTAAGGGTGCGAGTACAAGTGTATTAAGATGGACCTTTCACTAGCAGGCGTGAAAAGAAAGTCACACGCACCGGCGGTTTTCAAAAGAAACAAAAGCAGCTTAGCTGTAGTGACAGAGTGCTCGATTCTGGTTGAAACATCCTTAAAAATGTTGGTGAAAGAAACCAATTTGGGGGAATACAAAAGGTTGCACGAGGTTCGCTCTTTATCTCTTGAAGAAGAAGGGGTTTGAGAAGAAGAATCGCACTGGGGCATTGTCCTGGGTGTAAATGAAGTTAATAGGTTTTGCAATCTGTTGTTGCAGAGCTCACACTTTCGTTTACAGATGGGGCAGGAGGGGGTGGAAACACAAGGCAATTAAAAGCCCTTTATAGAATTCTTTTTTGCAGGTAATCATTTAGGAAAGGGTGAACCCCACTTAATCTGTGTCTAGGAAGACTTGCGGAATTAATCTCAAGAGACGTCTTTGATATTGCATTTGTCAATATACAGCTATCTTAAGAGAATGTAGAGTGAACAGAGCAAGTCTTACAGTCATGTAAGCATTGAGCTGCTTATTTTTTAAATCACTATTTAGAAAGATAATCAGCTACCACAACCTACTTTAATTATTTATAAACTTTCAAAACTTTTTTTTTTCGAACAGCCCGCTAGTTACTTTTTAACACAGATCCTTAAATGTCAGAATATTTTATTAGAACCAGATATTAAAAACACGTTTCGTTGCAGATGGAGTTGAAACTGGCTTTGATACTTGTTACGGAAACAAGTTTTTAAAACAAATCTGTTCTTGTGCACTCTGATGTGCCAATCCATGTTTTTATGCAACCAGTGGTTTATTTTTCATGTCTTTTTGCGGCCAGCTTGTAGAAGGAAATGTTGCACAGAACCTATGCTTTTTTTGTATGATAGCCGGTATTAAGAGTCGGTAATCTGTGTTTATGTCAGAAGTATGTGCTGGTTGTCCCACTGGATTAAAGAAAGGATGAGAAAACTAACACAGGAAGGGATGCAACCTAATTAAAGATTTCCCCAGAGTTACGTTCCCTGTCATTTGCCACACGAGAATGTTGTAATGTCACTGTTATTAAGAGTTAAAAGGTACTCGGGTGCTTTTAGGAAAATAATTGCATCATACCCTTGTCTTTCCATACTTGTTTGTTAATTTAAGTGTATAATATTAAACAACCATTTAAAAAATGAATTAGTTTAATGAGTTGTAAAATACCAGGAAGCTCTTTTTTCCTTTAGTACCCCACTTTTACCTGAGAACCATGACACGGGACTGAGCATCTCTGACCCCATTGTGTCGTTTCGGTGGTTCCTGAGCCCAAAATCCTCGATAGGCCTCACACCTCACTATAAACCTCAACCCAACCTGTGCAGACTGTTCTGAATAACTTACTGAAGTGATTCAGTTGTAAACGGGCACTAAAGGTGGCTGACGCTTAAGAAGAAATTCTGAAAGTTGAAAGAGATCTTCATGAGCTGGGTGGTTTGTTTTTTGAGTAACCAATTTGCGTGTGGTTCTTTTTGTGCAGGCGGCAGAGACGTTGTTCCGAATGGCAGTAGCAAGAGGAGCTATTACACCTTTAAGACACGGAGAAGTAAGGCTATGCGTGTTTGGTTGCTTTTGTTTTTTTACACGTGGTATAATGTGTTATTAATGTAATGCTAATTCCTGGGAGATGTATTGTCTTCAGGTAAGTGAAGAGGGCCGGACTGTATATAACTCACGTACCTACGGTACAGTTTTTTTTAAAGGAGAACAAGACTTTAAATCCTGCCCGGTGATAGATTAAGTGTTCTTCAGCAAACACTCTTCTTTTTCTCTTTGCCTGAGTTATAATTTAACCTTATTTTAGAAGTGACTCACAAGAGTGTCCTTTTAGCCAGGCAATTTTTCACTGGATTTTCTCTATGAAAAGTTGTAGGATCTAAAGAAATTCATATGAAGTTGATCTTTGGGTAGCTGTGGAGAGGTTACTTTATCCTTTATCTGTTCTCTTCAAGAAATCAGTAACTTCAGGTAGCATATGAAGTGTTAATACATGAATTATTCTAAAAAGAATAAATATATTTGAATATTACGTTGCTGATACGTGATTCTGTTGATGGTGAACATTTGTTTCCTCCTTTGTGTGGTTTTATATCACGTCAACATTGTTTTGAACATTGGTGATTAAATGTCTCCAATATTATGTGGTGGAATTTATGCTTAGGTTAGATTTAATTAAAGAAAAAGTGCTCTAGTCAGTCGTGACACTGGAAATGAGAACCCATCTGGGCATTGCCAGAGGTGGGCGCTACAGTTTGTAGGGTTTGAAACATAGAAACTTCAGTGGTTTTTCAGGGCAGTCTGATTTTGATGAAATTCCTAGGCAACTTTGTGAGAAGTTCTTGTAATAGACTCAACATTCAGTCTGGCAGCTAGGCCTGGACTTGCCCTGGGATCCCAGCTGTGCTAGAAAATGTTCCTTATGCTGATGGAGTTGCCTTCATGTCTCTTTTGAAACAAAGTCCTGTATCTTTGCAGCAGCGTCTGAAGATGTACCCGAGATTCCCTGTCCTGCCGCTGTCTGTACTTCTAGTTTTTCTGAATGTGGATCCTTTATATTTAAGTACTGCTCTTCGTTCTTTCCTACAGAAGAGTGTAATGCGATTTCCAGAAGTGTTAGTGACAGAATACGTGCCACCCTTCCAAATTCTGTCTTTAGGTCTTTTCAGTGAATGGTGCTTAATTTTTTGTGTTTCGATGACCAGGTTGCCCAGAGAGTTTGTGGAATCTCCATTGTTATAATTACCTGGTAAATGGTGTGAATTATGGAAAAAGCAAAAGATACTTTTTTTTTAAGTGTAACTAATTGTACCATGCAATGCAAAATACCGGGATGATTATGGGCATAGTGATATTAGTGATTGCTGTATTGGATACATCTGATCTTGAGCCAGTTCAGCTCACTGACATGGTAGAACAAGTTTCATTTTTTTCTTCAGATATTTCCTCTGATCTTTTATTAATTAAACCATTTCAAGGACCAGAGAGAACCAGAGGAGAAGCAGCAAGATGAATGGCGAGAGGCTGTAGCCATGGTTAGCAAGGAAGGAACTGGGTGAAAGTGCCTCTATTTGATGTGTCCTGCGTCCTGTGCCACTATTTCTGACGTATTCCGTGGGCTTCAGTGGAAATGCAATTAATTCTAAGCTAGGTAATTTACAGATAAAACATGTAAGAATTGTCCAGAGTTGGCTTTTTGTCTAAGAAGGCAATAGGAGAAATAAAAAGATGTTTTTCCTCTCATATTTTTATCAGGCTGTATGTGTGTGGGGAAAATATTTTGACTCAAGGAGATCTTTTCCTTATATTCCATTGTGGAATTACAATTCCTTTAGTCTGAAAATGAGAAATTACGTTAATCAAATGAAACTAATTTTTTCCACAAGAAACATAATTACCAAGAGCCATATTAACATTTTTTTAGCTGCTCCAAGAAATTGCTAAATATTTGCACCGTGCGTAAGTAGAAAGGGAGCCAGAAAAAAGTTGACTATGAACTAAAGTGGACTGTATTCTGTTTGAGAAGTGCGAACTTGGCAGTGAAAATCAAAGCAGAACAACTTGTTTATTGGAAATTCCAAACTACAGAGGCAGCAATCCAAATGTGCAAAAGTGCTGTTCAGCCTTTGTAGTTGGACTTAAAAATGTAACCCCATTTAATGTTTAAGAGAGGGTAAAACTGTTCAATAATAGAAGGCAAAAATTGTGTAAATACTTGTTTGTTTTAAATTAATAAATTAAAAAAATGACAATATTCTGTCTGCACTGCTGAACAGATTAGTGCGCAAACATTTTTTCTATACAGGCGAAACAGGCTGTGTTAAAAACTATCCGTTATAATCCAGCTGTCATCACCAGGTGGATTTATAATTTATAAGATTGAATGTCTATGGGAAATTCCTTTTCTTCTCCTTTCAGCCTGTCCCCTTTGGGACTCATCAAGCCTTTATGCATATAGAGTTCTTAATTTTTTTCATTTATTATTCTTGAAGAAATTGAAAAATGAGGTTGTACTGATTTTTTCTTTTTTTTTTTTAAGTTTTGCATGCGGTTTGTAAAATCACTGTTGAAAGTTTAGAAAAGTGTGCTGCCAACAATACTTATCAAATTATTTAAGTGCTGGATATAGATCATAAAGCTTCCTGAAGAACCTTCTCAGCACTTCTGTTGCTCCTGGCTGGATGGAAGTGTGGTAGCATCCATGGGAGGGAATCAAACCCAGAAATGTAATTCATTTTTGGGATTCAGTATGCTTTTTTAAATGTTAATTAGTTATTTCTGTCAGTTGCTTTGGTTTGGGTGCAGAGTGTGAGGTGGAGCTGTGCAGTTCATTCCTTTCTGTTAGCACTTCCAGCTCGTTCCCCAATGATCCCAAAATTGTATGAACAGATGTGATCACACCAAATCCATGGCTGTGCTTGCGTGCAGACATCTTAGGGTGCGTTTTATTAATGTCACAAGATTTAAAATCAATGATGGGCACAGCTGAGAGCTGTGCATCCAGGGTGCCTGGAGCTGACACCACCTAGAGAGCTTCTCCAGCTGTTTCTGCTGCTTCTGGTCTTCATGCAGCAGTCTAAGATCGTAGAATCGTAGAACAGTTTGAGTTGGAAGGGACCTTCAAAGCTCATCCANGAGCCTTCTCTTCTCCAGCTGAACACCCCAGCTCTCTCAGCCTGTCCTCCCAGCAGAGCTGTTCCAGCCTCTGATCATTTCTGGGGCTCCTCTGCCCCTCTCCAACAGGTCCATGTCTTTCCTGCACTGAGGGCTCCAGAGCTGCACACAGGACTGCAGGTGGGGTCTCACCAGAGCGGAGCAGAGGGGCAGAATCACCTCCCTCCCCCTGCTGGCCACGCTGCTTCTGATGCAGCCCAAGATCCGATTGTTCTTCTGGGCTGCAAGCGCACATTGCCGGCTCATGTCCAGTCTTTCATCCACCAGCACCCCCAAGTCCTTCTCCCCAGGGCTGCTCTCAATCCCTTCATCCCCAGCCTGTGTTGATACCGGGGTTGCCCTGACCCAGGTGCAGGACCTCTCAAGATCTCCTGTCACCTGTTCCTCACCCTTCCCGCCTCTTCCAGACAGAGCTGCTGTGTTCTGGGTGCTGCCTGGCGTGGCAGCCCCGCTGGAGCTGTGGAAGCAGGAGCAGCTGCAGCCCTGCCTGCGGGAGAGGGCGAGCAGGGAAGAGGAGGAGGGCTTCACAGTTTGCTGTTCACGCTTCCCAGTTGTTCATCCCCTGGAGCTTCTGCTGTTGTGGGCTCAACCCCCGGGGGAAAGCCAGGAGGAGGAGTAAAAGGTGGCAGCAGTGGCTCTGAGGAGTCACTGGGCGCCTGGTAGGAGGATAGGATACGTTTGACACAGGCCAAGTTGAATTTTCAGGGCTATACGCAGAGAAAACTTCCCTCATTTTATTTGGAAGTGACCCATTTTATTTACATTGAGTGAGTGATCTGCTGAAACCAGCGTGTCACATGAGATTTGTACGTCGTGTGGAGGGACTGATCAAGAAGGAGGGATGTGATTAGGATAATTAGCTTGCAGGACTGTTCTAAATCACTGTGGAAGAGGGAAACAAATGCACACAGCACGTTCAGAGGAGGAGCAAGAGGTTAAACAGAGAGAGTGAAACCCTTTATGGAAAAATACTCTGAAATACGTAGGCCGACCCGGACAACAGAGATATAACTGCATAGGGATGATTCCAGAGTGCTAGAGCTGATACCACGCATGAACTCTGTGGATGTCGACTCATTCTTCTGACATCTTCATGAATCTGTAAACTGTCTTAATCTCTTTTCGTCTAAAAAGTGCTGGCTCTTCCGAGTGGAAGAGTTCAGACGTGTATCTTTAGCGTTCACGAAGTCTGTGAGGAGAAAGCCCCTTGCTGCCTCAGAACTGAGGGTGACAAGGGCCGTGCCCATGGGTTGTGCTCTTCTGCCTGCAGTGTTAAGGCGTTGAGAGAACCTTCAGTGCGCTGGAACTTCCAGAATCTTCATGTAGTGTCTTGTGATGGCAAAGACAGGAAAAAAATAATTTTGCAGAAGAGAAAGACTTGCACAGGAGAGTCAGAGCATAAAAAGAGCTTAGGCTTTATGGTGGGTTCCATTTTATAATGCCTGCAACGGCTGGGATGTTTTAAAGAGGTTCCAAAGGAAGGACCACTCTTCAGTCTGTAGTGTACTATGTCATTAATTTAGGATATTTTGTTGTTTTTTTTCCTTCCCTCCCCTGCCAGTTACACAAAAGCCTTGTTCATGAAATGCCATGGGAAACAAGGTGTATAAAGGAATTTCCAGGCATTCTCTGTAGGTTTTGGAGAGGTTCAGCTCTCAGAAGCGGTTGGGGTAGCTGGGGTGCCCTAGGAGACGCCACCCAAAGCTGGCTGAGGCTCTGTGGGTCCTGCGCTGTGAAAAACAGGCAGAGACCAAACGGTGCATCCTGTCCTGTCCCTTCTCCTCAGCCTGTTCAGTTAGAATCATAGAATCATTTCGGTTGGAAGAGACCATTAAGATCATCGAGTCCAGCCGTGACCTAAATCTAGCACTAAACCATGTCCCTAGGAGCCTCATTTATACGCCTTTTAAACACCTCCTAGGTGAGTTAATGACCAACCTTCCACTGGAGTTTACGTCTGTTTCTGGTGCTGACTCCTGGTTCCTTTGAGAATTAGCAGTTATATGGCCCATCTGGAAGAATGGGTGAAGCTAAACAAATACCTGCCCATATACGTGTATATTTTCTCTTGGAGATACAGCATGAGTGCAGCTTAAAGGGAGTTGTCAGACCAGCTCCCTTGTAGATAATGAGGCTGGAGCATCCTTGGCTATAAAAATGCTGTTTTCAACCAAATTTGCAGTACAAATAGATGCAAAAAAATATAATTGTTGTACTTCTCAGCCATTCGTTATGGTGTAATGAGTGTAATGATGTGCGTTGCCCTGGCAGTAGATACTCATGCTTGAAAGTGTATTTTGTTGTAAGAAGTCATCTTTGCTATGTGTAATAGATTTCATAATATATTTTCGTGCTGTGTATTTTCTGTGAGGTAAATAACGTGAAGTGCAAAGCTTCATGGATTTAGCCCACATATCTGTAAAAAGTAATATCCGTGGGTTTTGTATTCATAGTAATGATACCCTTGTGATTGAATTTTTAGCTAGAAGTTAAACAAGGGGATTAGTAAGGATCTTTAAAATGCAATTTATTTTGTATTTTTACAAGCAAGCAGATAAAAGTGGAAACAGTGATATGAAACACTTACTCATGCGATAGTTCTTCCAGTGCTTACACAGACTGGATCCTCTGCCTGACTGTTTGCAGTGGTAACAGATGGAAGATGCCATGCTCCAAGTGCCACCTGTGTGACTTAGGCTCAAGCTTTAAAACAAGCACTGGAACAACTCATCTTAAGATAACATCGGGTTGGTCTGAATAGGAAGGACCTTTCTAACGTCAATATAATTAGTTCCGAACAAGCAGTTACTACATTTTTGTGGTAAAATGCTTGTTTTGGCAGTTCTTGTTCAACTGAGTATTCTTTCGTAGAAATCAAAACCATGGGCTACTTTGTTATATGAGTGGTGTATATATATTTTAGAATAATGGTATTAAAGTAAATAATAAATTTTTAAATGTGATAAAAAGCTGAAGAAATAGTGCAAGCACTCGTTCCTTGCATTTGTGGGTTGCACTAAATGATAAATAATTGATAACAATTCAGTAGTCGCTGACATTACATTTCTAAAACAATTTTATCTCTTTAAACTACATTTGCATGTATGTGTGCGTTCATATATATACGTGTAGGATCTTTTTAACTGTGAAATTTTATCTCGTGTTGATTGTAAGAAAGAATTTCAGCCTTGGGAAGGAGGGGACAAGCTTAAGGTGACGTTACTGCCGGCTCAGGGTTCCTTGTCCTCTTCCTTCATCCCTGTCTGCCGTGGCACAGCAGAGTGCAGAGTCCTGGAAACTCAGCTGTGTAATTAAGTCGTGGAAACAAGAACCTTTTTGTTAACAGCAATAACTGTAAACTGGTTTTGTGAGAAGGGAATTTCTTATTTTACTTGCATATTGGAGCAATTGGAGACCTTAGGACACCTCCATCATATTCAGTTGTGTGCTGTAAAGGTGACATGGGCCAGAGTGCTCATTTAAATGATGATCTCTTCTAATAAGGGGATTTATTCTAGAAATTACCAAATTCTACATTTGATTTTCAAATTTTGGGATTTGTCGCAATGATGTGTCCGCTGATATTTTTGGCCAACTCCATTTTTAATACATGAAATGCAGGAAGACTTCACAACTGATAACATTTTAGATTATAAAGAAGTACTGTGAATCACTTGAGATGAATTTTCGTTGCAATAAAATTGCTTGGGGCACACTGTTTCCTGTGATCTCAGCTCGGGGCCCTACCAGGGCCTAATCATTCCCAGGCACATTAAAAGCCGAATGGCAATGGGCTGCTGGACATCTGATCCCCTCGCCCTCGTGCCTTCCCGTTACAAAGATGTCTTTATTGCCCGGGGTTCAAAAGTTCTGCTCTCACAGACTACCCCAACATCTCTGGTTTCCAGGCTTTTTTCTTGAATACTTTGTTACTGTCATGTTAATATGTGAAGAAAGATGTTTTCTCAGATTTATGTGAACCTTAGAGCAGTAGAGACGCTGTGGTTACCGTCCTGAAGGCTCTTTACTCTTTAAGCCTTCTGGCTTCTGCGCTGCTGGTCAAAATGAGCCTCGCTTGTTCTCAGCGAGATTATGAAGCTTCCTAGCAAACCGTTTTGACATTGCAAAAGAAATCGGGTTTGGTACAAGGACTTAAATTTTTGTAAGGCCTTGTCATAACATTCATGGGCTTTTTCTGCCTTAAAGTAGGATTGTCAGTCTCTTGGAGCTTATCCTGTTTTTTTTTCCCTCTTTGTTAAGGATTGCTAATACACAGAAAAATGTGTATTTCTTTAATATGTTGCAAAACAGCATCAATTTAATTTAACCAAACCATTTTTTCTGAATATGTGATGTAACATCCAAAGTGCCAGTAGGTTTCAGTATGAATTTCTCTTATCAATACCCTCTTATTTTTGAAAGGTGTTTGCAAAACGGTAAGGAAGGAATTGCTTGCAGGCGGATCTGAGTCCCTTTTCCCCTAAAGAAAGGTCTCTCTCTATCCCCAATCTGTAGTTTTGATTTTTATCCTTTTCAAAAGAAATTAGTTTTTTGTTTGGTTGGTTCGTTGTTTTTGGGTTTTTTTTACTAAAAAGCATCCTAGCTCATATTCTGAAACATCATTTAAAACCAACCAACCAAACTTTAAATTATTGGTGTGCGTAAGTACAACTTTCTCGTTAGTGAATTCTTTTTTGGAAGTAATATTGAGTCTTTCTCTTACAAATTCTTGTAAAGGAGCAGCAAGTGGATAAAACAGATCCGTGAGAAGTGTTTTATAGTCTACCTACTTCGAGTTTTGGGTTGGGATACGTGTAAGAAGTATTTAAGAATAGTATTGGTATCTGGAAGCTCCTCTGGCAGGTCCCAGTGGGTAACAGTTCAAAGGTAGTTTAGTTGCTGAAGGCTCATGTACCTTATCTGTATTGTCTGGAAGTCAGGCAAAAGTAAATAAATCTTCTCATTAGAGGCAGTGAAGACCAAAGCTTGATCAGAGAGAGAAGGAAGGGAATGCTGTTGGTCCTCAGGGAGGAAAACCACCAGATCACCTTCCAAATGTTCCTCTGTACAGAGTTTGAGGGGTGGTTTTGCCATCTATTCAGTTGGGTGAAGGTGTTATTTGTCTAGCTTGCCTTGAATTATCCATTTTATGTGGTTTATATGTTTTTAATTCATTTTTACTCGTGAAGAGGAAAGTAAATTTGTCCCGGAACCTGGGTTGAATGTGAAGAACTTTTCTGCTCTTTTAACATGCAGTTTGCCTGAGGATATTCTGTTCCTTCCTAGAAATCATCGTGGGCCTTGAAAAAATATTGATGGGCTCCAAATTATTTTAACGTGGAGTGTTGAAATTCATTGGTTAGGGAATAGGAAAAATGAATGCACTGGAGGAATCGTGTGTAGTGTAAATGTAAGGTAGAAATATATAAAAATAGTGACTACACGTTCCAGCATGTGGAGAGTTAACTGAGGGAAGATAACGCACGAGTTTGGAAACTTGGAGAACTTACTGTTTCACTTCTTTGAAAATTATCTAGGTGATTCATGTTTTGCATTTTTCTTTTAAATGTATGGACAGTACATTTAAAAATACATAGCGTGTCTGTTTTTCATAGAGTGGAACAATGGGGTTTAGTATTTAAGCGTTTGACATATCAGGCTATGCATTATTTTTATTATAAAGTAGATTATTTTTAATGCAAGCTGATCGTCTATATCTCACAATAATCATAGCTTCCCTTTGTGATGTGAAACACAAGGCTAAAAAGTAAATTGAATTATTCTCAGAAGTATTTGCGAGCTATCTTCCACCAAGATGTTTTTCATAAGGAGTAAAATAAGGAAAGAATTACCTATTTTAAAGGTTGATTTCTTCTTAAAATTTTCTGATACCTTGCCTGTGTATTCCAGATTCCTTATTCTTTTTCATCAGCAAAAGAGCGAGTGCATGGCAAATGCAGACAGTATAAAATTGTGGGAACAAAATTAAATGTAAGGAAGTATATTTACTTTCTAATCTAGTTTTTGTTTTAACATGACTCTGATCAACAAGGAATATGGGGGAGTAGATGAGATATTAAGATAATTGTACTTGATTTTTTTTCTCATTACAAAATGTTACTTCAAACAGAGACATTTCTGTAACCTGGTAGGAGTTGTTTAACAAATATTCTGATTGCAGTCTTATATGTCGTGGCCTTGGAATGAAATACCTTGCTTTATACTTAAAACCTGCCCCCAATGACAGAATCTGGCAGCTCCGTTGTTCGGCCAGAGGAGGAATCATATCTGGGGAGAATTTTACTTCTTCATGTGAGGAAGGGCACAGTAGGTGTTAGAGGAGGTTGGTACTTGAGTTCTCCTTTCTCACTTCAGTTGTTGTTGATACTAATGTTATCTTAATGCATTCATATAGTTGAAGAAATAGGCGACTGTAAAAAGCTATTTAAACTGATAAAGCTAAGAGTGTGTTCACATTCTTGTATGCATTTGAGAATGCTAAATACTTAATAAAGATGTAAATGAAGCGTATGCTCAACTGATCTTCAGGTTCTGTGCACGTTGCGCATCTCAAGTTGTTGGAGTCAGTCTTGCCAATGTATGAATGCGTTGTCGTTTTCTTTAGCAGTTTACAATAAAAATATCTGCATGTCGACTAACTCATCAGTTGTACTGTAAGAAGAGTCATTTTGAAGAAGGGATAGTTTAACTTCAGTGTAAACGTTATTTACATTCAATGATTTCCAACAAATGAAATTGAATATTGCTTTAGGGAAACAATGCAAACGTAAAAATTGTGTTAAAGGGTTTGTCAGTGTTTCCTGCTTGCTCTTCAGAATTTTCATTGAATTCCATTCTTTAAATAATGTCCTCCTGTTTCTATGGCAGATGTAGGAATGGCTCATGACCATTTTTGAAAGCCCGGTTGATGGGACAAGTCAGTTTGACAAGAAACAAATACCAGCATAGATTGCGATGACCGAGGACTTGAGATCAGTTTTGGACTTTGCATCATAAGCTTTTTCTTCTAGAGGAAATCGCTCTATTTCTTCTTGTCCAGTCGTATTTGTAATGTTCTGAGTTATTCTGCTATTCCAGTTCAAGTTATTTTATGCTTCTTATCCATATGTTACACCTGTAAAAATATCAAAATATCTTCCAGTTGGGAAGTAGCTTGGCAGAAGAGGACTGAGGGGTCCTGGTGAACACCAAATTGAACCAGCTGCATGAGGACTTGCTCCAAAGGTACCTGAGAATGTCCTGGGCTGCATTAGACAAAGTGAGTCCAATGAAGGGCTACAAAGATGATGAAGAGACTGGAGCATCTGTCCTGTGAGGAAAGGCTGAGAGAGCTGGGACTGCTCAGCCTGGAGAAGAGAAGGCTCAGGGGGATCTCATCAGTGTATATAAATACCTGAAGGGAGGGTGCAAAGAAGACAGAGCCAGGCTCTTTCACTGGTGCCCAGTGCCAGGACCAGAGGCCGTGGGCACAAATTGAAGCAGAGGAGGTGCCATCTGAACATGAGGAAACACCTTTTTATTGTGAGAGTGACCAAGCAGCACTGGCTCTGGTGTCCCAGGGAGGTTGTGGAGTTCTAGGGCTTGGAATATTCAGAAGTTGCCTGACGTGGTCTTGGGCAGCTGGCTCTGGGTGGCCCTGCTAGAGCAGGAGGACTGGACCGGATCACCTCTGCAGGTCCCTTCCAACCCCAGCTGTTCTGTGACTCTGTGGGCTTCTGTTTGTGGAAATTTTCCAACTGTGCTGTGTGTTTTTCTAGATGTGTAAAACTAGGATATCGACACTTTCATATGGTATAATATTTCATTAATATTATATAAAAATTATAAATTAAATGAACCTTATATAAATATTAAGCTGTGGGAAAAAATCAAAAGACAGTACCTACGGTAAGCAATTCCATTTTATAGAGACTGTTTTAGTATACCTTCCAAAAAGTGAACATGTGAGAAAATATGATTTGTTTTGTCAGATTTATAGGGAGAATTACTAGAATTTGGAACTGATACCCAAAACAGGGTGTAGTGTCTCTGCTGTAATATTAATTTACTGTGGGCAGTTCTGGGTGCCACGGTATAAACAGGGTATAAAGCTACTGGAGAGTGTCCAGAAGAGGCTACCAAGTTGGTGAAGGGTTTGGAGAGGAAGCCGTATGAGGAGCAGCTGAAGTCACTGGGTTTGTTCAGCCTGGCGGAGACTGAGGGGAGAGCTCATGGCGGCCACAGCTTCCTCACAAGGGGAGGAGGAGGGGCAGGGCTGAGCTCTTCTCTTTAGTGACCAGTGACAGAACCCGAGGGAATGGCAGGAAGATGTGCCAGGGGAGGTTCAGGTTGGACATGAGGAAAAGGTTCTTCCCCCAGAGGGTGCTGGACACTGGAACAGGCTCCCCAGGGAGGTGTCACGGCCCCAACCTGACAGTGTTCAAGAAGAGACTGGACAACGGCCTCAGACACACGGTGTGAACTGTGGGGTTGTCCTGTGCAGGGACAGGAGTTGGACTCCTTGTGGGTCCCTTCCAACTGAGGACATTCTGCAATTGATTGGTGGTGGGAGGGAAGAGACCGTGGAACATCATATGAGAGATTGTGATCCTCACAGTTTGAGCCCAGCTGGCGGTCATGGCCGCCATCAGCCTGGTACCACACTCTGGTCTGGAATCAGTTCATACTAAAAAATCTTTCATTTTCTTCCTTTTTTTAAAGAACTTTCAGGAGTTTGGCCTGGGAGACCAACACTATGCTCTTGCTGAGAGTATGTTTAGGAGAACAGGCCAGCCTTAGACATTTACACACCTCTTCAACTATAAAGCAAGCCTTTGTTATGGAAGAGGTCAAATGCCATTGCTCAGCGCTCAAATGTGAGCGTTGTAGGTACTTGGAGAATCAGTAATAGTTGAATAGTTGAAGTTCTGTAGTAACTGCCTACACTGCTTTATTGTAATAATTTATCATAATATTTTTACAATATTAAATTGCTGTCATCTCAGGAAGATTTGTATTGTTTTTCTTGACTAGTATCTTAGTGGGAGATGGTTACGAGAGGTGAAGATCTGCCAGCAGCAGGAATGTTCGCATGAGTGAACTGTTGGAACATTTCTCCACTCTGAACCATGAAACCAATCTGTTCCTGTCGGTTACAATTTTATGGAAACTAATTCTTTGTTGACGGAATCAGGTGAAAAATATGTGGTTCTGATTAGCAAACACTATGCGGAGTTTCTTAAGGTCATGGGGAACATTCCTCTGGGCATATGCATGTGTTCGGATGTGTGTCTATGACTATGCATATATATTATATATGCAACTTTGTATATTAAAAATGATAGTTTAGTTTTTTATATATACTTCTTTGAAAATATTTGTACTATAATTGATAAAGTGATAATATGTTTTATTAAATATTTGTTATAGTAGACTAAATATTCCGTTTAGTTGTTTCTAAGTTTCAGAAACTTGTCTTATTGAACTCTGCAACCCTCAAAATAATATTTAGTATTTATTATGTAACATAAACTCAAATAATGAGCCATTTTGGAAGCAGCACTGTTTTCTGTGGGAAATATGCGTTATTCAAGTGACTGCCTGGATAAAATAATGACCTTTCATTTTTAAGTGTCCTGCAGAGCTGCAAAAAAATAAATTGGTATCTGCAGTCTGCCTAACAGACTGCTCACTACGGCACCACATGCAATTAAGCACAAGTGATTTGCTGGTCAAGACAGGCTCAAGACTGATTTAGCAATGAAACTTAATTACTTCTAACCCTTAGAGAAAACGGCCCAACAAGGTTAAGGTTGTTAGCAGGGCAATATGGGAAAGCTGTTGCTGAAACTCCCTTCCCCATTTCTGATTTTCTCTTAGTGATACTTAGCACTGTTAACCTTAAATTAAGTAAATATTCCCATAAAAATGCGCATTATGTTCTTTCATTGTGACAGGCTGAAGGCAAAAGGAAAGATAATGAAACTTTGCAGCTTCTGAAAAACAAGTGTTCGGATCAAATCCAACTGCTTCGCCCCATGGGTTCTGTGCTAGTTCTGTGCTAGTTCTGTGCTAGTGGAAATTAAAGCTTAAAAATCAGTTCTCAAATGCCTGTGTAAGCGTAAGGGCACCGTTCTGGCCATAGAAATCTCAGGCTAAAAGCTAAAGCTCAGTGCACGTGTGCTTTCCTGACAATTTGTCATAGGTCAATTTTTTCTTTATTTTTTTACTCAAGCTATAGGAAAACATGGTGAAAGAACTGAGTATTAAAAAAAAAAAATCATGTTAACAAACTACTTTTTACCCCAAATTGCTTCATTCGAGTTTTTGTGACTGTATTATTTAAAGGAAACAGGAACTTCAATTCTGTGACTCCAAGGAATACATCTGGAATAACAATTCAGAGGGACATATGGCATCAATTGGCTTATATTTTCCTACATGGCGGTTCTGATTGCAGTAAAAGTGAAAAGTGTTCATTAATTATGCAGAATTAAAGATATAGATACTGTGTAGTTGTTTATATACACTCTTGAAGTACAGTGAGTTCTGAAAAAAATGTGGAAGTTAAGCAAAGGAAATTGGCTTTTCTGCTTGTCCGCTGTGACAATAATTTGCTTTACTTTTGTAGTATGTTTTCCCCCTTAAAGGTTTCGACTCACTCTTATCTCTTCATATAGATAAATCTCTCATTCACCTCAATGGGATTTTCGTTTACAAAGAGAAGTAATTTTGCAATTCTAATTTGTTCGATATAATCTTTTCAGTAGTGTTCCAAGTGTTCCTGCTAACAACTATGGACGTATTTATCAATGGAAATATTCATGGTAATGAAACTAAACATGTGCCTAGATGTTTGCAAGAGTTTGCAGCATGAGACAGTAATCCCCAAAGGCAGGTTCTGCACATGCTCTAGTGCTTTACTCAGTAGGGAGTCATTTAAGTATGTGTATACGTCCCCTTGATTTCAACAGTATTTAAACAAACAAGTGACTTAAACTTTTTGCTACTCAGGAAATAATAATTTAAGCATGTACTTGAATTTTTTTTTTCTTTTTAAATCAGAGCATTGACAGATTTATTGGGATGAGCACTGTCTTAGCCTTATATTTACACTCCCTGGAATATTTCCCAACCCTGGTGTGTATTTACCATGCATGGTATATCTGGGCTATTTTTTCTTATAATGAAGAGGAATAGGTTTGTTTTTTTTTTTTTTTGTCTAGTAAACAGCCATTTCAAAAATGACGCTGAAATTTCTCCTTAAACACATAAGTGTAGCTTTTAATAATCTATTAAGTAGATGGGCTTGTAACACCATCAGTCAGTAGAGTTTATCAGTCTCTCCCTTTCACTTATTTTCAATTGCATATGTTTTTACTTTGAACTGCTCAGGCTGAAATTTTCTGAAGCAGATGAGGACAGTGCCCATGATAAAGTGTTCTTCGCTCTGCAAACTTGATTCACCTCCCTTCGTGAAGGTGCAAAACGCACCACGTGATGAAGTAAGGAAAGACCTGAGTTACGCCAGCAACATGTGTCAAGAACCTCATTAACTTAATAAGGGATGATTCCTGCTCTGAACAGTTAACGAACTAAATTATCTTGGAAAAAGGCTGGAAAAAAGTGTAAACATCTCCCCATGAGGCTTGGGTAGGTACGTGGCTAACTTGGGGTCAGACAGGTAAAAGTGAAAAGCAAACGCTTTATTTCTTCAAGTATAAGGGCAAAATGCCACCGGTTATTTTGCGATAGGTCGTGCAATAGCTGTGCTTAATTCCATCTTAAACTCATTATCGGGGTTCCCTGTAGAGAAGGAGCTTTGGGTAACCCCAGTGTTCTGCAGACGTGGGTTCCAGTGGAGCTGGGTCCCAGAGGGGCCTGGTAGCGTCTGCTCTTTGCACCCATCCCCTGACTGGGTGATGCTCAGCCCGCCCTCTTAACTACGTGCTACAAATTTGGTGTCTAATAATAAAAATAGTGTGATGTAAGAGGAGTCACACCTACTTCTTGAATGATGTTTGGAAGCCAAGCTTCACTCCTTACAAGAAAAGGCTGGGGTTTTGTTGGGTTAACATTGACAGCATTGCTGTTTCCTTTTGTGTATCGCTGAAGTGTTCGTCATATAGACAGAGGTGAACTGTGTTCATTACAAAGTTCCTCTCTGGCTTTATCATTTTCTAAGACAGGTACTTTGACTCCCGTGCGTGTGTTGGATGTTAAATCTGTGTTAACTTGTTTGTAAGAAGAGTTCAGCAGTCAGTTTTAATTTACTTCTCTGAATTGTCTTCGCTCTGAGCTGTGCCGTTTTACGGTCTGTGCAGAATGGAACTGAACAGAGGCAGATGTGGAAGTATTGCTTTTCAGTACCCGTGTTTTGTACACGATGTGCTGCTCTCCTGGGGCATTAATTACAGCTCATTTGACTTCGTCTAAATTCAGGAGAGAAATGTAGACAAGTAAAATTTCCATGTGTAATGTACATGCCCTTGAACTTAGTTTTACTTTGCAAGGTCAGTGTGTAAGAGACCGCGAGTGGGTACAATTTTCCAGTCATGAGAAAAGCGCTTGGAATTCCAGACTTTTGGAAGTGTGAACATATGTTTAGTAAAACTTATTTTTTTTTTTAAAGAAAAACCTCTTTTATGAAACTCAGAACTTTTACATAATCAAATCTGACCCTGGAACTGTGTATCAGACTTAAAGAAAGTGTCCTTGGCTGTCTTTTTATGTGAACGGTAGTGATGATACGGAAAGGAAAGGTCGATTGATACCTGTTTTCGTATTTGTGGTGGCCACTGAAGATCCTCAAGTTCATTCTCCTGTATCATCTCGAATAGAAAAGAGCCATTTAAAAGCAGCAGCTGATAGACAATATGGCCTGGAAGAGGCGGTGGTTGTCAAGGAATAATCTCAGTGTGAGACATTAAATGCTTATTTTACAAAACGTGTCCTTTCAACAGTTAACCCTACTTGTGAAACCACATTTAATTAGTGTGTTTTCGTAATTTAATCTCCCAATGTAAATTATTTCAGTTCAAGGAAATGCAATTTCTAGAAATATCATTTAGCCCTGAGGTTCACAAAACGATTTGATTATTTTAACATGACAGTAATATGGGAAATATTGTAAGTAATGGAACCGTGTACACAAAAGACAGAAATACACCATTATGGTAAATTGTACTTGGTGGAACTGTATTAAATGCAGTCTAATTTGAGATTAACTATGATACTGTAAAACATCACTCATTAGTACTTTGCTAACATTGCACGGATGGTTTATATGGCAATCAATCTGTTAATGCAAAAAAAAAAAGGTAATTTATCCTAAAATACATTACAGAGAGATTTATTTTCACTGACTCTGACAAATACTATAGAGAGATTTATTTTCATTGACTCTGACAAATGCTTTGGGATAAGTGTTGTCCTAGCATATGTTAAAACATCAGTAAAGACTTTACTGCAACAGCTATTGAAGTGCTGCTCAGCAATGGACATGGTGACAAATTACTGGCTAGAAAAAAAGTTCCTCCCTCATTCGCTTACCCCAGGGCATTTTTCTGCAAACAAAATGATAATTTGAGGTTACGTTAGTGATACTGGAATGAAAAGCGACAGGTTCCAATGCCGTGGTGTTGTCTGAAGCCGAGGGAACAGTTTGCGTGTTTGAAAGTGATGGAGAATTTTAGAGAAGCTGGATAGAAGGGCTCAGAACTGATCAGCTCCCACTTGATTCGTCTCAGTTTGCCAGCCGTGCACGTGAGACGTTCAGGTGTCGCGACAGGGGCTGGTGCTCTGCAAAGGGTGGCGGTGGGATGGCTTGGGGTGGACGCATCTGTGCTGCTGGGGCAAGGAGGACCCCGCAGTGAGCCCTGTGCATGGTACCCAGCCCTGGGCCTAGTCCCCGCTTTGGTGTGGTTCTAACAGGCCTTAATATCTCCTCAGCCCAAGTGCTCTCTCTGCTCACGCCATTGTCAGTGCTTGTCACTTTGGAGATGCCGCGTTACTGCGCTTCCTTTCGTTATGAGCAATGTAAGGGCCATAAAATAAGATATTTCTAAGGTTTGCCTTGGGGTTTTTTTTGTTCTTGCAAGTGTTTGTGCATAGATGTGCTTGTACCCCTTCATAAGATCATAGGATAGTGTGGGTTGGAAGGGACCTTCAGAGCTCATCCAGTGCCACCCCTGCCATGAGCAGGGACATCTTCACCAGATCAGGTTGCTCAGAGCCCCGTCCANGTCTCCCCAGAGCCTTCTCTTCTCCAGCTGAACACCCCAGCTCTCTCAGCCTGTCCTCCCAGCAGAGCTGTTCCAGCCTCTGATCATTTCTGTGGCTCCTCTGCCCCTCTCCAACAGGTCCATGTCTTTCCTGCACTGAGGGCTCCAGAGCTGCACACAGGACTGCAGGTGGGGTCTCACCAGAGTGGAGCAGAGGGGCAGAATCACCTCCCTCCCCCTGCTGGCCACGCTGCTTCTGATGCAGCCTTCATGTGAAGAGGTCCTGCCGTGTCTCTGTGTAGTTGCCAGGCAGAGACTTGGACCCTCGCCGTCCTCGTCCCTGCTCACTGAAGCTCAGTGCATGTTGACTCAGGACCTGGGTGTCTTTGCATCTTCTCCCCTCCCCAGTTTTGTTTTCTCCAATATTTCAACAGTTGTTTTTTTAATGAAGTGCTATCAAGACACAGTCTTATAACGAGTAGAAACACCCCACCAGATTTGAGCTTCTACAGCTTTATCCCCAAAGTGAGAGCTGTGCGGAGATGTGAGTGCAAGCCTTGCTGGAGTGGTGCTGGGAAGACTGGGCCAGTCTCAGTGGAAGGGGGACTCCTTAGATTGATCCAACCATCCGATCGGGAGCAGATTGTGGGAAAGGTGGTCTGTAAGTTACAACAGAATTTCTGCTCTCTCTGCTGTTAGGATGTCTCCAGTCCCACAGCACTCAATGTGGAAGTCTCCTCAAGTAGGGATTTTAGGAGAGCTAGAATAAAACAAAACTGTTCTTATTGCTGAAACACTTAATTCAGCCCTTGTCCTGGTATAGCTGAGAGTTCAAATTTGTCTCTATTAATTCCTTCATATTATCGTGAGGAATTTTATTAACGCTGTCTTTAAGAAAGGCTTGTGTTTCTATTTCTGACATCCTTATCTGGCATTATATTAAATATTTGAAAATATTAAAAATTTCAAGACACACTAGTAAACCAGGGTTGCCTGAATTCTTATTTGACCTATTCCTGTTGTAGGCAGATTATAGTATCAAAATACTGCAGTAAATCACTTCATAATTAAATTCTTTCTTGATATCTCAGCAGTTTGAAATTCCTTTGGGTTTTCCCCACTACCACCTTTGAAGATAAGACCTGATATGTCATGTTTTCCACGATTCTCAAGTAGTTTCTGCTCAGGTGACCTAACAAGTAGATAAAAATGGTACTATTTTTAGGGAGAAAAAATACTTAAGTGTCTTATGTATCCATTTATCCTTTTTTTCTGTGGAATTAGCAAAGTTACAGTGTTTCAGAATATCTAAGAATTTATATCTGATTGTGTAAAGCTGTCTTTTTGTTGATCAAAACCTTTCTAGTATATACATTTTTTTAATTGAAAGGAAAAAATCTTTGCTACAGATTCAATACTTATTATTTTTATAGGTAAGGCTCCTAATTTTTATATCAAAGCTTTTCAATAAAAGACACATTTTCAAAGTAAACCAGAATAGAGCAGAAACAATTCTTAAGGTTGGTTGGTTGGTTGTTTGTTTTTAATTTAGTTGCTTAATCATGGCTACTGTGTATCTTTGATTTATTTTTGCTTAAAAGCATAAGGACCTCATGTCAGATTCATATAGGCTTCTCATATTAAATCTGCTAACATTAAGCCCTCATTCTGTTTTATTGTGGTATATCTATGTTGTGAGTTTGGTTTTTGTTTTAAGAAGCCAAACAGTAACAATAGTCTCTGGTTTTTCCCCCAGATCAATATTTTTACGTGTGCTTCTCCTTTGGAAATGTGCCACAATATTGGTCAGTATTTGAAGCAGCATTTCATTGCCCCAGTAGCGAAGTAGGTGTTCTTCAAATAGCACAAAACACTGCCAGAAGCTCTGGAAGCAATCTGAGCGTCGCTTTGAAGTCACAATATTTGTACATGGATGCCAAGTTAAGAATCTTGTACAAGGCTCGCTTTAGTTTCTTATTTTTGCAATTTAAACTAAAGCTCTTGAACACAGGGGAAGCAACAGAAATCCTGTAACACGTGTTATTTTTTTTTTTTGACAAAAGCAAGGCAGCTTGTAATTAGGGCTGAAAAGGACTTTTAATGGTGTACTAATTTATTCCTCTTCCTTGTCCTGACAGGTTTAATTATTCCTAAATATCAGTGAGCAGACTGATGACTAGCCCAGAACTGACCAGCTCCGCTGATGGTGGGACAGTGGTGAAACTGTTCTTGCCATTTTGTTTCATTTTTTCTGAGTCCTTCCACTGAATTATTCTTCCTCAGGCAACCTGTGTTTATTTAATTGTAAATAAGCCATTTAGACGTTTTCTTTGGATCTAACGGGTCTTTTTTCAATTCCCTTGTGATCATCCAGGCTGCAATTTAGAGGGTTTAAATCAGTTTTACTGGGTGCAATATTTCCCCTTTAAGTTGTACTCTTTCTTTGTAACACATTTAAAAAAAAAATAACCTAAAATTGTCTCCCTCTTTTCTGGATTCCCGGCGTTTTTCTTAACTTAAAATAACACATTGAACTTTTCCATATTGTCTCCATCAGTGTCTTCATCCTTATTTCCTTTTTCCCTTTTGCTTCAGGAAATGCATCTTTCATGTCACTCTCAGGCCAGGGAGTAGCCGATTTATATAAAGACCAAACCTTACCACCCTCTTTTATCATTTCCAGAAGAAGTGAACTCCTTTTCTACCTCCCTGTCAACCTTTTGCTGTTGCCTCCATCAGTGTTTTATATATCATATATCATATATCATATATCATATATCATATATTCTATATTCTATATTCTATATTATATATTATATATTATATATTATATATTATATATTATATATTATATATTGGGCTGTGGTGTTATTCTGGTTGTGTGTTGCTCTGCTCAGTTATTCCTGAAGGAATATGGAAAGGTGTTGATTATCAGTTTCGCTTTTTCTAGGTGTTTAATAGCAGAATTCTGCAATAGTAATTGATTTATGGCAACTGATAAGGTGGTATGGCATAGAAAAGTGAGGAGCTGATATTCCTAAAAAGAAAGTCCTGGGTGAGTAGATGTGGAAAAAACCCCCTTATATAATGGGAGAACAAAAGGGATTTCTCTGTGAATCAGTATAGTTGATGTATTTTACTGAGTTTTTATGAACTTGTCTCATGGTGAATGGACTTTTTTCCAAGTTGCAATGTCCCTGTAGCAGAATCAACTGCGTTACAGAGGAGCAAACCAGCATCGGTGAGTGCAGCAACCGCTGAGAGTCGTGCATAGGGATGAGTTCGGGTGTGTTCTGAACTCACCTGCTGCCCCAGACCCTCTCAAACAGCCTCTCTCCTACTTTAAAGCTCTGCCATTACTACAGTGAAACAGAAAATTACAGTGGTTGGTCTGAAGATACCAGTTTGCTCCAAGAAGTGATGTTTGGATGTCCAGAAAAAACCCCAACAACCTAATATAACACGTGGGTGCACATCAAGTATGACAGGAGGTTACGCTTGAGAGACGCAGGTTTATGAACTGAAATAATAGCGTGTTATTTTCCCCTTGGTTTACTTTTAAAATATCTTTGTAATGGTAAAGACTGGACGTTTTTCTTTTAAATATTGAAGCCCTGGTCACTGCAGAAATTGGCTGCGCTCATCAGTAAAGCTGAGAACTTGCCACAGCCGGGAAGGAGGTGGCTTTCTAAAAGTTTATGGCTGGTGCTTTTACATTACTTGATGCCTCCTCTCGGCCTGAGTCCCTTTGTGTAGCTACTGACAGTATCATTTCACCTAAGAGAACATATCCAAGTCGTGTGTGCGCCTCTCAATAATATGTTGAGTTTCTTTCAATATTTCTTCTCAAAGGGGGCTATAATTGCCACGTAAGTAATCTCAAGTGTTAAAAACATTAATGCCACTAATGCAAATTATTTTTATCTGTTATTATGTGATAGGGTCATTTTGTTTGTATGAATACACTATCTTAAGGTATTATTTACAAGGTGTTTATTAAAAAGAGACTTAAGTGAGCACAATCGTTCATTTTGGTTCACCAAAACTTTAATATTTACTTTCAACCTTTCAGCCGAATATCTGTAACATGACTAAAGTATCGTCCCCATTAAAACACTGTGTATAATGGCATTGGGTTTTTTTCTGTAACGTGATAGCTGGAGCTATCGGTCCGTGTTTTACACTGGTGGATACTTGCTTGAATATGTGCAACGTGATCCGCTGGTCTGAATTTTCGGAACGCTGGGGCATGTGCTGCCTGCTCTGCTGGGTTCGGCTTTTCTCTCCATTGTTTTCACTTTTGTAATGATTCCCGTGAACATTCAGGTCCATGTGAGGTCAACCGTACCTGGCAGATAGTGACAATAGTGCGAATAATGACAAATATAGGGGGGTCACACGGTGTTTCCTGTTTCCTGTGTTTAATTTAGAGGCCGGTGATTTGTGAGCAGCCTGTGAGGATGCTGCACATAGTTCGGTTTGTCTTTTCTCCTGCTCCCGACCTCCTTTTGTCTTCCGTTGTTTCGATACTTCCTGGAAAAGGAGAGCGTTTGGGGATCTTCTGTCTCAGATTTTGTCTTTTTCATGTTTGGCACGTCTTTTATTTCACTGCTTTTAATAGGTGGGGGTTAACAAAGCTGCTTCTGTTTAACAATCATCTGAACTTGGGTAGCGTGAAAAGGAAATTGTTCAAGCTGAGGGATAATTTCAGTAATTAATGGCTGTGAGATCCCATGGAGGGAATACCAAATATTTCCTTTGAGGTTCCAAAAAGAAGAGGTGGGAAGAGATGTATCCATACAGGTGATTGTAAACTCAAAGGATTTGTTTCTCTATCAGCTGATGCTAAGAAGTAATTCAATAATATTTGTCACAGTGATAGAAAGTAGTGAGGCAGGCAAGAAATTCTGAAAATAAGACCACAACCATCAACAGAACTCCTTTTCTTCATCTTTTAAATAAGACTGTTCGGGATTGCAAGACTATAGACTTGTGCTTTTATTCTGATGAAAAACCGTGATAGTCCATGGCCTGTGCTGGGAGGTGGGAGCTTGTTGTAGTTGCTGTTAAAATAAATACTGAAAAGTGAAAAAATAAAAAGTGAAATCCTTTTGTTAGTTCCTTGGATTTCAGGGAAATGACTAAAATCCCTGAAAATTGTTGTGTGATGACTCAAAGATTTCAGGAGTATTTGTGAAGCATTCCCTTAAATATGGAATAATGAAATTTGAGGAGATAATAATCTATAATATCTTCTTTATCTCAGGTGCCTTTAAGTTAGCAGAAAGAATTATTTTGTTTCAGGATGCTTTTGCTAAGATTTGCTGGGATCTGGTTTTGGTTGATTGATTTATTCTTACGTGCCCTATTGGGAAAGAAAAACCCCCCATCTCCTGTGATGCATACCCTGATTTTATGCATTCTGGCATTTTAAAGAGTAGGATGTGCGCTTAAGCTATTTTACAGGAAAGTCTTTGGAGACTGTGAAGGAAACAGGCCAGAAATGTAATTATGCCAAAACTGCTGACTTTTTAAAAAGAGTTTCCAGTGATAACAGGATTTAAACTAACAGCAATTTAATTTCTATTACATTGCCGTGATTTGCAAGAAAGAAATTTTACCTTTAGCTTAAATTTTTCTGGACTTGAATTTGTTAACCCTTTGATGTGATAACGCGGTAAGCTGTGACAGTATGTTTAGCTCTTGTTTTCAGTGTTAATGATGTAAAAGTGGTAAATTTATGGTTAGAAATACAGGAGTCCAGTGCTGTTGCATTGCTGTTAGATGGTCTCATAGCTGGTTTTTGCTGTTGAGTACGACTGACATCAAAATGATGTATTTTGGTGAGTAGGAGTCTGGCCCCACAATTTGTTCCTAGTACTGTTTTTGCAGAGACTGTTTAGGAGGAGCTGAGAGCTGAAAAGGTGTTTTCATTTGGTTGGTTTCATTTCTACTCTAATCATCCATCGTCTTTGAAATTTAAATAGTACTTTCTCAGTATAATCCCGCTTTGAGTGCCGTTTTGCTCGATTCGTTGGCACTTCATCTGTTCACGCGCCTCGCTTTGGGAAATTCGGACTTTCTCAGTGGCGATTTGTGAAACTTGAGTCACTTTAATGGAGCAAATATCTCCCGACAAGCTATGGGTGCGTTTCACCTTGGCTGTGCTGCTTTCAAAGTGCCAGCCCTGTAATCAGAAACGCCTCCAACTGCCGGGACGCAACCAGATCATTTGATCTTGCGCACCGTTTGTGGGCTGTAGATGCGAAAGACAGAGAATTAAGTTATGTTTTCTGAAAGAGCGGTGTGTGGAGCCCTGTAATCTCGGCTAGATAAAGCTCAGTGTGTGTGCACTTCAGAGCGATACTTAATGAGACGGTTCAAAAGGCCAGCAGGTGTGCTCTGGAAAGCGTAAGGAAATCGGTTGAGCTCTTTGGTGTTGTATTTGAAGATACGTGTGTTAAGTAATTTTACGCAGTTCGGCGTATTGAGCAATTTCGTGATGTGCTTTCCTTCAGTTTTTCTCCTTATCACAAGAAGTCTTTTTAGAATTATTGCACTTGACCAGAGGTTGTTCATCCTTTGCTGTCAACTGAACCAAACGGGTCGTGCAAATGTGACTTATTTATGTTGTGGCTCAGCGGGCAAGTGAAGGCGAGGTGGGCATTTAAGACTAATTCAGTGCTGAGAATTACTCAAACGCAATTTTGGGAGGGGGAGATATAATACTTAAGAAAGTACAAAGTTTTTGAAGATTCAAATGTATAACATTCATTTTACAAGGCATAATTTAATTGATGAGGAAGACTCAAATGCAGATACTTTATTAATGAAAGCATTAATCAAAGTGTTTAATCTCTATTTTCCTCCTCTAGCTAAAAATCATTTTTATAGAAAAGCTTTTAAATTATTATAACTGACCTTATTTTTCCGTAAACTAACAAAAATATATATATATTATTTTTTTTCTAACTTTTGAGTGGAGTAAGACAGTTTTCAGATGTAATTTGTTCTCATGGGATAATTGTTGTCATGTGCCCTATTGAAATCTAGAACCTGCGTATCAGAAAAGAGTTGAACTCACTCGTGCCATGTTGTACTACGTGCTCTGATGGTGTAGCCCTGGTGATTTTACTCAATTTTAGCTGTGCTTCTGCGCCAAAATCGAATGTGAGAGACAGATACAAATTTCGTTATTAGTAGTAACAGTTCAAAATCTTGTTAAAACATCTTAATCGTGGTATAGTTTCCTTAACGCTAAACATCAGTTTAATGTATTTACAGACATTGTGAAAGGAATCGCAGTGATACAGTGCTGGATGGCTGTGTGGTTTAGACTGGGAAAGATGTGAGAGAGGTGCTGCTGCAAGAAAGAGCAGGATTCTCACCCAGCTTTTGCTGCTTGAAGGTCTCCTACTCTGGGCTAGTTATTTTATCATCTCAGGGAGGTCCTTACTGAGTAGAGAGCTTGAAATAAACCTTTAGCTCCTTGGCTAGCATTAGGCGAGGTGAATTCCACTCCCTGCAGTATTTTACATTACTTGCATAAAATAATGAAATGTGTTTGATGGTTCTTGGTGCTAAGATTCACGTTCCAGTTGTGACGTTAATTTTTATTACCAAGTGATAGGATGCAAGGAGATGGCCTCTAGTTGCACGAGGGGAGGTTCAGATTGGATATTAGGAAAAAATAATTCCCAGAAAGGGTTGTCAGGCATTGGAACAGGCTGCCCAGGGCAGTGGTGGAGTCACCATCCCTGCAGGGGTTTAAAAGTCGTATAGACCATGTTCTTAGGACATGGTTTAGTGGTGGACTTGGCAGTGTTGGGTTGACGGTTGGACTCGATCTTGATCCTGACGGTCTCTTCCAACTGAAATGATTCTATATAAAGTCAAGAAATATTGGTGTGTTAAGGACCAAATTCTAGTCCCTAAACCCCATCAATATGTATGTGCATCGCCCACTGACTTTTCGGAAATCTTGGTGGTACTTTCGTGATCAGGATATAGATGTGGAAAAATACACTTCATTCCTTGTGTTTCTGCGATACATTACTTTGTTTATCGTGGTATGTATTACTTTAACAATTCAGATCTAATGGGTATGTGCATTTTATTGTAAAGAATAGAAAAAGGTTTATGTTTTCTGAGACTTTCTTGTCCTAGAAAGGTAGCAGTTGCTCACCAAAAGACAGATTATTTGTGTGGGACACTCATTCACTTCATGAAAAATACATTACTTAAAATTTAGAAGAGATAATTTTGGGAATAGGCGTAACAGCTGTTACTACTTTCCAACAAAAATATTAAGTTTGCAAGTGCATGGCTACATTTCATTCAGTTCTGGTGGACTGAAATGATAAAATTCAGATCTATACACAAAAAGAATGATAAAAAAGAAGAATGCTACTGTTTGGAAGAGTTTAGGAGCTGTCTGTGAGGCAGTGTTAGAAGAAACTTGCAATTTTTTGCTAGGTTCCTGATATGTGTCCAGAGATTTGAAATAACTGCGTGCTACCCATTGTGACACTGCAATAATGTCAAGAGCTCATTAAATTCACCTGCATGATTGATTGTATGGGCAGTTCTAAATGCAGCTAATCTCCCTGTAATAACGTTTTCTTGTTCCCAGCAGATAATATTTTGGAGGCAACACTGTGCTCTTGGTAGTGGGTGCTGCCTACACTTACATCAATGGATTACACAGCTGTTTTAGGAAATCAGCTTTTAATTAATTTTCACAGTAACAATCGATTTCCATAAATAAAAATAATCTTTGCCGATGAATTGTTTTAGGTCTTAATAACCAGCTCTAAGCTATGGGCTTTTAAAGAGTTTTCATGAACTGTGTTTAACTGTGTTAGAGCCACAAAGATGATGGAGTGGAGCATCTCCCTTATGAGGAAAGGCTGAGGGAGCTGGGGCTCTTTAGCTTGGAGGAGACTGAG
>VWYH01010217.1:132736-145883 GCA_013399365.1 Pampusana beccarii | reverse complement strand
CTGTGTAACCTCATCTGGGTGTTCCTGCTCCGGGGGGATTGGACTGGATGAGCTTTTGAGGTCCTTTCCTATCCCTGACATCCTGTCATTCTGTGAACATGGTTGTAGTTATTTCTTCAAGTTCTTTTGTATACAGTTGTAAGTGATGTTTTTTGAATCTATCCTCATTTACAGTGTAAAAAAAGTAACACAAAAAATAACCCCTCAGTACCATCAGGTATCACTGTACTTTGGAAGTTCTCCAGCACCAGCCTGGGGAGGTTTGGTGGAGCAGGTAGGCCACAATCTCTGTCCCATCCCGTCTCCCATCTCCACCTTTCCCCACTGCTCTGGTCCCGCTGTGTGGGTGCCATGGGCCATTGGGGACTTCACCCGGCTGCCCTGAAATGTGTCATTTGAGGGGCTGGGACAGCCCTGGTGGCAGCCGTTCCCTCCCAGCCCTTGGGACGTGGTGGGTCCTGTGGACCTTCCAGCTTCCCGGGTTAGGGCGAGCGGTGAGGGAGGTGGAGGGGACCACAGCCAAGAAGGTGCAGAGCCGAATAGGGCAGTGGTGTAATATTAAGGATATCGTGATGATTTTAGTTGTTTTGGAACATACCCGTTTTGAAATGGCGTATTCTGTACAATAAGAGTTGGGATACTGCTGTGGTGCCAGCAACAAAGTAATGCCTCTAGGCACAGAGAAACATCTGTACCAGCTTTTAAACATTTAAGAGAATATTTAAACAATCACCAAAAGGCGTAATCTTATATTAAACATGTTTCACATTACTTTTGTTGTTTTAATATTATTTTTTGCTCTGTTGTGGTAGGAGTAACAGTAGCAGAAGGAATGAAAATTAATCTGGCTTCTTGTAGTGTTCTCTGCTGGTGCCAAGGCTTTTTTTCTGAACCTGCAACTTACATGTTAAGAAGTGGGTGACAGATCCTCTAACATGCAAGTGAGAGTCGTTAAAACAAACAAGACAATTTTAAAACTTCTGGGAGAAAGAAGAGTATAATATAAACAGTTTATCCTAATGAAGTTGTAATAAAGTTCTGTACTGGAAAAAAATGCATATTTTCTGGTGTGCAAGCCTTTACTGTGTAATCTTTGAAACAGAAGTACATTTATAAGTATTTCAGTAAAACACCATTATTTTTCCGCTGATATCTATGTCAGTTTTGATCTTATCTTTATTGGGTCTTAGAAACTTACAGCTTAGGGAAAGGCACTGTGAATCTAGCCAGAACAGTTCAAAATAGTGCTTCTCTTAGCTTCTGCTCAGCATCTCCTCTTTCCACTCAGTTATAGAATCACAGAATCACAGAATATTCTGAGCTGGAAGGGACCCACAAGGATCATGGAGTCCAACTCCTGTCCCTGCACAGGACAACCCCACAGTTCACACCGTGTGTCTGAGGCCGTTGTCCAGTCTCTTCTTGAACACTGTCAGGTTGGGGCCGTGACACCTCCCTGGGGAGCCTGTTCCAGTGTCCAGCACCCTCTGGGGGAAGAACCTTTTCCTCATGTCCAACCTGAACCTCCCCTGGCACATCTTCCTGCCATTCCCTCGGGTTCTGTCACTGGTCACTGAAGAGAAGAGCTCAGCCCTGCCCCTCCTCCTCCCCTTGTGAGGAAGCTGTGGCCGCCATGAGCTCTCCCCTCAGTCTCCTCCAGGCTGAACAAACCCAGTGACTTCAGCTGCTCCTCATACGGCTTCCCCTCCAAGGACCAAATCATAGATCATAGAACCATTTGGGTTGGAAAGGACTTTCAAAGGTCATCTAAACCAACCCCCCTGCCATGAGCAGGGACATCTTCACCAGATCAGGTTGCTCAGAGCCACGTCCAGCCTGGCCTGGGATGTCTGCAGGGATGGGGCATCCACCACCTCTCTGGGCAACCTGGGACAGGTTTTTGCCACCCTCAAGTGTAAAAAAATTCTTCCTCACGTCTATAAATGAGGGGCTCTAGGAATCAAAATGAGTTGCTTTGTGCTGCCCAGCTGTCACCAGCATCCCGCTCACCGCAGAGAAGCCGATGCCGAGCGCTCACCCAAGCTGCTTTGCCGCAGAAAGGCAAAGCCGAAGAGAAGGTCACCTCCAACAGTGTGCTAGAGTGTAGACATCCGTGGTGAGAACTTCATCTTGCTAAGTCCTCCCATGACACAGAAGCATCTGTGCCTTCTCAGGAAACTACACTGAAAAGTAGCTCCGTCGCAGCATGAAGTCCTTCATTCAACAGGTCACGTAATCTCTGCTTTCACTCCCTTCTGAACGATTCTGATCGTACATCTTTCCTAGCACGCTCGCATAAAATGTTAATTGTTACGAGCCCTCGTCACCCTAAGGAGTTAACTGTGTCTTACGGTGACAACTGGTGTCAGCTGTACGTTGTGGGAGCTCCTGCCTGGGGACAGTGAGAGGATTTAACTCACTGGGCTGTTTCCCCCCCTCACCTTCTCAAGGGGCTCCTGCTTGCAAAGAAATGCATGTAGGTCACAGTGTTAGTGGAAACTCTGCACAAGTAGCGGAGGGATATAGAAATACTGTTATTAAATGACATCATATGCAGAGTGCCAGCATTTATGCCTAAACAGAAATAATTATAAGCAATTTTAAGTATTTTTTCATCAATTAGAAAGTACAAAAATACTGTTGTATATATAAAAACACATCTGTAGTAGGTGTCTGCAGTATTGGCTTCCCCAGCTCCTTCTGCCCCATTCTCACAGCTGCGGGCTCACGACCTGGATCAGGAAACTACTGAGCCTGAAAAATAACTATTTGTCCATTGTAACTAACTTACAGTAAGACTGAACATGCTGAGATTTTTTTTAGTAATTTTAAAATTTGTTCATCTAACTTGCCGTCATTGTCAAGTACACTGCTTAAAGTAATAGCTAAGCAGTTGCAATACTGGGAAAACCCTAGTGTTTATTTCTGAATTATCAAAATAGATTGATTATTTCTACTCCTTTAAACCTGTCCCTTTAGTGTTTATGATAATTCCATCGTGTTCTGATGCTGCTTATAATTTTCGCCAGTATGAATGTTTGCTGGATACAGTGGCTTTTATGATGCTGCCTTGTGCAGGATATTATGCTTGGAATATTATTTTAATACATGTGCTTTGCAGCAATGAAATTATTTCAACAACTGTAAACTCTTAAAGACAAATATCTCTTGCATTTCCTTTTTGGATACAAAGGTAATATCAAACCTTGTAATTCTTCAGTGATTATGAGCTCTGGAAGAAAAAGAGGCAGGCAGAAGTCCTCATGGTGGAGATGAAATCTTGGATGATATCCGTAACATGAGCTAAGGAGTTATTTTCAGAAGTCTAATATGAGACATCTGCACAGACTACTGAGAAAATTTATTGTTATTTTAATATTTACTACATTTGTAATGCTCTTGTAGGATAAGTAACCAGATTTAAATTTCTGCTTACATATGGATTTAATACCTAGCGTTAGCGTTTTTGTAGTTTTCATTTGCAACGTTGTGTTTCAAATATATTTCAAATTCTGCATTGACAGAATATCCTAATCTGAACAGTTCGTAGCTACTTCCTATTTATTCATCAAAGTTTTAAAGATAGGGGGTTCCAAATCGTGCTGGTTGACTTGGCAGTGTTGTTAGGAGGTTGCTGTGTATGACAGGCTCTGATTTGATCTCGGCTTAAGCTGCTGTAGGTAGGCGTGAACCCCAAGCTGCCCGCTCCTGCACCCCTTCAGTCCTTGGGAGGGGAAAATAGTGACTTTCAGATGGATCGGGTGTAGGTTTGTATTTCTGTGCATCTCTGTGCCAGCAGAAGACACATGGTAATAATCAGCAACAAACAAAAAAAAAAATAGTGCTGGAGAAGAGCAGCAGTGATTTATGTAAATAGACATTGTCCAAAAGTAATTAATGAAGCTTCAACCTGAGCAAGGAAAACGGCCCCATGGTGAGCAAACCTGCACAGCAAGATGTGCAGGTGTCATGAAGAACTCATCAGCTTGTAGTAGTGTCACAGTGACCCAGTCTTAGACTTTAAATGTAGATTTGAAGTGTAGATTTTTAAATTTGTTTCAGTACCATGCAGTGGTATAATATAAAACTCTTGCATGTGTTGCCAATGAATATCCTGCACTCTGTAGCCTATAATAGCAATAAATATAGTTTTATACATATATATATGTAGATAAATATGTGAAAATTTTAAGTGATAGTAGTTTCACAAGTTATTTGTAGTTCTGAAATGAATGAATATTTAAGACAACAACGAAGTCCTGTATAGCATTTTAGCGTTTTGGGGCTCCAAATTCAATTAATGGGTCCGTTTCAGGTATATTGAAAGTATTTTACTTTGACATTACACAGAGAATGTAAAGAAATGTGGAGAAGTTTACCCCTTGTGGATCATATATTTTAAAGCTATTCCTGGTGCGATTTAGGACAAAGTTGGAGTTACATGTGGAACAAATGCTGAAGTGTACTTTTCTTATCATTTAAGGTTTCTTGCCAGTGTGCGTGTAGGTTTGGTGTTACGTTCAGAAGCATTTTCTGTTATTTAGCGTGTTATTTATATTAAGTAATTTTATTTTGTCTGGTTTTTTTCCCAAAGTCTTGAATGCATGTATAAAATACATATTTTAACTGGAACTGTTTTCAGCAATTTCACTGAAAAATAGCAGACCAAAGGGAGGAGATGACTTCCATGTGGAGTCAGAAGTTCTTCTGGCGGCAGTGGCACTGGTTTTGGCCTCTCTCCACCACCCAGCTGCTGATTTCAATGGCTTGCAGCAATGTAATTCTCTTTGAGATGTGTAGTTTCGACTGTTTTGAGATAATATTATTCCTTAATAAAAATCTACGCTCGTCAAAGCTGGATTACAAACACCTTTGTATAACTCGAGGGTGATGAAAACAACACCAGAGAAAAGTTGCAGTTCTCCAGAAATGGGCATTTTAAGTACAGGAAATTTGTAGCTGAAATCACACTGATAAGAAAGCCATGAATGCTAAAGGAATGGAAAAATGAGACAAGGCAGCAAATTAACTCATGGAAAAGATATGATAAAACCAGAAGTAAAAATTAGCATTGGTGCTTGCAAGATAGATTTGGGAATTGAACAAGGATTAGATGATTTGCTATCGTTGCACTTTGTAACTGCAGAAGAATTAAAACCAATTTGTTGGTTGTAAATACCCTGAATAGTTATATTAAGCTCAAAGAGTTGTATGCTAGGAAGGGTAAAAGAGCTCCTAAATCCCTAAAGAAATACCAAAATACCTAAAACCAAAACAACCTAACACAAAATTGACCTTAATTATAGATACATGAAGTAGTATCTGTGTTATTTTTGTCAAAGCCATTTGAACAGAAATAAGTGAGTGCACACTACATCATCTAGGAGGGTTAATAATTGAGATATTTTACTCATTGCAAGTTAGTGGGAATATTTGCATCTGTAAAAAGAGTGATGAATGCAAGTGGTCACAAAATGAAGTTGTCGTTCGGGATTGTAAATCAGCTTTTGAATCCTCTTTGCATTCCAAATTTTACTTCAGCATCTACTTGATTGAATTGCAGTTTTCTTACTTTGGTACTGCTCTAAGCTATTTATTATTGCATTAGGGCATAATGTATATCTAGAGTTGTTACATTATGTGCTGTTCTTTGTTCCAAGTAGTTGGACATTTTTCGCTCTAATTTGCGTTAAGTTATCATCGATACGGAAACATCACTAGCAAACAGATACGTCTTTTTAATAATAATAATGGGGAAATGCTTATTTTCTTAACGGAGTTTGGTACAGAAGTTATTTATTGGATTTAAATAGCATTTCATGTATTTCCACTTAGAATCACAGAATCGTTTTGGCTGGAAGAGACCCTCAGGATCATCGAGTCCAAAACTTGTGCCTATTTCCTCCTTTCCTGCTACTTGGTACCGCTGAGAAGAGTCCAGCTCGGTCTTTCTAATTCCCCCCACCAAGAATTTATTTATACACATTGCTAAAGTCCCCCCTGGGTCTGTTCTTCCCCAGACTAAACAACCCCTGTTATTTCAGCCACTCCTCCAGGACCTTCATCATCTTTGTGGTCCTTTGCTCGACTCTCTCTGGCACATCCTTGTATTTTCAGTCTCATGAAGCCTGTTCTTCTCAAGGATATTGCCTGTGAAACATTAACTGTAGTAATTCACTGTGTGTACAGTATTTCTGGTGGGGCACTGGTTAAAAACATACTCCCCCAATTTTTGCTTCTCTCCCTGATTTCAGAACACCTTTTGTTGGGAAGGGGAAGGAGTTTTATTTTGTTTTGTTAGGAGATCTCTGAAGTATTTGATCAAATGCCGTGGATTCCTGCACCAGTCTTTACCGCAATTAGCCTTGCATGAAGTAGAGACTTTTTATATCTGAAAGGCAGAGAAACTTCAACTATTTGAGTTTCCAAGTGCCTGAGCACCATGAAGATTCCGTGTGACCGAGTGACTCCGTGTCGTGACTAATTAGGGATTGAGTTGTTCTCATGTCCTGCCCTGTTCTTGTCTTAAGCTCCTGCCTCTCGCACAGGCACAACCTGGCTATTTAAACAGAGCTGGACATGTGCCTTTACTGACTGATAAATGCTTTGGATTGATTTTGTGAAAAATTTTCTAGATTCCCTGCTCTGAAATGCTCTGTCTTAGAAGATTTTCTGGTTCACAAGCAACAGGAAGCCGCTTTGGTTCACGTATTTTTTTCTTGACTTTAAAAAGTTGTAGAGAAGTTTTCTTTCTGAGTGTTGGAAAAGCATCATCAATGTAAGTGCAGATATTCCCTGAACTACTCTGATGAATCGTAAAATCTGCCGAATGGCAGTTAGTTATTCTCTTAAAGCACAATAATGGAAGTCGAGGTTTCAGAAGTCGTCAGAGTTCACGTTCAGCCAGGCAGGGCTGATGTAGCGAGACTCGTCCTGCTGAGAGCGTGCTGGTTTTCTCAAGAGGCCTCCAAAAACAAAGCAAATCTAGGAAACAAAAAAGCCCCCAAACCTCCAGCTTCTGAATATTAAAGTCATGGTTGGGGGGCTTAAAGCTGAGCTATGTCAGGAAATGGGAAATGAACCGAAAATGCGACGATGTCACGTTTAATTTGTTTCTTGTGGTTTGTAAACAGAGGATTTACCACATCTCATGGCAAAAATCTCCTCCTGTAGGGACTGATCGCTGAAGCTGTTAATTTTTCCCTTATTGGTCAGAATTCAAATGCCAGGTTGGAACGGAGCTCAAGGATCATCTGGTCCACCGTGTCTTGACAAAAGCACCATCTAGACAAGATGGCCCAACACCCAGTCCAGCTGAATCTTCCAAGTGTCCAATGCTGGGGAAACCACTGCTCCCCTGTGAAGATTATTCCAATGGCTGATTGTTCTCATTGTGGAAAATTCCCCTCTTGTGTCCAATTAGGATCTCTCCAGGAATGACTTGTACACATTGCCCCTCATCTTTTTCATGAAGATACAGCTAAATGTTATTTTCAGAATATAAAGGTGATGCTCCTCCACCTTGATTCTGATGCTGTGTCTCGGTGATCAGTGGAGCCGTGTTCACTGACTTCAGTTAATTTTGGGGCATTTCATTTTAGTCCTACTACTGAGTTATAACAACTTAGAAATGAGCTGTATTTGAAGCATCATGTCTTTCAATTCTATGTACTCCCTTTAAATTTTAGGTTATTCCCATGATACCCTGAGTGTCCCTGTCCTGAGCAATTGGTTCGATAGTGTTATCCAACCAGATGTGCAAGGAAAAAAAAGAAAAAGCTTAATTGAAATGCACCTTACAATACAGAAAAAATAAAAAACTTAACTTTTTAGAAGTAATTTTAGAATATTTGTTCTGAATCAGTCTGAGTATTTTGTTTCAGGAAGGTAGTTTTGCATTCGAGTGATACGTTGGTTTGAGTTTTCTCCTGCTCTTTTTTTCCTCTTGTAATTATTACTAAGCCAGATCTATCTATCTATCTATCTCTCTCTATATATATATATTTTTTTTTTAATTCAGAAAAGAGCAAACCTTCCAAATGATTTGATGTCACTGTAGCCCTAAGGTACTCTGCTTACTTTCTGCATATATACATTTTTGTGTGTGCTGTTTTTCCCTAGTTAGATACTATTTGAAATGAGAAGGCATCAGTGTGGCAGCCTAACAGATGACGCTTTACAGCTGATAATTGAGGGTTGACTTGGAGACCTGGGAGTACCAGAAGGTACAGAAGAGGCTTGGAGCTGCATCCCCATTGCTCGGTGTCGGAGCCGCCTGCAAGCTGTGTGTCAAAGGGGCAAAAAGTTCCAGAAACGAGCCCAAAACAGCTCTTCTCCAATGTGATACGCTATAAAATAGCTCTTTGCTCTTTTAGGAAGGCGTCATAGTAAGGAGCTGCTGTTTCATTTGGCAATTACTTTTTTATACTTCAGTCTCAAGCGTTGGAAGCAGCGCGCTCTCCTCAAGAGCTTCGGAAAGGTTGTTTCGTGGCTCCATTTCAGTAAGTTTGCTTTGCTGTGGTTAACGTAATACGGAAAACGGGAAGAAACTTGACAAGTCTTTTTTTGAGAAAACAAACGAAGGGTGCTAAAGTGCTTAACTGTGCGTGTATATGTGGAATTTGTGAACTAGAAAATCAAGGGATTTAATTTTCTCTTTCTTTTCTTCCACACTCTTCTGAGATTCGTAGCTGCTTCCCATCTTGGCTCAGTTGCCTTCTGCATTTGCCAATTGTAATCGTTTAATCGTCATCAAACAACAGTGCTTTAACATGAATCTATGTAATCTCCTGTTTAATAACACATACCAGTGTTTCTTTTGATCTTATCAGACTCGAGATGGCTTGAGGCTCGCAGGCGGGAAAAAATCAGGAGCCTCTAGGAGCTGAAGAGCAGCTGAATTGGCCAAGTGCCCCGTAAGGAGCTGACAAATTGTTTTCTACAGATTTTCTACATTTTCCTGAAGCCTGTCCATTTTGAACCAGCAGCAGCAGCAATGTTGCATTGCTTCGGAAGTTACTTAATTTCAATTGGAAGAATAATCATGTGGATGACCAAGGTTATGAGGAGTTTTTGTGAATGCTGTTGACAGCTCAAGAAATTCTCCCCAAATATGGTGCGTTTCAAGTAGCGAAGGGCAGCAGGCGATATGACGGTTTTGATTTACTATAAAAATAAAGTAAAATGTTGCATAGCTGGGAATGTCCAGAGAGGGATCAGATTTTAAGGGGCTGAACATCATGAAAGGTGGCACATATGTTCACATAAATTTTTTTGTGTATCTTGTGTGATTAATCAGAAAGATTCTGTGATTTCCATCCTGTTTAACTACTATAAGGTTATAGATAATGTTATGCTATTTAACCAGATATTTAATTATTGGAAAATAACAGCATATCAGTCTTATAGAGACAGTTTGCAATTAGGGCACTACAATCTACATTAACGTAATGTGCATGTAGAATAGACTTATCCCATGCACATTTATTTCCATGATCTTGGAGTATAAGGCCATGACATTAATCTGCGTATCTGTTTCCAGTTTTTATTTGGAAATATTTTTTTGTTAGAAGGCAGCTTGTTTAAGAGATAATCTTAGTGATAAGAGCTGTAGAAGACATTTTTATTGGAGCAATGACATGCCTTGAAATAAACTTAAATACCACAAGCAACAGTTGACAAATTTCTGTGATTTGCACCAATATATAATTATAGTCCTGTTTGTGTAGCTCTGTGGATTTATGCTTAAAGTTGGAGTTCTTTTAATTAGACTTTTAATTCTTTTAATTAGACTTTTAGTTCTTTTAATTAGATACTTACGGAAAAAAAATAGAATGGCTTTTAGGCACAAAAAATCATTCCTCATGATTCCTCATGAAGTTAAGGGTGAATCTGAAGAATGGGTTGTGTACCCAGAAGTCTGATGGAGCATCTTCCCTCATCCCTGGTAATGTTAGCTGCTATAAAAAAGTATATTACAACTATTGCACTACTATCAATTAGGTAAATAAAGGTAAAAGGATGTTTATCACCTCTATCAGTGACACAGCAGTGAGCTCTTCTGTGGACAAATGGCTTATTTTAAGGATTAGAAAAAGATGTGACCTTTTCTTTTTCCTGAATCATATATTTTACAAATGAAAATTTGTGACCACTATGCAAAGCTCCCAGTTGTATGTGTATAGAGCACAAAATGCATGTAAAACTGAAAAATCTCTATTTAAAAGTAGTCATTTGAGAAATTACTATTTCCATTACTATTATTACTATTTCTGTTACTATTTCCATTACTATTTCCATTGCTATTACCATTACTATTTCCATTGCTATTACCATTACTATGGCCATACTTGCAGAAATTTATTGGTGATTGATTAACAAATGTATCCTACTAAGTCCGCTTTCTGGTGGTTTTTTGTAACTTTTGGAAGAAACCAGCTCAAGTAATGTTTATTGAAGGGACTTCTTTTAACTGGATTTTAATTTTTCCATGATTTTAGCCAGGAAGTTTCCTCAGCCAGGCCCTGGCTGCCGTTTCTGTGTTGTGCAGCACGCAGCCTTCGGGAACCAGGAGTAAGAACTTGACTTATTTTATCATGGGGTGTAGATACGGCTCTCACACAAACTGTAAAGTGGTAGATGAAGAAGGTGTTGGTTTTCAGGCTTCATGAACACGCCTGAAGTCAAGTGTTGATGTGCTGGAGGTCAAAACAGCCCGAGGTCTCCTGGGAGCTGGCGCTGACACTATTTGGTGTTGAACTGTAGCTCCGACACCCAAAATGCTTCTACGAGATGATATTACTGATCTGTCCCTTTTTCCTCCTCCTGTCTTTAATTTACGTCGCCTACATGTATCTGCAGTGCTGCTTCTTTTTAATTACAAGGTCAATATTGCTTTATCACAGGCTTGAGTCTTACTCTTTGTTCTGACTGATGGAAGAACCAGCGGCCTCTCATCAGCGACTTTTTTACCCCAGGACATCTGACTACAGAATATTCAGAATACACAAGACTTGAGGGTAGTTTTGATAGTTTGTTAATGGTATTTTTCCTTTCTGTGCTCCAAGATATCTATCTGTGGATCTGACTGCAAAGGAAGGTCTGCAAGCTGCTGGTGTTACTGGGGCTGCTGGTGTTACTGGGGCTGCTGGTAGCTGCTTTCAGCGAGAGCTTTTTCCTTTGTGCTCAGAACTGGAAACTGCTGAATGTTGTGGTTTATATGAGGGCTGATCTTGCTTGAAAAAAAGAAAAATTGGCTTTGTCAGCCAAGCAAGATCTGGAAAAAGTACCTCTTTAGTTTTCTTAGCTACTTTCCTCTATTTGTTAAGGTTTAGCATAGTGCAGTAAAATATAAAATAATCAATTAACTTACAGCGCTCACCTTATACACCAAATATGCAGAACCAGTACTAGAGAACAGGAATTTTTCCTTGTAATCTGTGCACCTCTCTATAAAAATATTTGAATATTTAGGTTGTATCGTTCTCGTCAGAAGAAACAGGTAGGTTGTCTGCTGGTTGTATCTGTGTCTGCAGCTGGAAAGTTTCAAGGTCTGTGTGTTGCCAAGCACAATTTGTTGACCTTGTATCGTAAATCAAAAAGTGGTGGACTGTGCAAGAAAAATCGCCAATGAGGTTTCCTGCTCACTGGATTTTAAGGCTTAGATTCACTCCGTGTTTAGAATTATGTTTTTGTAGGCCTTAGTATTTTTTCTTTTTCAGTATAGTTATTTTAAAATCTAAAATAGGTATTACATACTGTACTGAGGATGCTACGAAAGAATTCTTGAAAATGGGGAAAAGTTGGAACAAAAGGCTTATTTTGAAAGTAGCTTAGTTTTGGAGTGTGGTGACCATTTTTCTTCTGTTTCTTGGTGCTATGGCTGGGCTTTCCCCCTTGGGCTGTGCATTCCGTGTAGAACAGTCTGGTTTAGCTGCATGTCTTGTCCTTCGGTGGTGTAAATGTTGGGAGAGATATTGTCAAACACGCCTGAGCGTTGCTAGGAGGTGTTTGCCTCTATGGATTTGAAACCCCTCTGGTAAAGAAGATTCCACAATCTCACAGGCAGCTTGTTCTGGTTTATCCGTATCCTGCAGAGAGAGCTCTTCCTAATATCTGTGTTGTCTTCGTTGTAGATTTAGCTCTGTCCTCCTCCCGTACTCGATGAGACATTTATCAGTATACGATAATTATTTGAAAGCAGTTCTGTTTGTCACTAGCCGCCTCTTTTTCAGTTCAAGCAGTTTCCCAGCAGTCGTGGATTGCGCGCCTCTTGTTTTCATCGTGCTCTTCTGGGCTGTCTTGTTTTGTCTGTGCTTTTCTTTAGTAGTACTGCCCAACATCACACGGAGTCACACAGGGTGGTTGGGGTTGGAAGGGACCTCTGGAGATCACCCAGTCCAACCCAGCTGCTACAGCAGGTTCACCAGAGCAGATCACACAGGAAGGTGTCCAGGTGGGTTTGAATGTCTGCAGAGAAGGAGACTCCACAACCTCTCTGGGCAGCCTGGTCCAGGCTCTGGCACCTCGAAGGAAAGAAGTTTCTCCTCATGTTGAGATGGAACCTCCTGTGTTCCAGTTTGAACCCATTGCCCCTCTTCAACAGGGTTTCGCTAGCACCAGGTCATTAGTGTAATACACTCCCATGTCTTGCCTCCTCTGCTTCTAAAAGAGTCCATAATGCTATTTTACAGCACTCTCTGCAGCTTCACATTGCTGATTCCTTTTTATTTGTGGTCTGCAGAATTTGTTGTGCTCTTGTACAGCCTGCGTGGTTGTTTCTTCTCCTGTTTTTTGTGTACGTGACTTTTCCTGCCGAACGCTTCATACTTGTTTTTGTTGGATTTCGTCTTGTTAAGTGTGGGCAATTGAGGCACTTTGCGTGAGGACCTGGCCTCTGAAGGATTTTGTGAATTTGTGATGTAATCTCTGGTCCATCATTCAAATCATTACTGAAGAGCAAAACCCCTTTGGTGACCTCAGTTAAAATGCCCTTTAGTTTGATAATGAACTGCTAACTATTAGAGTTTTCTCCTGTCGCGTTCTTGAGCAGCTCTGTGCCCACATAATTAAGATACGCAGTTGTCACAAAGGTTCGTTAAAGTTCAGATAAATTGCACCTGCTCCTTTTTTTTTTTTTTTTTTTTTT
>VWYH01010217.1:64985-131851 GCA_013399365.1 Pampusana beccarii | reverse complement strand
GTGGTGTAAATGTTGGGAGAGATATTGTCAAACACGCCTGAGCGTTGCTAGGAGGTGTTTGCCTCTATGGATTTGAAACCCCTCTGGTAAAGAAGATTCCACAATCTCACAGGCAGCTTGTTCTGGTTTATCCGTATCCTGCAGAGAGAGCTCTTCCTAATATCTGTGTTGTCTTCGTTGTAGATTTAGCTCTGTCCTCCTCCCGTACTCGATGAGACATTTATCAGTATACGATAATTATTTGAAAGCAGTTGTGTTTGTCACTAGCCGCCTCTTTTTCAGTTCAAGCAGTTTCCCAGCAGTCGTGGATTGCGCGCCTCTTGTTTTCATCGTGCTCTTCTGGGCTGTCTTGTTTTGTCTGTGCTTTTCTTTAGTAGTACTGCCCAACATCACACGGAGTCACACAGGGTGGTTGGGGTTGGAAGGGACCTCTGGAGATCACCCAGTCCAACCCAGCTGCTACAGCAGGTTCACCAGAGCAGATCACACAGGAAGGTGTCCAGGTGGGTTTGAATGTCTGCAGAGAAGGAGACTCCACAACCTCTCTGGGCAGCCTGGTCCAGGCTCTGGCACCTCGAAGGAAAGAAGTTTCTCCTCATGTTGAGATGGAACCTCCTGTGTTCCAGTTTGAACCCATTGCCCCTCTTCAACAGGGTTTCGCTAGCACCAGGTCATTAGTGTAATACACTCCCATGTCTTGCCTCCTCTGCTTCTAAAAGAGTCCATAATGCTATTTTACAGCACTCTCTGCAGCTTCACATTGCTGATTCCTTTTTATTTGTGGTCTGCAGAATTTGTTGTGCTCTTGTACAGCCTGCGTGGTTGTTTCTTCTCCTGTTTTTTGTGTACGTGACTTTTCCTGCCGAACGCTTCATACTTGTTTTTGTTGGATTTCGTCTTGTTAAGTGTGGGCAATTGAGGCACTTTGCGTGAGGACCTGGCCTCTGAAGGATTTTGTGAATTTGTGATGTAATCTCTGGTCCATCATTCAAATCATTACTGAAGAGCAAAACCCCTTTGGTGACCTCAGTTAAAATGCCCTTTAGTTTGATAATGAACTGCTAACTATTAGAGTTTTCTCCTGTCGCGTTCTTGAGCAGCTCTGTGCCCACGTAATTAAGATACGCAGTTGTCACGAAGGTTCGTTAAAGTTCAGATAAATTGCACCTGCTCCTTTTTTTTTTCTTTTTCCAGAAAACTGTCTTTTTTTCCATTTCTTATTTATTTCTCAATATTACTGCTCAGTCTGTCAAGGCATCTTGTCCCTTCTGTCTCCCAGAAATGGCACCCAAAGAATTAATGATTGTTGTTTGAGTGACTAAATATGGTTTGAACTTCGGGGGGTTAGGGCAGATCTTTTGAAGTAAAACTTGAGTTTAGATATAAGTCTGCTTTTTCTGCACATTTGAATTGAAATAAATCATTGTCCCCACCTTACCCTAATGATTTCATATCAAATGATTTCAGATGTTCACACTTGTGATGCAGAATAATAAAATATGCTGGTACTGGTGAAGGAAAAGGAAAAATAAAATGGGTCGTTTACACAGTGAACATTATAATGTCTCCTGTGACCTAATTTTAAGTCACATTCCAGAGGTCTTAGAAAAGGGAAATAGTCTCATTGTAAGGTTGTGGTTTTGTTTTTTTTCTGAAATCCATTGTAACCTTTTCCTATAAAAGTTTTTATCACGCTTTCTGATCTGTATCAGCACGCAGCAGCCTACTGTTCCATGTGTTTATAACCTTCAAATGCGCCCTGCTACCAGCATTTCCATTTCTTTTCACTTAAGCTGCCCATATCCTATCATGATCAAAACTTCTTCAACCCTTGAAAAGAAGTGCAAGTGTTTTCTAAAACACGATTTAACACTGAGGTTTTTGCCTCCGGAATGCAGGTACGAATATGGGCCTGTGGATCTGGAACAAAACAGTGTTTTCTCGCTCTCGAGCTTTATCTGGCCAAGACGGCCTGGCTTAAGGCAGGGTGTGGATATAAAGCGTGGTTTAGCTGTTCCTGAAGCAGGTGTGTGCACAAGCAGGTCTGCAGTCAAGGAACAACAGCTTGTTGGTATCTCGAGAAGTTTGGCTTCACCCTTTCTCCTCTCCTGTGCTCCTACCATGGTGATCCCTCTCCTTCCATTTGTCTGTGCCTGCTCGGCGCTCTTCCACCCTTACAGCCATCTCCTGATCTCACTGAACTGGCACCAAAATCTCCAGATTTTTTACTTACTCTTTTTTCCTCCTCGATTTAGTTTTCTTCAGTGGTTTTGCATCACTGGAAAGGAGGAGGCGAGAGCCCTGAGCCCCAGCAGGGAGGACAGATTCCTCTCTTGGTGCTGGAGACCTGCAGAGTTTGCTCATTGACTCTCGTGGGGTCACACTGATAATCCAGAGCAATTAGAGATTATTCCAAGTGACTTGAAGGTAAACTACAAGAAGGGATACTCTTGTTTAGGAATAGAATTATCTCCTCGCAAACTTGCTGGACAGCAGTTAAGCAGAAGCAGCTGTTGGTACAAGTGTCCTGCATTTATGCTGAAACCACAATGTGATATTTGAATAAATCACGAAGGCGAAGACAGACAAAATATAATGTTTAAATTTCCATTCTGTTGCTTTATTGTTTTCATTCTATTGTTTTGTTATTATTTCATTATTATTTTGTTATTATTTTATTATTATTTTATTCCAGACTGTTTTAAGTGGCATCCTTTGCTGTGTCTGTTGTCCTACTACCCTGGTTTCGATTTTGTATTTTTTTTTTTAACTACTACAGGAACGGCTCAAAGTCCACCAGAAACAAGAGAATCCTTTTTGTGCATTCAGACCAGCTTTCATTCTGGCGTATAAATAAAGTGTTAACTTTTATAGTAACAGTTGTAAAACCTTCACGACCCAGAACATGCAGTAGTAGTGCGATGTTTTATGTAATAACACTCTTTCTCCTTCTTGTAGGTCCTTTTGTTCTGCATCACAGCTGCTCTGTTCATGTTCTTTTTCAGGTATGTTGCTAGTATATCTACTTATGTTTGTAAAGAATATTTTAAACAGCATTTCTAAGAACTTACTTGATTTTTGCTTTTTGTCTGAAAACATGGGTGCCCCATCCCTGGAAGTGTTCAAGGGCAGGTTGGATGGGGCTTTGAACAACCTGGTGATGTGGAAGGTGTCCCTGCCCATGGCAGGGGGTTGGAACTGGTGGATCTCGAATGTCCCTTCCAACCCAAACCGTTCTATGATTCTTAAATGGCTTATGTGGGGAAGGTAACATTTTTTCTTGTGGTGAAAGCAGAGAACAGAAAAAAGAGATTTTACAATCTTAACTAATAGAAATTGTTTGACATGCATTATCAGTTGTATTCCTTTTTTGTAACACACTGTAGTGGGGTGGATGAGACACTAACTTTTTTTTCCCCTCTCAGTTTGTATATATGTAATAAATTATTTACCTTGTCAGTGTTTCACCTTTAAATACGAGACCTCCCATATTTTCTGTATTATATCCCTTGTTGGAAAGTTGCTTGTTAAGTAACCTTTGACTACAGCCCTTTGACTTAGAATTTTCTGTGGCATGTAGCCATCTATGGTTCTTCAAGCCATACGATCCCCTGGTAATTGCAAAACTCTGGAAGCTGCAGCTTTTTTTGTAATTCCAGTACTTACGAATTACTTAGGGATATTGGCCAAGAATAAATAGTCTGTTCTCAATGGCTGTGATAGAAAGGATAAGAGATAACAGAGCGAGACACTACTTACAGAAATAAATGCAGCAGGGTTCAATTTACTGGGATAGTGAGGAAGGAGATCTTAAGAAGGAAGGAGTGAAAAGATGCCCTGGTGAGGCTACAGACTGTCTGTCCTTACAGATCTGTCCTAACAGATTTTGGATATTATAGGTATTAGCATTTAGGGAAGGAATATTTGATTTCCTGAGTCTCTTCCACTTTTCGGTGCACATCAGTGGCTGTCATATTGTGAAATATTGAATGTAATAAGATGTCAAAGACAGTGGCCGGTAAAGTCTTTGGGGGATGATAACCTTCCTGTGCTTTGCTGAACTCAACTTGAAAGGTGACATTCCAAATTACAGCTCTGTGCTGTGGAAATCACCAAGTGTTGGAGAACGTGTGGATAGGGAACACATCAGAGGTCCGGATGGGCAGGGGCATCTCTGAAAACAAGTAGAGAGAAAAATGTGGCTCTTCTACCACACCAAATTAAAGTGTTCTTCCACAATTTCCAGTTGTAGAAATGTAATAGGACAGGAACAACTACTCAGGGAGAAGACAGACGACAGAGATGTCACCCCATCCGTCCTCAGAGTTTTTGTCCAGTTTGTCTGAACTGGGATCGTGAGTTGGTCGTTGTCTCATCTCATATGTGAATTCATCGTTGAGTCCCTTCGGTAAGATCTTGTGCAGCCCTCGGGAATCCGCTGTGGATCTATCCAGAGCCCTGGGGGAAGCGATCTTCCAGTCTCCATTGTCATCTAAAATAGAAAAGAATTGGGAGAGTCGTTGAACTGCATTTCCTATGTTTAATGACTCAAAATTACTTCAGCCTTTTCCGAATCATAAGCGGATCAAACTGACAAAACCATGTTGGTACTTTCAGAAAAAAACACCTTATTCAAAGTCAGATTTGCTTGGCTTGTGGAGTTATCTTCCCACTGGCTATAAAACACTCTTTACTCTTAACAAGCGTTTATTGACCCAAAAACCATAAAACTCTCTTTTGCTTTCTTCAAAACAAATCTCTTCCCAAGGTGGCTTTTTGTCCACCCCACCCCACTAAAATGTCCTTCAGCATTCACGTGGACTTTTGTGGTTTTAACGTGACTGCATAGGGTGATTTTTACTCAACCTGTAACATGAAAAGTTGAGTTGGAAAGTTCAAAACTGTCACCTTTTTGGAGGAATTACGATACATTCTATACATCACACAACTTCCAGGGTATCTTTCAGGTTGCTATGCCAATAACAGCCTGTTAAGTTGAGCTTGGTTAGTGTTGTTTTCAGAAGGTAAGAGCTGTGATTCATAGTTATCCACTAAAAGAGAACAAAATCAATATGGCACGTCACTGTACCATGGTCATACCTCTCCCTTGTGTGGGTATTTTCCTACCTGCACCAGTGGGAAATGCTGCTGTAACAGGTGTGTGAGTCTTGGTCTGTGTAAGAATAGGCAAGCTCTTGTTGATTTATTTGAATATTTCTTTTCTAGTATAATGAATCTTCTCAGTATCTCATTATAATGTCTGTTTTCTAGTGTAAATGGATTTTTTTAGTATCTCATTATAATGTCTGTCTTGAACTATTCGCAAAACAAATTCCGTAATGATCCTTTAGCAAGGACAGTTATAATTTGCCAATGCTTCTCTCTGACTGACCTTGCACATCTGATTCCTGCATCCAAAGCAGCAGAAAGCCCGTGTGATGGATCTGGGGAGTTTATTGCTTACGAAAATGTAGGTATTCAGATAATCTTCTTATCATTTGGTATAGAAAAGGTTTCCCCAATTGTAGAATGACTGCCCTTTTCTCTCTATTGGAAGGCTCTGTCCTCACACCGTGTTCACTTGCTACCCCTGATCCTCCCACCTCCTGCCCACCACAAATGTTTCACTCCAGTTGAAAACTTTGCCGATCAGCCTTGATATTTATTCCCTAAAAAAAATCTCTTGGACTGTTGAAATGTTATTGCATCTACTACAGGACAACGCGAAAAATGAGTTGCTGAATCTCAAGAGTTAAGTGAGAAGAGGATCAGAATGAAAGCTAAATTCACAAGAGCGATATAGAAAGGAAGACAATAGGAAGAGGGAAGGAGAGAGCGACTGAAGAGTGAAAAAATAAGGTCGTGTCAGCATACAGGACAAAAAACTAGAAGAATGTACTAGGAAAAAAGCAGCTGAAATGCAGATGGTAGGTTTACAAGCAATGAAGTTATATTTACAGACACAGGAAGCGTATTTTAGTGGAGTATTTTTTTATTTCTTCCGTCCTCATTTTCTCGTACTTCTAAGTTAAACCTCCGTTTTTTCTCAAAACGCTTGTGTTCAGCTCCACTGGAAGTGATGACATTATACATCACTCAGTTGTGGATAGTTGTAGTATACAATGACGTGGATAGTACCGTCTGTCATACGTGTATTTAATGCACACATATAGATAAGCACAGCGGAAACAGCATTCTTTCCCTTTCCACGCATTTTTTCCTAAAAAACTTACACACAGAAGTGTATCTGGGAGAGGAGCATGCCTTTATCTTTAGGAATTAATTTTCAGGTGACATTGAACTCCATCAGGACTTAATACCACTCAGTCAATAAAAACAAAGTCATTTGCGATGTCATATGATGCCATATGATGTATGATTTGTTTTAAAATGCACTGCTTTTCAAACAAAAGCACACTTCTCTTTAATACTTCTGGTTTTTAAAATAGTTGCAGTTGGCATGGAATTATTGATATTTATTCCCTATTATTATATATTATAATTATATATATAAAAAAGATAATAGATATAATATATAATATATAATTATAATTATATATATAATTATATATAATTATAATTTATTATGTCGTGGTTTCAAGTCATCTTATTTCAGTTAGAATAATTAATGGAACTAGCTGTCCAGAATATCATTCTAGAATAAGTGAATAGAAAGAAATGAAGAAGCAGGAGTAATCCTATAACCCTATATATATTTTTTAAAATACACTTGAATTAATGTCATTTTAGTAGCGGTTTTATTTTGAATATTATACTTTTTAGAAGGTTGATGCAATGACTGTGCTTTTGTGCGTATTTGAAGAAACCCACATACTACAAAACTCACCAACTCTGCATAATAGATGAACACCTACATATAAATCCTATCCACATAAACTTAGAAAATCCAGCAATTTGGGTGAATATGTCGTGGCAGGCTGCAGCACTGGTTGCTATTGTAGTTAATCCTTAGACTATATACTACCAGTTTGTAATAGACATATGTTAATTCATCTGCTCTGAACCCTAGAAAGGAAAGTTCCACATACCAGCTGGAACCAGCTATTATGGGAAGCTGGATGTTTCTGATGATTGATTGATCGTAAGTTGAGGATGAATTCTGCCTTCTATAGAAATAAATGTTGAAAATTTATTTCCTGAAACTATGATTTCAGACAATCAGAAGTTATTGCTGTGATTTCGCACAGCAGAACGCGGTGTTTGTCGTAACGCGGGGTTTCCGCAGCTCGCAACAGGAAGCTCCCGGTCTCTTAATGCTGTTTATATATTGTCTGTTGATTGAAAATGGATAATGAAAAATAGAATGAAAAGAACGTCTGAGAAATGGATATGCACTGTCATATACAGCCATTAAGATGGAATGTTGAAACTTGTGTAAAGTCACTGAAAACCTTTAAGAAAGGTCCTTTTGTTTGAAGAGCCCTTTATTCTATCTCATTAATGAAATTCTAGCCTCCCAAATTACAGCTATTTACTCTTCTTTCCCCGTGAAACACGTATCCTATAATTTATTCAGTATTTTCGATATGGTATTTCAAAGTGCCTTTATTTCCTTTTAAAAATGCGTGGTACCAGTGCCATATCAGTCTCTCATTTAATCACCTAAGCTCCCTTTTGTACAGAAGCAACTACTTGAAAGATATTTTTGCCTTTTAATTCTGCTCTCTTTTTTTACTGTAGAATGAGTATTAATAGTCAGAGTTGCTATTATAGGGATTTAATATCAATATTCTTCCCCTTTCTTGCGAAGATTCTTTTGAAGCCTTTGCTGTAGAGTTACAAGAGTACATTAAAAGTCCTCTACTATTGAATTATTGGGTAATAAATCAGAAGAAAAAAGCAGAACAGGATTTTTTGTGTGTTTATATGGTTTTTTTACTGTCCTTATATAAACATCTCAAAGTTAGCGGTTCAGAGCACTGTTTTGGTAACTGCCATGCAACTTGATTTCTTAGGTATTTTGGATGACCTGGTGAGCGGATGAAAACGTGCAGTCTCCTAAGAAATGCTATAAATTTCGGTTGGTTTCGTTTAGCGTGAGCAAAAGTAAAACGTGGAAAGGCAGGAGGGGGCTGTGGGTGAGCAGATAACCTCGCAGGTTAACTCTGACACTTGAGCCCTGTGTTTAGAAATACATCGAATTAGTTCAGCTGCAAACATGGGCAGAAAGTTGAGATAATCTGTCTTCTGTTTAGAGACCAATAGAATAAAAGGTCAGAAAGCATTTTTATTATTTTGTTTTCACGAAGAAGATTTTTTTTTCCACTCCCTCATACTCTTTTGCCAGAATTCCACTGAGTTTCAGTTTTTCTTTTGTGTCCTTTAAAACGTTAAAGGCCATGTAGCGTCGCTTGGGTTTGAAGGGAGGTTGCTGCGGAGTTTTACGGACTCATCTCCCCAGGCTGACCTTGTGGACCCACCTCACTCTCAAAAGGGATTTAGGAGAGATTAAGATGCATTTTAAGCATGTTTTTTTTTTAAGTGCAAGAATTTGTTTTTCATACAGGTAAGAAAAATACCTAGACTTTAAAGTGCCCAGCAGGATTATGGTGGGTATCTTCAGTAGGTTTGGGAGCCTCTTTCTTGCACCTTTAATCATTGGTGGTGGCTGCTGCGGGATGTCCATGAGCAAATCCCTCTATTTCTATTTCTATTTCTATTTCTATTTCTATTTCTATTTCTATTTCTATTTCTATTTCTATTTCTATTTCTATTTCTATTTCTATTTCTATTTCTATTTCTATTTCTAATGTTCTTGTCTTGCAAGTACAGATCACCGTTTCTCACCTGTTCATTGGGGTAGCGTGGGAGGAATGGGCCAATGATGGTATTCATAAAATGAAACCGAATCAATCCTGATTTCCAGTCTAGCGTTAAAAAGAACCTTAAAACAAATCAGCCTACCTGCAGTGCCTGTTGTAAATAGGTTTTCAACATTCATCTTCAATTTTAGGGACCTGTCTGATATAATTAGGTTAGGAAATAGGAGGAAAAAGATGGGCAAATCAAGAGGGCAATTGCCATCTTGTGGGGGCTTTAATTCTGTTGCAGAGCTGCCTCTCTCTAGCTGATGGTACAGGTGATCATGCACCAAACTTTACTTGCATTAATCTAGGTGGAATAAATCTGGGCTGATGTCTTTCCTTAGAGTTACCTAGAAACCGTATTAAAATAATTCTGAGAGCTGCTAAGTGTTAAAAATTCATGAAATGCTGAGAGGTGATGGAAGATGGTTTTTCTAACTTATGCTGCATACATGGCTTGTATTATCCTTGTGCTTTATGAACCCATTGTTTAGCTTTAATATGAAAAAAAAAACCACCTTGTGTTCTGCTGGTAAGAGCAAAAAAGGAAGGGGACATGTATATATATATGTATATATATATGTATAAAAGTATATATTTAAGTACTACTTTTTCTGGGTTATCACCAAAGTCTTTGGATGGGAATGACAGGAAAAAGACATTATAGACTTAATTCTTTCCTACATGGAGAAATTATGTTAAATGTTTGAAAGCCTCCTTCTGGATTCTAAACATTATTTTAAGTTGTAAAGTACAAAACTACAGTGAATTTTGTAATCTTTTCAGTAAAAAGACAAAGCACTTCTGATGTATCCTTGAGTTGCATTCCAGGCATGGGGAAGGCAATTTACATTTGCTGTTGTTTTATTTTTATCTTTCAAAAAACACATGACCGTGTTATCATTGCTTTGTTATTGAATTCCACATGCATTTTTGGTAATACTCACCTGATACCTGCAATTTTTTCCAATTTGCGAATGGCATTTAAAGTATTCCTTTAAATTAGGCATCTGTCAAATAATGTTCAGTTTAGCAAGTTTTTTTTCCTGGTGCTGTATAATTTTCCTGAGGATGTTTGTGATAACAGTGTAGCAAGTTTAGGGATTAGAAGGTACTATTTAATGTTCATCTTTACCTTCTGAATATATCTGTTGGTGATACTGAAGCGTTCTACAGCACTAGAATACTAGACTTTTAGTCTTCAGATACCAGGAGTTATCGACTGCTTTCCTGAAAATATCCTGAGAGCAAACTTTCAGCATTTTGATGATGGTTGTCAACAGCTCAATGCCAGTTGGACTCACAGTTTCTCCCGAGGAAACACGTGCCCCATGGTTTTATGTTTCTTGCGCCCATCGTTTTGCTGTCAGCCACAATGTGTCTGTCGCGATTTAGTGCCAGACTTAGATTGTGGTTGGACTTGATGATCCTGAGGGTCTCTTCCAACTGAATTGATTCTATGATTCTATAGACCTGAGAGTCTGTATTGTAAGTTATAGGTGTTCAAAAGGAACAAGCATAAATATCTCTGCGATATCTCAAATGCTCCTTTTCATAGTAAGGTTTAGGAGGCGAGAAGCATCTTAGAAAACAGAGCAGCTGGTACCTGGTGCCATCCCGGTGCCCGACTCTGCCTCCCCCGTCCCCGCTGGCAGCTCCGCAGAGAGGACAGGAGCGGTGAGATAGAGGCTACAACAGCAGGGTTATCGTCAGCAGAGACAGATTATTTGTGTCACCTTCCACCACGGTCAGTTGTTGGCCGTGGCGGTGGGAGCTGTGGCAGGGTGAGGGATGCTCCTCTCCAGTGCCTGCCAAACCCTTCTCTTCTGGCATCCCTCTCACTCCTTTCACTCTGGGTACGCTTGGGGATGACTGATGGGATACGCTGAGCTCCAAACCTGGCTGCTTCCCCTTAACCTGCTCNCATTGGTTGTCACTGAGAAGATCCTGGCTCCATCCTCCTGACACTCACCCTTTACGTATTTATAACCATTAATGAGGTCACCCCTCAGTCTCCTCCAAGCTAAAGAGCCCCAGCTCCCTCAGCCTTTCCTCATAAGGGAGATACAATAAACGTAGATTAGAGAAATGTGAGGAGGAGCGAGGGGACAGGACCCGCGGTGGAGGAGCGAGAGACCGGGCAGGCCGGGGCTTCCCAACCGTGAGCCAGCTGGATCTCAGGAGCACACGGCTGCTTGCATGGTTAGACCCGTAGTGCAGCTTTGTGTCTTCGGTTTTACTAAAGCTCTTTAGAGACAGTGCTTATTTAAAAGCGTATTGGATCATCCACGTATCTGATTTACAAGTCACCAGGTGATTTTTCTCTTTTTTCCCCCCCCACACCTTGATCTAATAGAGAAACATTATATGCTGTTGCAGCGTTCTGTATCTTTGACTCTGGTTTTGTATACCTAAACGTTGCCTAAACCTTTATTATGCTCAGATGATAGCCCAGAATAAAAGTGATCCTTATCTTGTTCTATTCTTTTTTTTTTTTTAAGATGGATACCACCTCAAATCCCTTTAACCACCTGGTTTTAAAGGAGGTTTTTCAGTCCCAGTTCATGCTATTTTTCACTTTGTCTTTCAAGTTGTAAACGTGATAATACATTTAAATGAGTAGACGGGTATTTTATTGCTGTGTTATACTCTTGTCTTCACTCTAGCTCTGTTCTCGAAGATAGAAGCTGTGGTTAGATTAGATCCAAGTGAGGGATATTAACTGTGTGGGCTGAAGTCAGGCTGGTTTTTTTTATTTTCCCTTGGTGAAACCACACTGCTGCTGATCTGCAATATACACAATATACAATATACACAAAGGCAGCAGAAGAGACTTTCTCAGGTGTCAGTGAGTGAACAAAATGCTGTTCTGTCTAATTCCCATCTCTCCTTGCTTTTTTTTTTTGTGGTTGCAATTTTTCATATTGAGAAATGCTGATGCATCTGTTCTGCAGTAATACATGTGTCAAAAGTCAAGAAGACACCCATAAACTTGTTCTATTCTCTTTTGTTGGGCTTCAGTGCTTTTAAACAGAAACAAAACCGCTTTTACACTAAACTCAGGTGTCTTGATTCGTTGTTTCCCATGGATTAAGCAACGCAAGTGGTTTTACGACGTTAAGGGAAGGAAGGAATACATTTCAATAAAAGTATCATGTGTTTTCCATTGCCACTTTGCATGGTACAGTTGCTAGTTTGCATGAAATAAACCATCTGAAATAGTGATTTTAGTACTGTGTATACACTATTAAAAATGTAACTAGATTTTGTTTATAGAAATAATTAGTTTCTTTAGGAGTTAAAATGAAACACCAGTTATTGCACATAGTTCATTGCATTTGCTAAATCAATAAGTTTACTCTGTCATAGAAAATATTAACTTTTGAGTATAATACAAAGAGATTAAATTTAATTTTCCATGTTTGGTCACTTTTAGACATCTGGCACATATGCTCCTGGAATTTATTTAAACCTGTTCTTTCCACCAGTAAATCTTATCCTCGTTTTAACAGATTGCTTTACGTGTAGTTGGATCCAGTTGCGCGGCCTCCTCAGGAGAGGAAACGCGTTGCCTATGGACGAGCGGTACAAGAATTACGGCCGGACAATAGGGAGTATTTTTCCACCGTTATCACTTTTCAGCCGAGATTCTTATTCAGATACGTCACAGTGACTCAGTGAACCAGGAAGGTGTTTACCTGCAAGGTGATCTGGTGGTAACGGGAGAAGCTTTTGAGGGCTACAATTTCAGGCGTCTCCGCCCAGAGCCATCCCCAAAGGAAGAAAAAGAGAATCTCATCCCCTTCTTTAGGTTTCGTCTGTTGATCACAAAGGGCTTTTGTCCTGTGAGCATATTGATGTTGTCTGGGCTTTGGCTGTTGATCGTCTTCGTGGTATCCTGAAATGCAAAAGGAATGCAAGTCAGATGATGCAAAAGCAATTGGGCTTCACACATTCGGTGTCTCCCTTTGATCCTGGCATTAAGCTGTCCAGGTCTGCGAGTGGCAGCACGCTGCAGGCCAGCTTTCTGGCCCCTTTAGTCCTGGCACTAAAAAGATCCACTCACAGAGTGTAGAGATTGCAGTTTCTTTTTGCAGGATTTCAAAACTGTTAAATATATTTTTCCTGTGTTTATCGCCAAACATTATAGAAAGTTATAATAGTTTTTTCCTTCCTTATGTAAAATTATATTTGTGTAAGATTTTTCTTGTGTGTATACTGTGTACTAAAGACTTGGCAGCTGATGGACTTACCCTTTCACATGCATGTGAGGCACTTTACATTTTACAGATGGATTACTAAGGGAGAAGATTTGAGTAGCATGCAGAAGGTCAGATGCAAAATTTGTGGTAGCGATGCCTTTGAGCCATAGTTCTTAAATCACAAGGCTGTCTCTGCTCCATTCCCGCTACAGCACATAATTTAACTTTAAAAAGTGGGGCTTGGTGCAGAATTGCTGTCAGAGAATTAGGTAGAAAGTGGTATTTAAGTAGCTGTATAATAAGATAGAGTTTTAAGCCAAATAAATACTAACTCAGTAGATGTATTCTTCATTTCCCTTTTCGGCAGAATCTGATACTTTTATATTGGCTTTCTGAGAGAGTGAGAACACGGATTTCAGTTTCCTAGTATTCTCTTTTTAACCAATTTCAAAAGAGAAGGGGAGAAAGAAAAGGAGCTGAACAACAAGCAGACTGCGCGACTGTAAAAGCTTCTTTTTCTTTTCGTCATTACCTTATGCAATGTTTTCCTGGGGAACTTTACATGTCAATTAGGGTTTGAGAGATGTACTTTTGTAATACGGTGAAAGTTGATTTAATGCTTTTGTGCTCTTATTTCTCTTGTTTTCTTTACTCTCTCAGCTCCTTGGCTTAATTTCTTTTTCCCAACTGTTTCCTGTCAGTTCTTCCTGTTTTTGCTGCTGCTCTATTAAAAATAGTTTTCTAGTTTTGCTGAGCTGAGGGATATGGCTGTACAGTTGCTTATTTAATTTAGAAAAACAAAATCCTCCTGACATTAAAGAAAAAAAGAAGAGATCTCTTTGAGCGGCAGTTATGAAACTTTTAAGAACAACCTGTTTATTTACAAAATACATCTAGGAAAGGAGGCTCACACCAAGAAATAAATCATAATTCTTAGAGGACGGATGAGATTTCAGAAATAATCACCTGTCATTTGAATGTTACCTGTGTTGTTTTAAATTGCTACAATCCTTTGTGGGGAAACTGAGCTGTAGTTCTCGGAGACACCATCACAGTCGTGAAATACAAATCCCAGACTGGTAATTCACACTCATCACATGTTTCTGATTTGATAGCAGTCGGGGCAGAAAATCTTCATTTCATGAAAAGCAGAAGGCAATTACATTACATTAGAATCTACATGGTTTGGTATGCATTTATAAAATAAAGTCTTTCTGTTTATGTGAGGGTTGCACACAATTAAATATTTTACTTGTAACTACTGCACAACTTGAATATATATTTGTAGTCTAAAGACTACAGTCTCAAATATTGCTTTTAACATATGACATTTATATTTCATTTTAGAAACAGGCGTATTTTTAACTACAGACATTGGAAATACTTGGAATTCTGTTCTTGTGAGCTAATTGCTGACTAGAATAGGAAAATAAGAGCTACTTTGTGGTTGGATGCTTGTGGTCTTTCTTTTGGCTTTTGGCCCCAAGATAAAATGTCAGGGGAAACACGCTAGCGGATAATGGTATCAATCAGTGTATCCTGGACATGATTTGAAGCCTGTCAAATGTCTGCTACTTTCTAAACATTGAGTTAGATCATTTTTCTTTATTCCACCTTCTCTTTATACGTTATTTCGTCGGAAGGGTATAAATTATGTCGTAGATGATTTTCGCAGACATGCTTCAGTTCATAAAGTCTCAATTTCACAGAAAAAGAAACTGCTGTGAAAAAACAGCTTCTTCTGTGAAACTGAGACTTTATGGGCCGTTTCAAATATTCTGAAGAATGAGACATTCTTTATTCTCTTTCCTATGTTTCATATATTGACTAGAAACCATACTGAGGAAAAAGTTTCTAGTCTTATATTCTTAGCTTAAATAATCCTTGCCCCAAACTAACCAGATCTTATTAATGTGATAGCAAACTGTAATTCAGAATCTGACTCTTCTTCTACTAAAATTAATATCAAAGCACCTGTCTAATCATCAGGCGAAACTATGGTTCAGAAATTCAATAGCAAATTTTCAATGGATTCTAAAGAAACTTTAATTTCCCTTATGGTGTGAATAAGACGGTTGTAGTAGTAAATAGTGAGGAAAAACCTCAAGAAATATTAAGTTAAAACAGTCATATCCATAGTTGAGATTTTGCTCTAAAGACTAAGAATTAGTGCATTTTAGGTTGAAATTTATGTATTTTAAACTAGGAAAAATACTTTAAGTATTTTAAATAGTAATTTTCTGCTATGTCAGGATACTCTGATTTTTTTTTTTAATATAAATTTGAATTAAAGCATATTTAAGTTTTTTGAATGAAATGTTGAAGTAGTGTTTAGCCCAGGATCATGCAAAAGCTGAAAACTCTGGGATGATGCCTCAAATACACTGTTCAAAGACACTTAGAAGAAACATGGAGTTGAATAACAGCCTACGTAGTTATTGGTCAAGAATGAATTGTGTCAAGCTAATCTGGCTTCCTCCTGTGAAGATCAGAGGCTTCGTTGATTCAGAAGTAATGGAGGATATCGTAGATCTTCAGTAGGTCTTTAGACAAGCTCTCATGTGACATTCTCGTAAGCAAGGCCTCAAAGTGCGCTGTAGAAAAAAACTCATAACCAGCTGAAAAACCTGAGTACTGAGTTTATTCTCAGAGTGGAAGTAACATCCAGGGATAATTGCTTCCATCCACAGATCTCATCAACTCTAAGTCGCCATCCTGGTCATTGGTAAAGTTGTTGAACAGTAAGACCCAACCAGTCTTCCAAGATGTCATGTTTTACCCACAGATTTAATAAACACGTCATTGAAAACAGTTTGGCAAATTGGAGAAATAGTCTCAAAATGTAGGATGCAATTTGATGGAATGTTCTGCACTTTGGAAGAAAGAATTAATGCTAGAAATTGAGAATTTGGAGCATCTTCTTAGGTCACAGCTCTTCATAGCAGCCCCTAGGAGTTAGATGGCAACCTGAACATGAGTCGAAGCATCAGGATGTGGAAGAAAGCAATTGTAATTGGGTATATAAATAAGAGTACAGCAAGCAAAGCGTGTGAAGTTACCGCTGACCTCTCCTTAGTGTCAATAATTTCAGCTGGAGTAACAAAATTCAGTCTGTACATGGACAAATTGTGCAAAGCCCAGAGCAGAATGAGAATGATCAGACATTATTATCAGACCTTTCTTGAGGAACTTGAAATGTTTCGTTTAGTCTAGAAAAAGTCTAGACTGATAATACTCTTCTCATATATGCAATACTTCTCTAATGAGGAAAAGAATAATGAATTCGCTCTTGGGTGAAGAGTAAAAGAAATAATAGACTGAAATTGAGCAAGGTAGGTGCAGGTTGGAAATAATTATACTGGAGAAACTTTCTAATATGAAGACTTGCTAAACAGTGGGATGGTTTGTTCAGAGACAGGGAGATTCCATCAGTCCATTGTCTGTCAGGAAAAACCAGGTTAGACATGAATGGTGGAGCTGCAGTCCTTGGTGTTTGATGGAGAACGGACTACATGAAATTTATTGTGTTGCTATGTTCTGTAATTTGATGCAATTATTTTGTATAACTTCTAATATTAGTGGAAACGTAATTATTATCCTCTCTCTGAGGCTGCATGTTGATTCTGAGCTCAGGAGGACTGCTCAAGCGGGCAAACATTTGTAAGTGGAGATTAAATGGATATTTGTATTCGGTTTTTTAAAAAATAATCAAATACCTGTTGCTTGCAGGAGTTGCTCCTGTGTAAGGAGTGAACCATCGCTCCTTAAAGAGAAATGTTACATTTTATGTGTGTCACCTGGCTGCCAGAAAACAGTAAATTGCGTTTAGCAGTGGATTTTATGGGGAAGGACTGCTAGCAAAATAAATACTGTCACTGAAGCAACAAAGGTGGGTTATAAGAGGGAGCTGATGTGCTAAGGAGTAACTGGAACACCTTTGTGATTTAACTCAAACATACATGGTAGTTGTCAGATACTGGGTCTCTGGTACATGCTTGTGTGCATTTATTCTAGGAGTGCAAGGCATCCTGTAAAAAGAAAGGGAAAAGCCATATGATTGTAGCCCAGACCTTTATTTAGCAGCTGCTGTATGGGACTGTTTGAAGTCCTGTCGCTCTTGAAATCTCATCAGTTGTTCAATGGGAATAGCAAGTAGCTTAAGGTTTTTCCAATTATTTGTTTCCTGGTTTAGAATTTATTTTCTCTTTCTGTTGCTGCATGAAAAAATAATTAAATAGATAACTGCCCATAGCACTTGAGGAAAAACTAAATTAATAAAATGCTTGATACCAGGATGTATAAATAAATGGAAAATTTTGTACAGATGTACAAATAAATGGAAAATTCCTTCTGGAATTCTGCTTCAAGTTCATTCTTTTAATTTTATAAAGAATAGTTGGTAAAAAAAAAAAAGTCAAAATAGTGATGCGATTTGTTCTTTTGAAAAGTGAAATTTTAGACGCAGCTAAAAGGAGTCAGTTAGGTTTTCTACACTTGTCACCTTCCAAATCTGACTTAATGGATTTGGAATTTAACTCATCCTCTGTTGTCACTCTGTGGTACAGGCTGACAGGTTGCTGATAATTTCTTGCTGATACACCTCTTCTCACGGGTGCAAACAGAGGGTAAGCCTTCTGGTGAAAGCTCAACTTTCAGATCTTTTTAAGATGTTTGGAGCATTCTTTGTGGCTCTGATAAGAGTGTGAAAGTTTTCGCTGTCCTGTGTGTGCCCTGAGTTGGTGACAAGGCAGCGTCAGTTGAGTTAAATCAGCGCAACCCCTGAAGCAGCTCTAGTCTAATGAGTAATATTATTCAAAATTATATAGGCTAATGTCCTACTGTAAAACCATTGACCTCTCTAAATTGTTATCAAAATTGTTTAGCGTGTGTTACTCAGTGCTTAAGCTTGTTTTAATAACTGATGAATATAAAGGGAAAGTGCAAGAATAAATTATTCAGGTTTCTTACCCAATATCCTTGCTTTTCTGCTTGGGTGTGTAAGAAACGTTTGCTTACATTACATGTTTGATATGCTGAAGTTGAAGATGTGATTGTGTGCAGTGGGTTTGCTGTCTCTGTATATGCTTTCGGTTGTCTTTGGGAAGTATACAGTGAGTTACTCAGAAGTTATTATTCTTGCCAAAGCAGCCTAGTGATTTGTTGCTGCACTTTCAGTCTCTCAGCACGTCCTTATTTCAGACACATTTGATGTATTGACAGCTAATAGTAATTTAAAAACACAAACCACAAATTAAAAGATACTTAAAAATCACATTAAAATCATATATTATGCATAATCCCCTGCATTTCTGTCTTCTTAAAGTACACTTGCAATTAAACAGCATATCAGTGATTAATAAAAGCATGCTGAACATGCCACCCGGTATTCAGAATTACAGATAACACTGTGACTGATATGCACATTTGCACACACGTGGACCTGTTGAAAAGCAGCTATCTGGGTTTCAGTGAAATGTGTTACAGAAAAGTGCAGCATTTCCCAGGAGGGAAAAAAGGAATATAAAATTAATTTTCTTTTGAGTATTCTTAAATGCGCTCTCATTAAGTGATGTATTCAAAGGTGAGAATGTCTGTTCTTGGAGATCCTTTTCGACTCAGGTTTTGAAAAAGTCATCTTGTCATTGGATCTACAAGTGCATTTTAAGGATTTAATACCTACTACTCTATTAATTTAATATAAACTGAATAAGACTTTGGAAAACAACCAGAGCTGTCATGGTGTGGTTTGGGTTCCAGAAATAATTAGGTTAACCATCTTCCTCTTAATTGTGTTGAAAATGTGTATTTCTATTATTTGCCCTCTAATCAATACCTCTCTTTTCCTCCTTCTGAAAAACAACTTTAGCTCAAACTGTTCTTTGAATTTGAGCAAAAATATTTAAATACCATATTGTGTATGTGTGTGTATATATATGTATATACAGAAGACCTCTATTACTTGAAATAACTTAAGATACCATATTAGAAAATATATGGTGCTTTACATTGTTTTAGCATCAAGATATGATTTGAAAATATGTAAGTTTGAGGTTTGGGGTTTTTTTCTAGTCTTTTCTGCTCTCTTTTGCACATTATTCCTAAATATGTCATCTATTCAATGGGGCTTTTCTGGTCAGGAAACTGGAAAAGTTTAAACTCATTTCTGCCCAGATTATCCTAACCTTCCCAGTAAACCAGTCCTGGGGGTTTCCTTTCCACGAATGACATGATCTTCTAGACTTGCGCTTTTTCTGTCATTTTATTTTATTTGCAACAGCAGGAAATTAAGAAATAAAACACCCTTCTTTAGCATTTCAGAAGCTACCTGATAATGTGATGTATGGATAAAACTGATTCAGGTCTAAAGCTCTTTAAGATGTGCTCATACTCCTTGTCCTACTATGTACCATTAGACTGGTAGTAACTCTCAGCATGGTGTTTGGTACCTCTTACTCCACCACTATGGAGACTGAGTTTTTGGAGAATGACTCTTTTGGTAGCCATCTGCTTCATAATACCTTGATTTTTTTTTTTCCCCACTAAACTGGGAAAGATTACCTGGCATACTTGCCATTCATCTTGGGAACCCAACATCTTCACTGTTCTGCTCAGCATCCCTTCTCCCGTGCTTTGCTTTTTTCATCTTAGATCTAGTTTGGTGCAGATACCTTGTTTTGCTTCTTATTACGGCAGGTAGACGATAAGGCTTATCTGCATTTTTACATTGACAAAAGTTTTCCAGAAATCTGCTGTTCACCTATGAGTTGTCAAGTACTGTGATTTTAAAATGTGCAGTCAAATGTCCCTTTCTAAATAGGAATTTCCATGTGTTTTACTTCATGCTGTATAAAGATTGCAGCGTAAAAGGTAAAAACAGATGAAAAAGGAGAAAGTTTAATACATTGCATTGTTGGTACTTCAGAAGGCATTGCCACTTAAGGTTCATTTAGGTTTTTTTAAAGAATTAATAGTAAACTCCGTTTTGTTGAATACCAGGGGTTACAGTTCTACAATGGCATTTCCTGACTTTTAAAGAACTTTTTACTTCTGATATTGGTTATGCTAACAATAGAAAAGGGCAGGGGAGGCAAAAGAAGGGCTATTTTAATTTTCAGTTAAAGTATTCTTCGCTGTAATTTGTTGGAATAATAGAAGCACAGAATAGTTTGGGTTGGAAGGGACCTTCAAAACTCATCTGGTCCAACCCGCTGTAATGAGCAGGGGCATCTTCAACCAGATCAGGTTGCTGGGTTGTTTTAGATTTATTGTTTCTAAGAGCCATTTTAAGCAGAATGTTACCTGACTTATTTTACTTGCTATATTGAAAGTAATACTTGGCAATTGGGGTTTTAATCTAATATAATCTCAAAAATTTTTGGTATGTATCTAACAAACATACAAAAATAGTTCAGATTTCACTGTCAAGCTGATAGTTGATGGTGAATGTGTTGGTGTCCCCAGCTTGAAGAAGACTCGGCGCTGCGAAGTATTCATTGTTTCCTTTATGTAATTGCATAATGAATATTTCTTAAATATGCTAACATCCTATAAAATCTCAGGCATTCTCAGATATAGGAAAAAATGCATTCGTGTTGTGTAAAATATTTTCTATAACCAGATAATTGTCGCCTCTTTCATACTAAAGGGGTGGGAAGCTGAGCTCCTCCTGCCTTGCAGCACCTGCTGGTGGGAGCCTGGAGCTCCTGGTTCTCTGAAAGCTTTGGGAGTTAGAGCTTCATAAAACCATCTGTAGATCTCATTAAGGAGGCACCCAGTTAGTCCTGAGCATGCAGATGCTGGCGGTGTCTGCCAGATGCGAAGGACGTGGGATGGGGGTTTTCTCTTGTGGGGAATAATAGAATTTCTTTAGCTCGTTATAATTTTTTAACATTTTTTTCTTTGTTTGAACCAGTGATGTCCTGACTGTGCAGTGGTAGAGCTGTTGGAGCTCTCTGAGCGCTGGCAGCTGTGGTCACTTCCATTTGTATATGAGTTCTCTTTCAGTTTGCGTCTGACCCCAATGAGCTTGATTGAGGCAGAATTCAAATAAAATGCTTAAGGGCTGGCTGGCTCTCTTGCTACATTTATTTTATTCAGCAATTACATCAAACATTTCCAAGGTCAAGGATTTTTAAGAGTAACATCCGATGCAGTTAATTTGTAAACTATTTATCTCACACAAATTTAAATTAAGACCTGGGAGATTATTTTTTTTCCCCAAAAAATTAATTTTAAGTGTGCAAACATACACAGCACCCATGGAACTGCACAAATGAATACAATTCAGCATATAAAGACTGAAAATCATCCAGCTGAGCTCTGTGCAATCTAAATGCGTGTTCAAAATTTTATATAGAGTTTTCCAAGGTTATGAGCATACATAGAAATTATTGTGCTGGAACAGATCAATGATTCATCTAGTCCTGCTGAGAAGTGGTGGTGAAGTGTGCCAAAACGTAAATCAAGGACTTGATCAGGGTTTCAGAGCTGTCACACAACACTTAACCCAGCTGGAGACCCAGCAACTGAGTACAAATCATGGGTGACCAGCCTCCCCCAACCTCTCTATTCCTCCCCCAAGGAGGTTTGATTCCTTCGTTGACTTAAAAAGTCTCAGTGCTAGAAGGTACCTAGAGGAAAATCCATACCAGAGCAGTGGTCTTCTGGGTTGTCCTCGCCATGTTGAGGCCACGGCTCGTGGGCATTTGTCCCATGCTTGAAAAAGGGGGTTGTGTAGCTGGGGTGTCCATCAGGGCCAGGTCTGCACCACAGGTCTTCTGTCCCCAACCTGTCCTCCCCAGAGCAGAGGAGGTAGCTCCTCATTCTCATCCATCTGCAAAGTTCTGCAAGTGCAGGAATCTGATGCAAGATGGAAAAATGGTAGATAATAGTTGGGTGGAGGAGGAGAACATGTGTCAAACTATTACTTTGTTAAATAAGGTCTTTATGTATTTCAGTTCTGCTAATGAACAAGCAGTTACCCGGTTCCTTGGATGAAGATGCTTACATAGCGGCCTCAGAACGGCCAAGGACTCCACTTGCAGGGTGCAGCGTGTCTTGTGAAGATGTAATCCCAAATCCCATAGATCTGCTGTAGCTACGAGAAATAGAAACAGTCTTCAGATGTGTAGTGATGCCCCATAAAATACAAACAAGTCTACATATGGTTGGATGTATGGTTGGTCTTGAATTTAGAAGGAGATGTGAGAGTGACTCCCTCCTCTTGTAAAACTGTGAGAGATCTCCAGTTTGATGTAGCGCCTGTTAAAATGTGACAGTGAGTAGGTTGCTGAGTAGTCCGTGGTGCGTGGGTTGTAAATCTCATCTTGGGGGATGGAAGAGAAGGAATTTCCCTTTCCCCTCATAGAACCAATAAGAAGAAAACTTCTAGTAATGTACTTGAGAGCTTGGCTGCTGTAGGTGGAGGAAATACAGAGGAAGCCGTGTGGAAGTCTTCCTGCTGGGGGCTGCTGGGCTACCCTGGCTCCTTCAGGGCTGGGAAATTCTTCAATATAGAGGAAACGAGTGTTGTTGGTGGGTGGTGATCACAGCTTAGGTCATGATGTCTGGAGTGGGGCGTCTCTTATGCTCAATTACAGTCCTGCTTGCACGAGCAGGTTTCCTGCTGTGGTCTCTGGGGATGACGTGGTTTGGTGGAGATCTGGTGGTGCAGCTGCAGGACGGGTGTTGTTAGAGACCAGGCACATGAGCAAGTGAAGTTCTGGCCCATTTGAATTGAAGTTGTTCGGGTTTCAAAGCTGCTTGAAAACTTTTGGGTGAGGTAATCTGTTAATGGAGTCCAGCGGAGGGCTGTGAAGATGATGAAGGGTCTGGAGCACCTTTCTTATGAGGAGAGACCGAGAGTTCAGCCTGGAGAAGAGAAGCTGAGAGGGGATCTCATCAATGTTTATAAATATCTCAAGGGTGGGTGTCAAGAGGATGGACCAGACTCCTTTCAGTGGTGCCCAACCATAGGATGAGGGGCAATGGGCACAGACTGAAACACAGGAGGTTCCATCTAAATATGAGGAGAAACTTCTTCACTTTGAGGTGCCAGAGCCCTGGCCCAGGCTGCCCAGAGAGGTTGTGGAGTCTCCTTCTCTGCAGACATTCAAACCCACCTGGACACCTTCCTGTGTGATCTGCTCTGGTGAACCTGCTTTAGCAGCTGGGTTGGACTGGGTGATCTCCAGAGGTACTTAACACTTGTTTCCTGTATAAAAATCAGATATCATTTGGATCTAGAAAATCTAAAATAAAAATTCACACTAATCAATGCATTTATGAGATACATAATCAGAGATGTTGTATGACCTGCTAAAATTAGATTCAATTGAATGTTAATTTTATGTTACAGTTAAGAATTCATCAAGTGTTGACTAAGCTTGATGTGCTGTGAAGATTAACTATATGAGTGTTCATTTCATTGAAAATCTGACCTTGTCACAGAAAAAGCTTTACAGAAGATCATAACTTGATATATTGATTTCTTCAGCAATTCATGGCAGGACTCAGTTTTACAGCTGCTTTCTGCCTTGACGGATTCTTCTGGCTTCAGCAGAGTTCTGGGCTGAGAAGTGTGATTTACACCTCACACACAGCTCATTTTACAGATAGAGCACTCTTTTTTTCCTTAGGGCATGATTAAAATGAGGTTTTTTATCTGTCTATAAAGTTGTATAAAACCAGCACCCTCCAACTTTTTATCCACACTTCCAGTTGCAGTAATTTTTATTATAATAAAGTGATCCAACTATTTTCTGAATTGAAGAGATAAGTGGATATCAGTAATATACTCAGCATTATATATAGAGAAACAGTATTGTCAGACACTGCCCTGTGATTTTGTTGGAAAAGTGGATATAATTTATTAGCTGAGGAAAAGAAATAATGAAAATATTATTTTGAGGATGAGCCAATTCATATATTTCTGAACATTACAGGGACCACCCAGATCTGAACTTGTGTTTTACGTCTCTTAAGTCTAAATCAATTCAACCGAGCCGTGAGCTGCCTGCCTGAGTCCAACAGAATGCCGCACGCTCCGAAAAGGAAAATCTGCCTTTTAATTCCCCTTTCTTTTCGTATCTTCCTTAGTGAAAGGCTTCACAGCGAGTAAGCCTGATGAGTTTCTGGAGTAAGAAACACTACCAGAAATGTAGTGTTCCTTGCTGAGAATTACATTTACTTACTCTTGGGATAATTACGTTTAATCACTCAAGAAGAAAAATGGGCATGATCCTGCAGTACAGTTCCAACCATGTCTTTGCGCTGCCACAGTGTGGGCATGGCATCTGAACAGGGATTTAACCCCTGAGGAGAGGTATCGCTGCTAGAGGACAAGACAAAAAAATGTATGTATGTATATATATATATACATATATATATGTATGTGCGTGAGTGATTGTGATTCATGAAGCAATTTGGCAAAGTTCAGTAAAACTCCACACCTTTCTCTTGTGCGGTGGCAGGTGGCAGAGTGACCGCCGTATATTCTCCATCTTAAATAAACTCTGTTTTAAAAAATATCACCAGGAAAAAAAGGTTTCTCTCAGATAGAGAACCTCATTGAAAGATGAGCAAAATGTGGATACCCCAAATCTTAATGCTTTACTCCTTCGCCTAGGTACACATTTTATTCTGCACTTATCTGCAAATAGAAAATGTTCTCTATGTTTGCTTTCATGTTGTGGCTGCGTGGTTAATGCTGCAGTAGCCAACAGGCTCTTTCTCAGCTAATCTAACCTTGAGCAACAGTGTTTCTGAACAATATGAACGACGAACAGCGTCAAACAGCAAATTTTCCTTTCTGTCATAGTTTCTGAACTTTCACCAGGACCCATCTGAGAGAAAGAAGTAAATTTTTTGCAGTAAAGTGAATAATTATATATATATATACATACGAATGTATACTTTTAGACATTGATGTGCTGGCGTAATGTTTTAATTCTCAAGGTAATACTGAGAACTGAGAAGGATAAGGCCTAAAGAGGATAGTATAGAATATATTTAGTTTATAATGTAGTTTATATGCACATCTACAATTAGTGTTTTGCAAAGGTGTGTTATGGAGTGTGAGTTTTTTCCTAAGGTACTTACAGCTCAAATTATTACACTTATTAAAGCGCTGATTTAGGAAATCTGTTGCAAACAACCTATTGCGGTTTTATAGTGATTTGTATCCTTTTGCAGTGTTTTCTTACATGTTTTGCAAAAGAGGAGGCACCTTGTTATGACAGATTGCTGTAGTTGTGGTGTATCCGTTTAAAAAAATGTCTCATGTAAGTTTTAAAATGGCTCATTTTATGAGTTTTAAGCAAAAAATAAGCATGATTTTGAAATGTCCTGTGGATTTAAAATTAAGGTGCTTTGTGCCTATGGGGTGAGGCAGTCTGAGGAAGAAAAAAGGGGTAAAAAAAATTATTTTTGAGAGTCTTCGTTTCAAAATGTAATGGCTTGAATTTAACATGCAACTTCTGACAGTTGTATTGTGAACATACATTAATAGGAACTTCGCACAAAAACAGATGACGAGATGTGAAAGAGATAAGGCGCAGGGAGAGTTTGTTTTTCTTAAGTGCATCTTTTTCACATTAGCCTTTTAACAGGCCTGATTTCTGTCGGGGGAGATCACTGCAAAAGCTCATGTATATTTGTGGAGCGATGTCCTTACCCGGCAGCTGCGTTTCCCTGGTTTCCGAGGGAGGAGGGATGTTTGCAGCAGCCTTGTGCTCCTGCCCGTCGCCTTCCTGGGAACCTTTAAACCCGAGAGACAGTTTTGGTCATATTTGCAAAAGCATGAAGGTCCTAAAGATACAGAAAATTCTGTGGGTGTTTTGTTTTATTTTGTTTTTTTCATAAAACTGAGCAGCTGTGTAGACAAGACAGATGCAGTGATGGCTGCAGGCTGCTGGGTGAACCCACTCCTTTGTAGACCCCAGGAGAACTCTTTTTAAACAACTTTGCTGCTCTCCTGTGATTTATCCATAGCTAGAGAAGTTGAACGTGGATTACCAAAATGCCTTAAGGCTTGTATGGTCAATAAGAAATGGTATTTTCAAGTCTTGGTATTTTTTCTATCTCTAAAAAAGGCATAGCCATTTTAGTGCACTTTTCTCAATACACCTTCCTTATTTTTTATTTTTTACTGTATTAGAAAAAGAAGAAACATTTATGAATTAAAAAAAGCTTGAGAGGAGAAGTTAACTGTGATGTGTTGTGCTGGCAAATCAGGTAAATAGCAATAAAACATTATCTGTATGCAGATACTCAAAATGTAAGTTGTACAGGTCATGAAAATACAAAGCGGACTCAGGATGCCAAATTAATTCAGGAATTTACCTACACTTTCATTAAAAAAAAAACAGAATTAAAAACAAACAGAAAATGCTATACTTTTAAAAATTTAATTGATTAATCAAAAAATGTTGTCTCTGAATTTGAACCCCATATGGAACAGTTGACATCTAAGGTCATCCTTACCTCTTAAACGCTTCTTCTAATCAGGGGTCTATAAAAGAAGGAGTTTACAGAAGCGGAACACGGTCTGCCCTGTGTTGACCCAAGGGAAGGACAACACGGAGCAGTCCTGTTCACTGCCTTCTGTGATGTTAATGTGGTCTTCTTTAAAAATAATATAATTCAGTTGTTTTTGAACATCAGGAAAAAAATGGTGGATGTGTTTAGTGGTGTGTTTAGTAGTTAGCATCATCTACTGAACTCACAAAGTGTTTGTTTCATGTTTTGATTATTGAATGATTAAATAATGGTATTTTGCATGGAAAAGTCTGGTATAAAAATTTTGACATACGCTGAAGTATCAGAGCAAAACGTTGATGAATGTTAATTCTCAATTTAAATTAATTTGGAACATCATTCCAATATCAATTTTAAAGTTAAGGTATTGTTTGCAACCATGCAAATTCTGTATCTGTGGGACAACAGAGAAGCCTTGTGTACACACATCAAAAAAAGGCTGGGCAATGTTAAAGTCCAGTCAGAGAATGCTGATCCTTCAGGAGTGCAATGGAGAGGAGAAGAAGAGAAGAGGAAGAGAGGAGAGGAGAAGAGAAGAGAAGAGAAGGAAAACAGAAAGAGAAGAAGGAGAGAGGATATCTTTTCTCCATCATCTGTCTCTACAGCTTCGTTACAGAAAACACCAGCAACTTCGGAGTGTGTACGTGCACTTCTCATAGTTTTTTAACATGTGGAAACCTGCCCTGGCAAGCGAGTAAGTTTAATGCAGAGGTGCGGGGTTACTCGGTTGTCATCTTTGAGACTGAGGCTACGGTAACTCTTGCGTCTTGATGTGTCTTCTACATGAGGAAATGCGGTCTTCAACCCGTGTAACTCACATGCAAGGCATAGGAAGGTGTGGGGCGTATCCTACATAAAAGAAAATGATTCAGTTTGATCAAGAGAGAGCTAAAGTGTGTTTGACCAAATCAAAATGCAGAGGAGGGCTCTGTGGAGCCTCAACGACTTGACCACACAAATATTCTAAAGCTTCAAGGCTTGTGCTGCTTTGTCAAGCTTGTACCTACAGGGTTTATGGGTCTCCTAGACTTCAATGTCACTTGCCTGTGTCAAGAAGCCTCTTAACTCTGGAATATTTGCACTGAGAATAGGAATATGCAACATTTTGGAGGGTTTCCTTCCAGAGAAGACCTTTTAAAGAGTGGAATTGTGTCTACTTTATAAACACAAAAAGAAACCCTATGAGATTTTTTTCAGAAACAGCTCAGAAAGCATTGAAGCTCTTTGTGGTGCAAATTGCTTGTCATGAACTTCCCTCCTCTCCTTATATGCTAAACTTTCTTGAACATATTTTCTTCTGGCCCATAGGAATGGAGCATGAATCAGAAAATGAGGAAAGAATTCAGGAAATACTCTAGTAGGATTTGGCCTAAGAGGGACATTGGTTATTTTGTCCTTTCAGACTGTCAGTTCAGATACATTTGCCTGTGCTGCAAGACATGGCCTTAAAGAGGACGTATCTCTAGGGGGTTTAAGCCTTATCATTAGTGGCAGGATTAGAAATACAGCTATAATGTACTCCCTAATGAAGTCCAGAACTCTGATATTCCAGACTGGAGGAGGGACTTTTTCCCCAAAAACTCACTTGGCTGCATTCCATAGGTCAGTTTTTTGCAAGCACGTAATGAAACACGTTCATCACTGTTTGCTCTACAACGTTGTTTTGCAAGATCAAAATGCACATTTTTTTAATATATCTTGAAATGTATTTATAAAAGAAATAGTTATTCTTAAAATACTGAACAAGTAAATGAAAACAAAAAGGAAAATGTCCCAAATCCTCGGACTCCACCCTTTGTTCCATCACAGATAAATCAACAATGTAAAATTGTTGGTTTTCTCTAGAACAAAATTTTCACAGCTGTATTTAAAAGTATGTTGATGAAAAGTGATTCATGAGGTGAAGTAATCATTTTTATACAGTGCATTTGGCACATTTCAGCCAAATTACACCATTAAAAAAATATGATATTTGACAGCAAACTGTTAGTGATGTGAAATTTGAGAATGAAAACTGACTATCCAAAGACGTATTTATGACTTTGCTGCTCTCTAATGGTACCATGGTTTTCATACCCAGTTGTGGTCAGCATGTGTTTTTCCCATCTTTGTTGTAGATTTAAGCTTTAGATAAACTTCTGATGTCCTTCCATTGTGAAATAATTCAGATTTGTTTGGTTTAGACATAATTAGAGACTATTATATCTAATTTGTCTACTACACAGAGTTCTTACCAGCTAAATATAGAAGTCATTAAGAAGTTTGGGGCTACTTTAAAGGTTTTTAACTTACATCCATTTTGTCCGTTGTCTTTTCATTTGAAAAAGGCGTGTGTGATTCACCAGCTTACTGTGTGAATAATGCTAGATGACTTAAAACTGTAACAAATAATTACAAAAATTTAATGGAGTGGGCTAAACCTCTTCATCCCCCTTTGCACGAGTGACTTGGGAGCAAAAGGTTGTGACCTACAGGGTCAAGAATACTGAGAGGAGTGTTTGAGAGCAGTAGATTTATCAGACAATCCTATTCAGTCTCCGCTTTCCTATTGAGGCTGTGCTGATGCTCTGCAATTAGGGGACACCAGTTACCAGGGATGTTCATGTTCCTTCTGGGTTTTGTTTGTTATGTTGCCTGTCCGGAGTACTGATTAAGGCTTCGGAGTGTGGAATTCCCTCGCAAGTGATTTATTTTGTATCTCTAGGATGATTTCCAGCTGGTTTTTTTTTCCTGAGAAACCTTGGTTTCAGATAGCAGGCAGAGTGGCAAACTTTGACAAATTCCAACCAGTTCTTTTTGATAAACTTCTCTTAGTGGAACGAGAGAATTTCATTTTTTACCTATCATGCGCTTTATTTCTTCTTTTATTATCTTCCTGAAAAATCAATTCCAATGTTTTACTCTTTTAAGCATTACATGAAATGTTGATAGCAGATTTGTAAGAACTTACTGAGTCAAGTTAGAACTGAGGATGTTACCAAGTCTCCGTATTCTAGGAAACCCGTGGGATGTTTTACAAAAGAATGTGCCCTTGCTTAAGCTTCTCATTCAGAAATTAAACCCCTATTGATACATGGAAACAGACCCCTATTCATATGTTCCGTATGATTTGTAGCATCCTAATCCTTGCCATGAATCCTTTCCTTATTCTCTCTATTGTAGACTGAAATACATCATTTCAAAACGTGGCTTCTTCACATTTTTTTTTGGAAACATCAGCTCTTGGTTGATCCCAGTTCTAATCGGCTCTTTTCACAAGTGCTGTGGGTTTCCTGAATCCCGTTAAAGAACAGTTTAAGTTATTTAAAAACTTGTCTTCTGTGAGTATATATTTAAAATTTACCATGAATCTGCACATTCATGCCAATTACCTAATTGCATAAACCTTTAATTTCTTCCACTTCAACCAATACTTATATTTCTTACTTTCAGCTCTTAGTATACTTCGGGTGAAACATGTTCATAAACGATGTTGTATGCCAGTAGACAGTGAATAATGAGTAAAATTAAATTGCAGTAAGTAATTTGTGGGCTGAATGACCATGCAGTTCTTATGTACTGCCTGGTTCACATACTTAATAATAACTCGCCTGACTTAAGCGTGATTTTGTTGACTTGTGGTTGCTGTAGTAATGTAAAACTGTTGCTGTAGTTCCTTGCTGGATCCAAGTGAAATTTTGAAACTGTAATAATTTTTTCTGCAGTTGGCTTCTGCATGGACTACATTTTATAACTTTATTATAAACACTTGAAATGGTGTAGGTCCAAGAATTACCATCTGCTGTATGGAGTTTGTAAAATTGTTTACATAATGTTGATGAACATATTAAAGTGGTAAAAAACTGCCAAGAACATGCCACTAGAACTTGGATTCGTCTCCAACTAATTACTGCAATTAAAAATTGAGCAGTCTCGTCTAATCTGCTTTCATGACTTTGCAGCATCCAGAGCAGCCTGTGAGTCAGCAACAGGTGCAGTTAGAAAAAAAGAAGACATGTTCTGGCTTAGGGAGAGATAATAACTGTAATCCCCTGAAGAAAACAATCCAAACGTCCTGGATATTACTGTAAACTGGACTTTTTCACTGGAAAGCTGTCAGAGCTAAGGGAATAGTTCATGGTGCAAATCCTTCATCCACTGATTTTCTTCCTTCGCTGCCAAAATGTGTAGTATTAGCAGGTCCAGCGTGCCAAAATTTGCCTTTGCACATTACACTCTTTCTTTAGTTTGCTACACGTTGTTGCCTCTAATAGAATTAAAGGGATGTGTCGTTGGAAATTCTTGATATTCGTTTATTTATTTATTTTTACTGAAGCCTTACAAAGGGGTCTTGCATCTCAGAAACGAGATTTGGGACATGAAATGTCTCCTGAAACGCTCCATACAGGAAAACTCCCAGACCTCTCTCGGTTGTGTTTCACAACGAAGGCAGTTGCGTCCTGTCCCCAGGTGTGTATTGTGGCCGTATGGATTTATTTGCCTGGTTTCTTCTCTTTTGTTAACCCAGAACTGAGAGGCACTGCGTAGCACTTAACGGTGCTTTGATTTCTTCATGTTGTCATAGTTGAAGTTAAGGTCCAAAACTGACAATTTACTTTTGGAAAACAAGGACAATCCAACGCCTTCTGTGCCCAGACCTGCTGGGACTGCAGCCACGTTAATGTTTGTTTGCCACACCATTTTATTTGAGTTCATCTGTTCAGGTACAACGAAGTATGTTGAGCTTGCTATCTAAAGTGAGGACAACTCAAATTTTATTCTAGGAAGACAAATGGTTACATTTGTGACTTTATTAGAAGTGAAAAACAATTTCAAGAATAAACAGGTGAATTCAAAGTTAAAATCTTATTTTCTTGCTCTTTTATAGTATTTCTTTGGGGAATTTCTCAGCTGAAGGCACAAAGGGCTGACGTGAATAGAACAGAGTGAGAGTCCCTTCTGGATCCTCATTCACTGCAATGATAACTTCTCTGTTATTAGGAGACAGAAACCTGCAGGATCTCCACTTTCTCTTCCCCCTTAATAAGGTTCCACAGTTGGTTTAAACTTTGGGTATTTGAGAACATTTCAGTGTTATCTACGTTTTTCAATCTCTCGATATAGAATAAAAGCACTTAATGAAATCGGAGAGATTGTCGATTTTTACCTCCATTCATGACAAATATCTGACTAACTTCTTCTTTAGTATCTCAAGTAATGGCGAGTCCATGACATCCTTAAACAATCGATTCCTATTCTTAACCATTTTTATCACAGGATTTTTTTCGGTGTCTGATCTGAATATATCTTGACGCAAGTGTGATCTATTACTTTTTCTTCTATCCAGCACAAACACTGAAAAAAATGGATTATTCCCTTCCCTTTGTAGCAAACTTAAGCAGCGAAGACTTATCACATCCTCCCAGCTTCTTCTTTCCTTGCCTCCCTCTGCCCTTCTCCCCTCTTCTTTAGACTGAACAACCACGGTTATTTCAGAATCCGTGCAAATAATCCTCATTGCTCTGTTCTGGTTTCCCTGAAATGAGTCCACCCTCAAGTGTGATGCATAAGAATTTATTTCAGCTGATAAACCCGATAAAGCGAGAGAATTAATTCAGTGTTTTGCAGGTCATAGCCTTTCCTCTACATCCCAGAGTGGCTTTTGCGTTTTGACCCTCCACAGTTCTCATCCTGTATTTGTGTAGCTGATTGTTTCTGTGTATATATAATTCACATGCCATCGATGAATAGCATCCTGTTTTTTCTGAGCCTCTCTCTTCCGCTTGTGGCTCTTTCCTGCTTGGTGCTATCTGCAAATGTCACAGGTGTGCACTTGTGCTCTGTCACCTCTCTCCCTGCTGAAATATCGAGTAGCAGACACGCAGGAGAGGTCCTTGTGGAGCACCACTTAGCACATCTTTCCAGTTTGATAACTGCTTTCCCACTCCTCGTGTCTAACCGGTTTTGGATATGTTCTAGGTATCTGCCATTAGATAATGCTTCCCTGATGGTTTCTAAAAGAAAATGTCACGTGCTTCAGGGTCCACAGCTTGAATCAAGTCGGTAGTGTATGACCCATACTGCTTTTCATCTCTAATCGTGACATGTTACCTAGTATTAAAAGGGTTTTGTTTGGGATTTTTTTTATAAGTGTGTGTGGGTTGTTAGATGTGTCCTCATTATTGTCTTCCAGGTGCTTACAATGTCTGTTTATGTGTGATGGTTTCTCACAGTAGGCACCTTCCTCTTTAGGAAGCCAGTTGAATTACAGTTTGGTCTAATTCCTTCTTTCCCAGACAGTATGGTATTTATTGTTTAACTTCGGTTTTACCAAAAATAACTCGTCTAAAGCATCCTGAAGTTATATGAGCTTTTTTTCACTGCTGCAGTCACATTGGTGGCTCATAATCAGCCTCTAATTGTCCTTCTCTAGCCATTAGATGACTTGCACCCAGAAAGATGAAGATTGAGCTACATATTTAGTCATCTAGAAAAGCAAATGTGGACACATCACATGTATGTTGTTAGTCATGCTGGTTACCCTTGCTTCTCCTGAATTTAAGGCTGCATAAGATCACTTTTTTCCCAAAATAGCAATGGCTAAGCCTTACCTATTATAAAAGACCAACTTTCTGTGATTTTCCAATGACATGTTATTTTTGTGTGATGTAGATCTTTGACGGAGACACGAGAGTCCTTTTCTATTGACTTATTGCATTTTTGTGGCACACTAGTGCCTTGCAGTGCCAGCCTGGTTTCCAGGATCAGTTTAATCATGGCTTTTCTTGGTAGGACCAGCTCTCCTGGGTGTAGTGTGGTGGTGACACGGACAGGAATGTTGTGTCCCTACCTAACTTGGTAGATATCTCCACATGAGACTGTTTCATCATGTGAAGAGCTGCCGTCAGCAGAACTGGTTCAGTAGCAAGACCCCCCAGTGCTGTATTGTTGTAGGACACCTGGCAGCCTTTCTTGGTAACAATAAAGAGAAGAGCCCCGTCTTTGCCAGTAATGACTTTCCCTAGAAACTGACCTATACTTAATATGTTGCAAGAAAACAAGCATGGAAGGAAAAGAAAATATTCTCATACTTGTGCTCTTTATTACTTGGGAACTTGCATGTATTTTTTGTTGCCTCTTAGTGGAGCAGTGGCAGGTACAGAGATCTTAATATCATAGAATCACAGAATAGTTTGGGTTGGAAGGGCCCTTCAAAGCTCATCCAGTGCCACCCCTGCCATGAGCAGGGACATCTTCACCAGATCAGGTTGCTCAGAGCCCCGTCCAGCCTGGCCTGGGATGTCTGCAGGGATGGGGCATCCACCACCTCTCTGGGAAACCTGGGACAGGGTTTCACCACCTTCAGTGTAAAAAATTTCTTTTTCATTTCTGGCCTGAATCTCCCCTCTTTTAGTTTAAAACCATCATCTCTTTTCTTACCACAACAGGCCCTGCTGAAGAGTCTGTCCCCATCTTTCTTACAGGCCCCTTTTAAGCACTGAAAGGCCACAATAAGGTCTCCCCAGAGCCTTCTCTTCTCCAGCTGAACACCCCAGCTCTCTCAGCCTGTCCTCCCAGCAGAGCTGTTCCAGCCTCGGATCATTTCTGTGGCTCCTCTGCCCCTCTCCAACAGGTCCATGTCTTTCCTGGACTGGGGCCCCCAAAGATGGATGGACGGACTCCAGGTGGTTCCTCACCAGAGTGGACAATTTGGTGATGGCCGTACTTGATAGATTGTAGAAGCTGTTGAGAATTAGAAGTTTTCTGACTAAAAATGAGTCAAGTCGTCGTTGACTTGTAGCCCTAAAACAAGCCTTGGCTCTACCTTGGAGGTTCTGGCATGTCTTCATTTAGATAATGTTAGCCAGTGTTTCTGGATGACTTGTTTCTCTTTTGGCAGTGTTACTTATTTACCTTGCCAAATAAGTCTACGTTTTAACATACAAGTTCTGGCTTCCTAGTGTAGTGTCACATGTTTTCTATCTCAGCTAGATGAAGGCAATAGATCTTGTAAACTACGGTATCAACAGTGGTCAAATCCCCAGCTATAATTTTTGGAACGTTATTTTCATAAGTATGATGTTCTTTCACTTAGTTAAATGAGTTAATTGCAGCAAGTATTACATATTAGTATTTTTTTTTTCATATTTTTGAGGAGATCTTGTTGTTTTATCTGAGTGATTGCACACATTCTTGTAATGGAGTTCATTATGTTTTTAGTTGTTTATTGTAAAAAATCATTACATTTTTACATTACATTTTTAAAAAGCATTACAGATGTTCGGAAGCCACATTTATGTAATTATCATAATAAGAAAGGACCAGACGTCCATCACAGAAGTGATGCTTCCCCCCTTCAACTGTGTCCTACTTGGGCTTTGTGTTACATCACTCTGAGTTTCATAACCGGTGTCTCCATTTCTTCTTCTTTTCTTTTTTTTTTTTTGTGATGCAGCTTTCTGGTTCAAGTAATGCACGTGGGTGTGCAGCTCTCAAAATGTGATCTATTTGAATAGCGCTGTAGTAATTTAAAATAAAACTTTTAGAATGAATTTTAGAATGGAGTTGGGTCCCTTGCTGCAGTGTAAACCAGCAAGGGAGTTCCTTAGGAGTGGATTTCTGTGGTAGCACTAAAATTTGCTTCTCAAAATAGTGTTTTCCGAGGCTATACAGAAATACTTTATTCACCCTGCGGTTCTTTGAGCTCAGTTTTGAGATTTTAATCTATTTTCAAGATTTCCTATGATAGTTACGAACCTCAGAGGCCTGTCTACACAGCCCATTTACACGTCTATGTGTAAATTCCAGGTAAGCAGGTAGCTTTGCATGGGGTGGTTGTCACACAGAAATACCATAGAGCCAGAAATAAAAGTTTGAAGTTTCAACAAACTTTGCAACATGGTAATTTAGCTTGAGTGTAGCAACAACCTGATGGTGTCCTAATGCTTATGGCTCAATACGAAGTTGTAACAGTCTTGGTGATTTTGGCAATGTTCTGCATTATAGACAATTAAGAATATTTTTGATTATCAGAGTGAAAATCTCACTTCAAGTCCTTACAAATAATGTTTCAGTGATCTAGAAGACATGTATCGCCTTTACTCTGTAACCTAACTCAGTAACGGCCTGGGCATATTCAGAAAGATTGTTAATTTCTTTCAAATATTTTTATAGCTTTTCATTTCATTGTAAGTTTATTCTTTTTATATAAGTCCATTTTATTAAATGTCAGAGATATGGGTAATAAAATATAAAAGTATAAATGGATCATCTCCTCATAATCACATTTTCCCCACATCGAAACAAAGCAAACAGCCAAATTTTTCCCTCAAATCCAATTATGGCATCATCTGGGGAAAGCAAACGTATCCATTTCTCTTGAATACTTGAATCAATCAATCAATCTCTATGAAAGAGGTTTGTAGCTGACTGAAGTTTTGAGTCACCTGCAAATAGCATGAAGTATGTTTACAGAAAACAGCTCCAACAAGTTTAGCTTTTTTTATTATTATCGTTTTCTTTTTTTGCAGTTGCAGAGAGCCAGTAGAAAAAGCCGGAGGAGAATTTGTAGATAAATTTAGCACAGGTCCCAGTGTAACATTGAATTGCTGCAGATGCCACCATTATTTAACCTGAGCCAAACCCGGTATGAAGTTAAGATCATTTACTATTTAATCTGATAACAGCGTGTCCCCTTTGGTGACAGACTGTTCTCATTGTTCTAACAACAATGAAACGGCATCGGCGCATCCTTGACCGTGGGGGTGGATGTGGTTTTGTGCACGTCACGGGATATTTCTCTGTATCCTCGTGCTCCTAGAGCCAGTTTGACTTCTCATTTTCGTACCTCCAGCGTCTTTTGGCCATTTCCTATTTTTGTTCTGTGCCCGATTCGGAGAGAGTGTTCGGGTTTTGCTGTAGCAGAAGGTACCATTTTTTGATAGAACACTTGTAAGAAAAAGGTTAAAATTGGGCAGTGGAAAAATGACATCACTTTCCAAATTTCAACAGACCAGTTGAACTAAGCAGGGAAAAGCTTAACTTCATTATTTAGTCAATTCTTTTAATTGAAATTGGCTTCTTCTATCAGCTGTGTGAGGCAGGGGCTTTGATGAAGGATTTTGAGAGGATTTCGGCCATCGGGGTGACTCGGCTGCTGCTCCTGAGCCCACAACACAGCGTTGTTGCTACACAAACACATGGAAGGGCTGCATCCAGATAAAACAATTAAAAATATTGTTTTCTTTGAAGATCTTTTTGAAGAAATTCCATTTATTCAAAAATGCACATTTCAGGAAGCACTAATCTGAAGAAATGTGAGCGTTATAAGCAGTGGGATAATTAACATCACTAGAAATCTGGTTTTGCGTTTGGCAATAACACACAAAACTTGATTAGCAATCAGATGTGAAGTGTTGATTGATAACAGCTTTGGTTTACAACCCTGAATATAGTGTTGTAACTTAACTTCAGTATAAACAGCTTTCTTTTCAGCTGCAGTGTCACATTCTTGCCAGAATTGCAGAATTTTTCTTTAAAAATGTAATTCCCTGGATTTACATGAAAAATTAATGGGACCATAGTTCATTCTTGACTACACTGCTTGTTGTTTCCATTCACCCTTTCTATCCAAGTGTTGTAAATGATGCATTCAATACAGGTCTAGAAAAAATAATGTCCATGCTCTGCTCTGCAACGTTTACCCTTCTCCTTGAATATTGCCCCTAGTTGCTCTTGTTTTGTTCATTTTTTAAAAAATATATTTTTATATTCATTCCATGTACTACTTACAAAAATATAACCTTTTCAAAAGATCATTTTATACTTCAGGCACAGCTGAAAGAAATGTCATGGGTACATTCTATCCCTTTTTTAAACACACAAAAGTTAAACTGTCAATCTGATTTGGAAACACAAGCAATGAGACTTTTCAATGCAGTTTGATCCCAGCTGCATCTCACGTTTAATAGTTGGAAGTATAATTTTTCTAAGAGTTTCTGCTACAACTGTTCTGACTTCAGTTATTTTAAATGGGATTTTTGACATGTCTCTTGAAGTCTACATGTGGTCTGTGAGGTACAAGATTAGATTTTTTTGGTTGCAATTGCTCCTTATAATTTATTTCATAATCCCGGGTTGAATAGATAAGACTTCTGAGGAAAGGTGGAAAGAAAATACGTGTTTAATCCACAATAAGGGGAATTTTTTTCCCTTAAATTTGCCTCTGGATTTCCTCTGCACAAGTCACAAGTTGCACCTCATGATCGTGATGAGTCTTGGATGAGGCAGCAGGTTTTCCATCAGTTTTTCTATCCCCTTCCTGGCGATGTGGAGGATGAGAGGAAAACGAGTGGTTGTTCCTGCTCCTGCATCATCTGAGAAAAGTTGGGATATAGAGACGTAGCACGAAGGAAGGACTTAGGTTTGACATTGGGGGAAATGTTCAAGTTAACGGCAGCTGGTGCATGGAACAGATTACTTGTACGCTCTGCATTTCCAGGTGCCTTGATCTGGTGATTTTTCGGTGTCTCTAAAGATATGTTTCAGCCTGGATGGATGGACAAAAATGCTTGTGCATCTATACAGGGGACAATAACTTAGTTTGAAACGTGGATTTTTTGGGGGGTTGAGTTATCTTTGTGAGATGTCTTCAATAAAATAAAGGTGATTAGTTGAAATGAAGAGAGAAAGAAGAGAAGAGAGAAGAGAAGAGAAGAGAAGAGAAGAGAAGAGAAGAGAAGAGAAGAGAAAGGAGAAGACGAGAAGAGAAAAAGAAGAAGGAGAAGAGAAAGAGAAGGGAAAGAGAAGAGAAAAAAGGCAAAAAACCCCTCATTGAATCTTGAATGTTAAAGCGATCTAGCCATCTATGAAAGAAACTTCCCACATTCTGGTCTCTTGTGCCTCATGGAGCTGTAGATCTAGAAAGAAAGCTCCTTTGTGTTGAGATGCTGCTCAACTTCAAGTAGTGGTATTGAACCAAAGGAACTGCATCTGAATGCTTCTCTGCTTCCAAACAGGGTGCTATAGTTTTAGATTTGATGCGCTTTATTTCTGATAGGAAAATACATAAGCAGGGTATAATTTTTTTCAAGCTGGTGTGAAAGTCATGAGAAGTTGCTGAAGTCAGAAGACTCTTGTGTAACCATATCTACAACGATTTTTAGGATCCGGTTTCCCACAGGTTTATCTAAATGTCTTTCTGCAGCCTCATCATAGACCACTGGCAGCTTGATGGATTTAGGCATTAAGATTAGCATAATAATCATGTTCTTCTTTGGTCTCTGAGAAGGATCTAGATACTGCTCAGATAGTTGGAAAGTTCACCACAACTGAGTAGTGACAAGTGAAAATAGGTTTTGTGGCATGTATTATCATAATTTTTAGAAATCACATTTTTCACTTAAAAATGAAAATGTGTGTTTTTCTGCTGGGAAAGATACTAGCAGTACACATTTCTGAAAAACCTTTGGTTTGAATCCCCTTTGACTTATCTGGCTTGACTGGGTAGCTCTTATTTTATATCCAGAGATATAAAATACTTCATTTTAAAGTAACCTTTTTCTACGTAGTTAGTGGGGAAGATCTTACTGGTTTGGAATTGTTCTTGGTTCCCAAGGCCTTTTGGAAAACTAGTATTTCCAAAATGGGATTTTATGTTACAGTAACCACATAAGCAAATTACTCCCAAAGAACTTAGAACTGAGCTTGAACTAATTCTTCCATTTTTCTGATTCAGAATGTTTAAATGTGTGTCCCCGGATCTGGAATTTCTTTATAATCCCATTGCTCAGTGGTGCTTATTCTGCAATTTCAATCTTGTAGTCACAACCCGCTTGGTTAACATGGTGGAGAGTGTTAGACCATGAGGAGGGGTGGAGAAGGTAATGATGGGTGATTTGGTTTTAAGGAAAATAAATGATCTTTTGAGAATAACATTTAAAGGACAGATGGGGGCAAACACAAAACAGGAGTTTGACTTGCAGGAATAAAGAGCGAAGGAGGAGATGGAAAAGGAAGAAGATAAATGGATAAAGATGGCATCTCAGAAAAATGACAACTGTTACTGTGTTGACTGTTGTTAACACTGGGGAGAGGAAGAGGAGTGAAGGATAGAAAAACAGAAGGAAGGTGTAGTAACATCTCTAAGTAGCTTGAAACAGAAAATGGATTATGCTCCAGTTCAGCACAGCTCACAAAGGAGCGGGGATAGCCTTTAATTCCTAATAGCAAGGGATGTAGCTGGCGTGTTCAGACACAGTCACGTTTCATCACTATGATCCTCCCTTCCCCATAAAACACCTTAACTCGGAACCGTGGTCATCCCCACCTCCGATCAGTCCTTACGGGCGGATGTGATGTGCCACCGCATGTCCCGTGCTTGTGGCGTTTCCTTCCTTTCCGTAATGCGAGCTCTGCATATGGGAGTTTTTAATTTACTCCTACCCTGAAGGGTAACACAAGCCGTACAGGGATGCTGTTAAACATGGCACATGTTGGTGCTGTGAGCTTTCTCCTCACCAGTTCCGTGGGTGAAAAGTGACTTGTTTCCTCAGAAGGCTTCTTGTACAGGGCATATCAGTTGGTCATGGAGAACATCTTTTTTTGACTTACGACAATTTACGGCAATTACGACAATTACGACTAATAACAAAACCCAAAGCAGAATTGCTGGCAGCTGCAGCCTTGCAGTTCAGTGTGGGAACTTCTCCTTCCCATGGGATGGAGGGAGCGTAGAGTAAGCTCATGTACAGCACCTTTTCCCATACACAAACATAAATAATGGGAGTTAGTTCGTGTCTAGTCGGAAGTATAGTTAGCATCAAGCCTTGGCTCTATTCCACTTTTACTGTTTTCTTTATGAAAAAATAAATGTGTGTGGCCAGAAGTTATATTTGTGTTACAAATATGCACGAGTAAAATCGACCCTATATGCTCATGCGCCAAAATTGTCCCAGCAGGGGAATTTGGAGAACCCGAATTCATTGCTGTGGCTCCTTGATTGTTCTGCTCCTCTGGCTCCAGCGGCAGCTCTGGCCGAAGCCAAGCTGGAGCGGAGCATTTCTGGGTGAGCAGGTACAGGGTGCCTAACGGGGACAGCTGGCAGGGTCCCTTTGTACCAGGGAAAAATGCCCCTCTGATGGGAAAATGGAGCCGGATTGTGCGCCCTTTAAATTCTCGCTCGCTGGGCACGAGGTGATGCTGCCCTCCTGCAGCTTGGGATTCGGTCCCTGGGGCGCTCAGGGTGCTGGGGATGGCAGCGGAGGTGAGATACACCGAGTACCTCTGACGGCATACAACTCACCCCTTATCGCAGACCTTCCAGGTTGAATAATAGCCTAAAAACAAGCTTTTAACACACTGTTGAGGTTTTTCCGGTCTCGGGGATATCTGCAGCGCCGGACACATGTAACAGGTTTTACTGTGCTCATTTGCAGCTCGAATGGCTCGCAGGGGTCAGCAGCACAGGCCAGGCTTTTTCACCCCTTGAGCAATGAAGCATTGAGTAAAAGTTATTATTACCAATTAGTGGTGGCGTTATTATTACCAATTAGTGGCTGTATGGAGCACATCATTAGTCTTAGTTCAGTTATTAGCAGCCAGGTGTTCGTGAAACGTGCCATATGCAGCGAGTGTTGGACCTCGACAGTCCCCTTGAAGCTGAATTTGTGACGTCTCCACGCTGCCCCCGCATGAGCTTTTGTTGTGCCCCCCCAAAAACAGCGTGTTTGGAGTCAGTGAGTGAATAAATAAGGCAATTCCAGTCTCTAGACCAGTATTCTGGAGCCTTTCATGTACTGAATTCATGATTTAAAGCCAGTTACTAGATTACCAGTTCTGTTGTTGGTTGCTGCTTCATTTGTAAAAGCAAAATTGTGATGTCAGGGAAGGATAAGTTGCAGTGCAAATTACTCAAAATTGTTTCTCTAGGACTTATGTTTTTGAAACCCTTTAATATGCAGTATTTTCACATACCCATTAGTCTGCATAATGACTTCACACAAGTAGTCTTAGACAGCAAGCAGCATGAATTAAGTTCTGTTTAAGACCTTATATAGTGCTTTTATACTGTTATAACTTAAAAAAATAGGAAGTTAATGGGGAAAAAGAAGGAATTGTATCTTTAGTGTTACTTCTATATTGAATCACATTTAACTTTGGTGCGTTTTGCAGCGAGATTTGTAGCTCTATAATTATATAGAAGAAGTAAGAAAATAAGAATAACTAATAGAGTTTTGATATACCAAATACTGCGTAGAATTGGCTTTACTCGTGTAATTAGAACAGGCATTAGGAATCGTTTGCACGTTTCTTGGAGGAGGAGGGGGTTGGAGTGGTGGTGTCTCTTTCAGCGATTCAGATTTCTTCTGAATTTCAATATTAGCAAAGAAAAGATTTGAGCGACGGTGTCTTTGGGGAGAGTTTAAGGCTGATGAGCAGGATGGTGTTGGTCGGGTCGGCGCCAGCACTGGTTGGGCAGGGACCTCTGCTGGTGTGATAATGGAATAATGGGACACTTAAAACTCAACCAGCAGCTGCACTGGAGTGATTAAGGCAAAAACATCATTATACTCATGCTGTTATTGCTTTCTGTTTCAGTATTATTCTAGAATCACTCGCATGCATGTTTACATTTCAGTTTGTGTATGGTTTTAATTTACTGTAAAAGTAGAAACTAAGGCCCTATTCTTGAGCTGGCAGCTTGCAGACTTAATTTGTTGAACACCCTTAACTCAAAGTTCATTTAATTTACAGTCAATTGGAGGTTTAAAATCAAACTCGTGATACCAAACCGTGGTTCTGTGGATATAGCGGGCATATATAAACCCTGTGCGTTTGGGCTTCATTTGCAGCTCTGCCAGTGATTCACTGTGATCTCTGGCAAAAAGCTGATTTAATTTGTTTCAGTCCATCACTCACTGATTGTTTCAATCCATCTTTCAGTCCATCTCTCTGTTAAAGTGCTAGGATAATTTTAAGTTTCTGAATCTTGCAGGTAAAGAATCATAAAAAGTAAAATGTTTATGTATCTTTGGTTGCAAAGTTCTGTATTAATTAAAGACACGGTGAGCCATTTTATTTGTATGCGTTTACCTAGATATAGACTCATAGAATGTCCTGAGCTGGAAGGGACCCAAAAGGATCACGGAGTCCAACTCCTGTCCCTGCACAGGACAACCCCACAGTTCACACCGTGTGTCTGAGGCCGTTGTCCAGTCTCTTCTTGAACACTGTCAGGTTGGGGCCGTGACACCTCCCTGGGGAGACCAGTATTTTAGGTGCAGTCATTTTAAAAGAGAAGCTCTTTAGGATGAATTTTCTGGTGCTGTGTGCAACCGTGTTTGATACTTACTTAGTACTGTGCACATGGTAACAAACCCAAGTCCTTGGCAACAAATGTGGTGAAGGCCATACCCTTGGGAAGCGTTTCCCGGGAGCATTTAATGCTGTGATGTCGTACCAGCACCGCACCAGGCACTCACCCACCGGGAGATAACAGCTCTATCTTGATCTCTGGACATCTTCCATCTCGTTATGTTCTTCCTGCTGTTGGTGTCTCCAGCCATCGGTAGCACACGTTGACCACGCACGGTGTCTACTGGGAGGTGGTGGGATGTGCTCTTGGGAGGGCTCAGGCACAGACTTTGCAGGGACAGCTTGGTCTCTGCTCCCGCTTCCGAAGCTTTTGCGACTGCTGTCCTGTCTTCTCTTGGAGTAGAGGTGTTCTTGAAATGGTGGTGTCGATAAGTTACTAGTTCGTGCTTTATGTGCTGTGTCAGGAGTGCATTGCTGCCGTGATATCTTCCCCGTGCAATTCTATACAAAGAAAAAGGGAAAAACCTCCATGTATCTGCTCTTTGCTTTCCTACCACCATGACACTGACAAGTCTTCCAGGAAGAATCTGTAGCAGCTGCCAGGTTCAGCTCCTTTCATTGTGTTCTGGGCACAAAAAGCCAATAACCTGAATGTTTCACAGCCAGTTATGGACTCTTTACTGTGGTCATTATTCACACAAGATCCCTGTAGTCTGTAACTAAGGGTGCATATGATCAAGCTTAGAATCGGAACGACCTCTGTATAATTGAAAAAACAGGACTTTCGGATCGAGAGTCGTCTTAAGGTAACAAGCAGCAGAGATCAGCACTCTGCAAAGTAGAACAATTTCTCTCTCAAACTCAGAACAACTATTCCCTGCACCTCTTCACGAGAAGGTGGGTATTTTATCGAGGTCCAACCTTCCTTTCTCCCCTTGCAGTGACGTTCACACTGTCATAAACCCCGTCGTGACTTCTTTTCCATAAAGCAACAATTCTTTGTCACGTGACCCATTGTCACCCCAGTGGTTCTGTCACCATCCTTTAAAAATTTCTCCACTCTTGGTTTGGATAAAAGAGAGGAGCGCTGGCGTTTGTGTGCTCTACCCTTTGTTTGCGAGATGTCCCAAGGCCGTGGTGACAACTGTGAGGTCGGGCCCAGTCGCAGAGTTGTTACAGACGTGCTGTTTGTCGTTAACGAGAAACTGGTGTTCATCCGCAGTCCTCCTACGTAATATTTGATCCGTAACACTTTATGTTGTATCGCAAGCAGCCCATTGTTGAAAAACCTGTCGTTTTTATATTTCAGGTGCAAAGATGGCTTGAAAGGATTTACATACTCTGCACTAAAGTAAGTAAAGTTTCTGTGAGTACATGGCTTAAAGTGAAGATTTTGAGGAGTCGTGCACAGTGGCAACCGCATTGTATGAAAAGAGAGAAAAATCACGCTGTTCTGAAAAATTTCCAACTTTGGGGGTATACAGCATAGTCTGAAGAAGACATAATATGCTGGCAAGCGAGGAGTCTTTTCGTGTTTGGGACCATTATTGAAAGGAAATGCAGACATATGGTTGCACATTTTTGAGGGAGCATTAATCTTTCTAAAACTGGGATTCATGACTCTTGATATTCTCCTGGAAGCAAATGGCTGCTGTGTTTTGACCTGGAGTTTCTTTGCTGTATTTACAAAATGCTGAATGAATACAACAGTAGTTTTGCGCCCAGCACCCGAATAAAGCATGGACTCATTCATTTGAGAGTTCCTAAATATACCACTAAACCTGGTAGGCCAGGCTCTAGTAGGATTTACTTTGCAGTGGGACCTTCTGGTGTTACTCATTTGGGTAGTTACACAGAGTTGTCCCATCTTTGTGTCTCCTGTCAGAAATGCAAAGACACATTATTCTTATGTGTCTTTTATAAGCTCTGCTCCCTGTCTGCTGCTCAGCCCAGTGGTGGACAGGATCAGCTCCCAGGCGAAGAGCTGAAGTCAAGCAAGACAGACTTGCTGTTGTTGGTAGTGGAAAACATTTTATAGAGTTTGCAGCTATGAAACAGCTGTGGAATTTGGTATCAGGTGCCAATAGTTAAATAATTCGGTCTATAATCCAGACATCTGGACATGACACACTCCTATGGCAACGTGTAGAAACAGCGCTTTCTGAAATCTCCAGTTCACCGGGAGATTCGGTTACGTGTCAAATGACAAACTTTTCATACCTTCATCGCCCTGGGCAAGACTACCAGAGTACAGAGTAATTTGCAAGGTGTTAGGAAACATCTTGCTGCTGTGACCTCCTTTGGCCTTGATATACAGTAATTCTACACCTGAGATGAACCGGTCTATTGACAATATCAACTTCTAGGTGAAGACAGGGCTGAAGATGGAGCCAAGCAAAACAAAGTTGATGCTCTTGGTGGGAGCGAAAACATTTTGACGATTTTACGAAATAGATATTTTGTAAAAATATTATAGTAATCACCAACCTCTATGTAGCCCCATATTGCTGGACATAATTGAGATATTTCTTGTGCTCTTTTTATTTTCTTTTTTGGTGTTCTTGCTTTGTATGAGAGATGGACTTTCCCCAGTAATGATTTTTTTTCCTAGTTTTAAAAAATTCCTGGCAGTGATTGTGACCATTATCTGAAGGTTAAATACATGTTGGTGGCGTAATCTTTTCAAAGAGATACAAGGTTTAGCAGCTGTATAGGAAGCGTTTTCTTTTGCAGACCTGTGAGTAACTTCAAGCTTGTCTTAAAAACTTAAGAGATTTATATTGGACTGTATGTATTTCATTGTTATATAATTGTTGTTTTGTTCTGTTCTGTTTTTCAGGTTCATTGTAGGGAAAGAAGAAATCCCCACTCATTCGTTTTCACCTGAAGCAGCTTTTTCAAAAATAGACAGAAAGATAAAGCATCGTGAAAAAATATCACAGCCAATGAACATACTGGCTCTAACAAAAAAGCTCATGGACAAAGTGTAAGTTGAAGAAAACAAAAGAAAAACAAAACAAAATGAATCATTCTTACTTAACTCATTTTAATGGTTTGTTACATTATATCTGACAACGTTTTATAACACTTTTGCTTTCCACTTAAGTGTTTTGCGTTCTGTTTTTACTGGGTAGCTAGCGGTGACAAAGGCTGAACTCTAATAAAAGCAAAGTTTAAGACCTGTGTGTCATAGCAGTGACTTGCAATGTGCAGGTCTCTAATGAGGGAGGGTAAGTTCAATCAGTTCTGAGTGGGAGAGCACTGGTTGCTTTGTCTGCAGTTTTCAGCAAAACCAGCTCACGGCCTGGTTCTGCTGGTGCTAAGCAGTGATAATAAAGAGGGGAAACTGCACAGCAGCCATTCTCACTTAGGTCGCTTTAAGTGACCATAACATCATCTTTTTGGTGACCTGCATCCCTGTATGGCATAAAGGAGAACTGCTGAAGAACAGGATTGGTGGCACTGGGCCGGCCTCCTCTGTCAGGAAATAGGGAATTACAAAGCAAAAAGTGAGTCTCGGGCTGTTTTGCACCAGGTCAGATCTAGACACCTGAAGTTAGGAGAGATATGGGTGCAAACTGGAACACAGGAGGTTCCACTTAAATATGAGAAGAAACTTCTTGTCAGTGAGGGTGACAGAGCCTGGCCCAGGCTGCCCAGGGAGGTCGTGGAGTCTCCTTCTCTGCAGCCATTCAAACCCGCCTGGACATCTTCCTGTGTAACCTCATCTGGGTGTTCCTGCTCCGGGGGGATTGGACTGGATGAGCTTTCGAAGTCCCTTCCAATCCCTGACATTCTGTGATTCTGTGATACAAGGATCCAGTTTATAGTTCTTTAGTATGAGCTTAAGGAAACGCCATCAGAGAGCTTTTCAGGCTAATATGTTCGGATGATCTGCTCCTGCTGAGCTTCATTTGTCCACCTCAGGCACACTGGATACCACAAAGAGTTGTTCGTTTATAGGCAATATGGAATAAAAAGTGGAGTAGAGGTCTGTTCATACCACACCTCTGATTCTTCACTTCCATTGGCCTCTCCAGGAGCAGTTCTGTGACCAAGATCTTCACCTGCTGACATGCAGGAAAGAAACGAGTCTTCCATGTGCGTTGTGTTCCCAAAGTAGTGGCTTCTCTTACTTGCTCAGATAACAAACAAACATGAAATGACCTGCATCACATGGCGACTTCCTATGGTTTGCTGTGGTTTATAATTGAAAAATATAAGGGAAGTCAGCAGTGGCTTTTCAGGCACAACAGTATTAGACAACAAAAGACCTGGAAAGAGAAGACAGCTCCAGCTATAAGCAGATTAATTAGCTGAGTTGCTTATGCCTATTTTGTCTTAAAAACCTATCATTCAGTTTGCTAAAGACAGTTCACAGCTCTTCAGCTGCTCATTAAATACAAGGACCATGGACTATAGGTGGAGAGGAACATTTTTCTTTAAGGTTTTGAAACTCCTGACTCAGACATTCAGAAAACTTTCCATTTTCAATCCTAATGCTCTCACAGGTTTCTCTTCCATATGGTTCTTTTCAGTATAATTGAGTCTAAATGCCTGTAACCTGATCGCATTCTCATTACAATTTTAGCTGCATAAACTGACCTCACAGATGATTTATGGCCATTAGAGTTTATAGTGCACGATTCAAAACTTCCAAGATCTATGGCACAGTATATAAATTGTGTAATTTATTTTGCATTAAAACTTAAATACTTGGCTATAGAAAAATATAATGTTGAGACTTGGTATGAAATTACTTCTTTTAATTCTACATAATGAAAGGCTGACAACTGTGCAACACATGCATCCCACCGTCCCAAGCCAGTCTCTTTTCAATGCTTAACGTCAAATTCAATACGAAGTAAGAGCTACATAAAAATCAACACAGTAGAAGAAATAGCCCAGAAGTGAAAAGCTTGTAATTGAGTGAAGTCTCACAGAGCAGCTCTGTGTGTTTGCATGTTCTGCCATGCCCTCCGGTGAACCTTACCACGGTATGAAAGATGTAAGGACACCGATCACGGGTGCTTGGTCAAATGTCCTTCCAGAACCACAGGGCAGAGACAGACCGGGAAGGCTCGTATCACTTCTCCCTCTTGACCACAGCAGGAAATTTGTTCTTTAATTTTGTATTTAATGCGTAGCATGGCAAGAGGTTGGATCCAAATAAGCATGCAGACACTTCTTGCTGTACAACTAAAGCATTGTTACTTTTTATTGTCTTTTTATGGCATCATAAAAGTTCACGGTGCCCTTCAATAAGTAATGGAGAGAACCGGTGGTGGGAAAATAGCGCTTTGTGTATTTCTAGGCAGGAAAAATTTATGAAGTCTGCTGTTGATGACGCTGAAAACAGCTACAAGTTAAAATGTGTTTCATTGTGCTTTTTGCAGGTGCAAACATGGCCCAAGGCATAGATGCTGTAAACACTATGAAGATAATTGCATCTCATATTGTATTAAAGTAAGTGCAGAAATAGTCAGATTGACAAACTCTGGCAAAGACGGCGTAAAAGTCTTTATTCGGACAAAGCACACACTTAGGAAGTGAGAAAGGAGCCTGTTACTCATTCTTCTTCTATTGAAAATGTGACAAGCCTGAAAACAGATTTTCTCAATTTAGGAAAGGGTGGTGGGAGGTCAGAGTTCTCCGGTCTTTCAGATTAACTGGAGTGAATGAATAACATAAAACGTGTGGGGAAAAAAATGGGCTGACGAGCCAGGAACTTGTTCAGCTATGTGATGCACTTGACGGCTGAGCCCACTTGCGATTCCACCCTGAGTAAGGCGCCGGGAATGTGCTGCTTGGGCAGCGGCCCCGGCACGGAGCCGCAGCGCTGGGCTCGCCGCGCCGCTTGGGTATTTTAAGAGCTCGCAGGGTAATGAGAGATCGGTCGCAGTTGCTGTGCCCAGGAAGAGCCGTTTATGTCCGGTGGCATAATTCGTCCTCCTTTATTAACGCGATCAGCGCATTTTTTTTATTTTTTTTTTTCAGAGGAGCGCTGTATAGATGGGATTTGTTTTGGCCGGCATTGGGTTGGCACAGGTGGTGCCACCTGCCGTGCCTGTTTTAGGAATTGGTATGACTCCAGAAGATCTCAATCACTTAATAATTCACACTATTTTTTTTTTCTGGAGCAGCAAAAATAAATTTGAGTGTCTTCAAATGCTTTTGATACTTATTACTTTCAAAAATAACTTTTGAAAATGAAAATTTTATATACAGTTAACATTAGAAGAGCTATGCTTAAATTTAGCGTCAGAAGAGATGTAGCACAACAGTTATTCATGTATGTTTATTAACATCATTTTTTCTTGTATTAATGCACCTTTAACGCTGCAGTGTATTAGCGTACCACTGAGTAACGTTTGGGTGTAAGTTGCACTGGAGCTGGTAGGATTTGAGGTGGTGCTTAAGTATTGTGTTGAATTACGATAGAATGTGCATTCATGGGCATTCATGAATAGTTCAGGATACTTATGTAAGTTTTCTGTTGCAGGAAGGATGTGTATTTAACAGAACCCAGATTAAAATTACAATTCTACAGCCTCTCACCACTCTCACAGTCCACATAATGTTTCATTCATGGGCTCTTTTCTTCAAGGCGTAATATCTTTGGGGACGCAGCCTTTCCGTTTGGTTTGTGCTCGTTCCTTTTTCTGCTCAGTGCTCCTGGCCACCTTTGTCTCCCATCCCCTCAGAGCTCGTTTGGGTGGAATCCTCTGGGGAGCAAACGTTCCCTTTGCAGAATTTGCAGAATACTCTGTTTTCCCCATAGATGCTGGCATCTGGCCCTCAGAATAAATGTGCGGAGGTTACATTCAAAAGATTAAAATTAAGCAAAAGGGATTTTATGGGTTGGTACGCTGCATTTCCAGATCTCTGCTGCTGGTAGCATCTCCTGGTGTGCATCTTTTTAGATGGGTGCCTGTAACGTCAGTCTGCTGCACCTTTACATAACGTGCTGCCTTTCATTACTTAGGTGTATTTTACAGTAATTAGTAATTACTGTTAGTGCAGACTTGCTGTCTGACCTTTTATTTATCTCGCACAAAATCCTTATCTATTCTGTCCTACATGCTCAGCAGCCAAATCTATATGTACCCTCATACCACTATTATTTTACAAGTGCAATTAGAATAAACAACTGAGGATTTCTCTTAGGGTTCTCCTAATGGAACTGATGCCTCTTCTCCATGGAAAACTGTCATAATCTGCTGGAAGAACAGTTATGTTTGTGACTTCATGGCCTTTAAAACAAAAGGGTGGCCAAGAAATAGGAGTTAGTCTTGTTGAATTACTCTAGTTAGAGACCCAAATCTGATTTTGGGTTGTGAGTTCCTCAGATAATAGTAGGTCGTCCCCAAACTACTCACTGTCCTTTCTTAGGTGCTTAGAGAGATGTGTTAATGATGAAAAGAACAGGGAGAAGAAAATAGGCGTATTAAGGAGTTTCTGTTCTCTTCAGTTGTATATTCAGCATCATCCTGTTTATGTTTCATATACCCTTGAAGGGGATGATGAGAGAAGAAAACCCCACTGATAGTGGAGCTGAACTAAGTCCTGACCTGACGTATTTAATGAATAATTAAATTAATTATTATTTAACTAATAATAATTAAATTAAAATAATAATTTTAAATACCCCCACATTCTTGTAAGGCTGTTCTTTCTTTAGAAAAACCAATTGTGCATTTGAACTATACTTCATTCTTGTACCAGTTGTGTACAGTATTTTCGTATAAATTATTCTTGCCTACAATAATATAATCAGGGAACTATCACTAAACTGGCAGCCAGATCTTTAAATTTCTTGCCTTTTCTGTGACTTTTTAAAATTAAATGTGAGTGAAAACATTTATTTTTATGCATTTGGACTTTTAAAGATCCAAAATTCTTAATGCATTTGCCGTTGTCCCTAGGGCCGTTTCTGGAGTCTGTCAATAGAAACTGCCAGCTGACACGATTTGAGCATTTTTTTGTAATTCCCTGTCTGTAGGGGAGCTTTTAAATCTGATCATGATCTGATGAGCTGCTCATTGCCAAGATTTCTTGTCCGTGCCATATTTTCCTTTACCCTCGAACATCTCATCTTTTCATGATCATACCTGTGCTTTAATTGTCATTGCAGGCTCTTTTTCTCCTGTTTCACGTTTAAATGCACGTTACCTTGTTGGCAGAATCCATGATAGTTTGTATGTAACATTTAGTAATGCCATGCCGCCTCGTTTCATAGACTTCCCTTCAAATTTTAAATACTTAAAATGCTTTGGGTTTTTAAATGTCTGAAAAGAGTTACAAGAAGCAATTAAACAATATTCTTCCTCTTTGGGATTCCGCTTGGTTACAATGAGGAGACATGAGCCATCAGTAGAAGTCCGGTTGTCCATTCTTTCTGCTGATGCTGCAGATGACACCTGATGACCCTCACACCCAATGACTAGGGTGACCAAAAACAATGTGAGGTTTACTTTCTTTGTGATGATTGTAATCTCCGCATTCTGTCTCTTGAAGGCCAACTGTGTACCCAGTAAAAACTGTCAACATCTTAACTAATTTATTTTAAATATCTTAACTGATTCCTAATATGTTGCAACAGGTTGACTGACTTTTTTCACTGAACATGCATTTTTTTGAATTTGAGTTACAGCCAGTGTCTTGGCTGTATTAACTTTTTAAGAAACCTGTTTCTCAAAAGGGAACAAAAGGTTTATTCAATGAGTTTTGCAGATATGTAATTTCACTGTGCTGCTACTTCTGGCTGATGTGAGTCCCAACTCAAAAACTCTGTGGAGAAATGGCTCTGAGCAGAGTTTTCTTCTCTCACTTATGTTTATTGTAGCGTTGGATGTGTCTGAGTTTCCAGTTGGAATTTAAGCGTTTCCTAATGCCGTGTTCCTCACCCCTTCAGAGTAACCTTCCCTATAGCCGAGTATAAATGTCAAACATCCCATAATGTTGGCTGTTCTCTTGGTATAGGCTTTGTTCGTAGCTGCTGCTTTTATGACTTTCTTTTTATATAACGATACCTGGTATCATAATCTAATTTTCTGGGGAGACAAGGTCTATGTACTTAACGCTAGGGTACCTTTTCATTTAGCTGTGAATATATGCTCAATTTTGACATTTTAACTACACAAAACTCACAGCGCGTTTATACCTCTGCCTATCTCACATACATTTTCATTACATGATCAGAAAACACCGGGTCGTTAGCTGTTCAGTATGTAGCATTTACATACCTTTAAGACCAGGAGTACATTATTTATTCATAGCTACTGGATCATTGGATGACACAATATATTTTCTTCCACTTGATTCTCCTAAACCACTTCTTGAGTAGCAGGGAGAGTAATTCCTTCAGGAAAATTTATTACTGGATGTTTAACCACAATAAAATTTTACAAGCTTTATGATGCGTTATAAAGTTCTGTAGGAGGCAAAAATGGTTAGCATTTCTGAGTTGGGAAAGTTGCTCAGTCAAACCCTTTGCCAGTTATTCCTGTGACTGGAATTGTCTCGGTGTCCTTGAGCATCTTCTGAAAATCGTGCCTGCCTTGTTTGCCAATAGTGAGTGTACAGATAGTTTCAGATAAGGCATCTTCCAACCGTGAAAATGGATAGATTTGATTCAGAATGATTTGAGAAGTTCAGCCATAGGGTAAGCACAACGAGGGGAAGCTGTGGAGGAAGTTATAAGGAACTGGGGAGGAGAATTTGGAAAGAAACTCTCAGTGTGGTTTTGTGGCATGATGTAAAAAAGCAGCTCTGTATCCAAGGTAGAGTAGTAAGAAAATGCCTTTCTGAGTAGCTCTGCACGTAATCTCCCTTCCAGTTTTGCCCTTTCCCTCTCTGCAGGCGTCACGCAGCCCCCGGTTTGGTTGAGGGAAAGTCCATGAGCATGCGCCAAACCATCAGGGTCGATTCTCACACTTTCTGGAATTTATTTTTGCGGACTTTTTCCTCCTTTAGTGCTTTCTCCAAACATTTGAGTGTAGCAGTGCTGCTTTTTTTCTTTTCTCTTTTTTTCCCCACCCCATTAGTTTCCTCTGTACACCCATTTGTGGTTAAAAGCTGGTCAGTAACATGGAAATGAAGTCATCGCGATTATTTCAAAGGACAGAATTTTGGAGCAGAAGAGGAATGAAGTTTGCCCATTGAGGCCTTTCAGATATTCATAGATATTAAAGGAGAGTCATTTGTCTGTGATTTTATTGCTTTTGCTATTTTACAGGGGAATTGGGGGGAAAAAATATAAACTGGTCTTGAGTTTGAAGATGGGGGTGCATTTTAGACAGTATCTGCAGAGTGGATTTTATACTGCTTGATGTCAAAAATGAGTCCTTCTGTAGATGCTTTTCTTTTTTCTGATTCTGTGGTTTCTTACCGTTTTCTCCAGGGCTTCATTAGGATGTTTAGCATCGGTTACCTGATCCAATGTTGCCTTCGGATTCCATCCACCTTCCGGCATCTCTTTACAGAGCCATCTCGGCTACTTTCCCTCTTCTACAACAAGGAAAATTTCCAGCTTGGAGCTTTTCTGGGATCTTTTGTCAGTATATACAAAGTAAGTTTATAACCTACAGAAATGGTGAATGCCATGTTTTTTATTTCACTTTTCAGAATGTCACAAAGAGCTAAAAAGTCTAGCCACTTGATATTACTGATACTGTTTGCTACAGCGTGTCACTGACAAATTCTGTAGTATTGAAGTAATCAGATTGTAAATAGAAAACTGGTTTTCCATTCTGTGTGGTTTTTCGATCCTTTCTGAATAAACAAGATGGATTTTGCAGTATGGCATCAAGATGAGGAGATAGCGAGTATTTCGGAGAAGGTGAATTCAGATTTCAAAGGGCCTTGCTGTTACTCAGAAACATCTCAGTGCAGACACAAGCAGTGACTGCAGTAGCAGCAGTGTTGCCAGAGAAAACCCATTTGCACATTTTTTGGCTCAAATATCTGGAATTCTTACTTGACACTAAATAGCAGGGGATTGCAGAACATACATCATGTGCGGCTGAGGAGACATTGCACTTAACACTTGGAAATCTGCCCTTCTGTGCCACTGTAAGATGACAGATTGTGACTGATACGCGTTCATGCAGTATTGTCGGAGTTAACAGAATTAGGTTTATTTATGCCAAAAGAGAACGTGACCAAGCACGCTCCCTAAGGGAGAACGTGGTGCATAGTGCAGTGCTGAAGTGGCTTTTGCACTTTTATGTTCTTAATCACACGTCATTTTTCAGCTGCTACTTTACTTGCTCTGCAAAGTTAAGATAATTCGGTATTGTTCAGGACAAATATTACTTACTGAAAATTAACCAAATGTTATTTGTCAGCAAAACAGCGTTTAACTAGACTTGCAGTCAGATTCAGACACAAGGATTTGTAAGGTTACGGAGTTTAAAATTTTTGATGGCAAAGTGGAAATGGGCTGTTAAGAGTTTATTTGAACTTTAAATTTTTGCTCACACTTTAAGCAAAGAACCTTTAGAGAAAAAAAAAGTATTTGAATTGCGAAAGCTGAAATTATTTTGATGTCTTTTAAGGGCTCGTATTGTAAAGTGTAATTTAGTTCTATAGATACTCATTTTACAAGGGTAACACACTCTGACCTTTGTTTATTGTTTATTAAGTATGTACTTTTTGTTGTTGTTTGCATTCTGTAACTTTTTTTGCAATCCATTACATGGATTTGGGTTGCATTATATTTTTCTTCCAGTTTGGAACACGCATGTAGGGCAACAAAGATTGGACCACAGCCAAAAAAAATGAAATGCTTGATGCTTTTTGAACCCAAAGGAATTGCATTATGGCTACTTTTTTAAAAAGACCATCTTGTCCCTAAAAGCAGCCCGAAATGCCATTGAAGAATTGTAGTAGCTGTACCATTAAGGGGTTTTGTTCGCTTTACTGTTAATTAATGTCAGCAAACAAGGTTATGCAGAAAATATGTTAGCCATGGTAGCCTGGTTTTCATTTTTAAATCAATTTACAAGTTTGAGCAGTTAGGCTGACTGTCATAAATGCAATGTATCTATGGTTTTGCAAGGAATTTATTGAAAGTGTGGACTGTAAAATAGCTAGTGAGACCACATCTGTGATGCTATGTCCATTTTTGGACACAGATATTGCTTAATTTCTTCTTTTAATTTTAAGGTCTTTTTAAAAAGCGGGTTCACCTGGGGGCCACCAGGATGATTTGATCATATGAGGTGTGAGGAGAAGCTGGGAGAAGCCGGAGAAAAAAGGCTCAGGGAGATTTTATTGCTACCTCCACCTCTTGGAGGTGTGCAGTGATGGGATGAAAGGCAATGGATACAAGCTGAAATACAGGAGATTGCAAAGAGATACAAGGAAATATGTTTTCATATGAGGGTGACCCAATATTGGAAGAGGTTGCCCACTGAGGCTGTGTAGTCTCCATCCTTGATGCCTAGAACTCAACTGGACAAGTTCCTGAGCTACCTGCTCTAATTGGACCAGCTTCAGGCTGGACCAGGTGTATCTCCAGAGGTCCCTTCCAAAATAGCTCATTCTTTGATGCCATGAAAAGCAAACATTAGATAGATTAAGAGGCTGATGCACATACCTCAAAGTAAACATCAGTGGGCTGCCGTACTGAGTTATATGGTGTTGTCTCAGTGCCATCGGCACTGGATTGGGCCTTACTAAGCAGATCGTGAACCATTTAGAGTCAAACAGAAATTTCCCAGGGATAAAATTTGGAGAAAAAGTACGGATTTCCAAAACAGTTGAACAATGAATGCAGAGGATGTGGCCGATGTGCAACAGTCTGCATTACCAATGGAATCTATTTGAAACCAGTGGTCATCCAAATGTAATATATTCTAAGCCACAATTGCCTATGTTAGTTCTGGCCTGAACAGGTGTGTATTGTTTTATTTGTTAACAAACAGGTTATTATGCTCTTGACTGCATCTTTTAATCACTTGCAGTTCTAACTTCTTAGATTAATGTGTTTTCCAGACACCAGAATTTATTAGAAGTATGGAAGAATCTCAAGGTGTTTGGTGTGAAAACAGACTTTATCATGGGAAGGAGTCTAGACAGCTACAGCAAATGAAGATTATGTGAATTCAAGATTAGCTTTGAAATCAGATTAATAATCAAATTGGATTGGTTTGCTCTCTGATTTTGATCAAAACAGTAATGACCAACTGTGTTAATTAAAACACTAAAATGTTTCAGGCACTGTGATTTGTAGGTTTTATCACACCGCGCTCTTAATTCATACTGTGTGCTGTATCACCATCTCCAGTCTGTGCGTTCCGAAAGAGAAGCAACTGGGGCTAATCCTGCTCTGTTCACCCTCAGGGTACCAGTTGCTTCCTGCGTTGGGTGCGAAACCTCGACGATGAGCTTCACGCGCTCGTAGCTGGTGAGTCCATGAGAAGAGGCCTTTGTCACCTCTGCAGGGACTCTGCAAGTGTCCCTCTTGTGCACGTGGCTGGGTGTCTGTCCTCTCGTTCCCGTTTCAGGCTTGTGGGATGGGAACAGGACTGCGCATTAAGGGTGCATCGAAGTGAGAGCGGGGTTTCAGGTGGTTTCAGATAAAGAGTTGCAATTAAAGTTGTAAGGCAAATTCAGTCAAATGGTACAGGGTTTTTTTACGGTCAGCTTTGTTGTATGCACAAATGTAAACTTATCCTACTGTTTTCCAGCTGCAGAGGCGTGAGATTGAGATATTGATTCTCCCATACGTGACAGAATACACATTTGAAAGGGTGGAGGGCTCCACTGGCTCTGAAGAATGACCCTTTGCCATTAAATTGCTGTAGTGTCGCAGGCCCTTCCCTGCACTTTGTGCATTTATCATGTACCGGAACCCTGGAGGTTTCTCTTCTTTGTGGGATGACAGAGGAAGTTTGATACTGTGCTCCTGAGCTCTGAACAAGAGATTGCTGTCAGGCCTTCAAAATTCTCTTTTTTTAAGTGACATAGGCCATATTTTAATGGGCAGCACAGGGACATCACTGAGCTTTCCTGTAGCAACAGAAAGCACAATCTTGTGCAGCGTCTGTTGAGCTGACAAACTTCAAGAGCAACAATAAATCACAATCTTAACAATACTTTTGTTCTCTGATTGTTACAGGCTGTCTAGCAGGAATTTCTATGATGTTTTACAAAAGTACTACTATCTCTATGTATCTGGTGTCCAAATTAGTAGAGGTAAGATGTTACTTTCATGACAGAGTTGTTTATTTCATCTGTTTTATCAAGGCAGAAAAAGAACATGAACTTCACAGGCTTTGTCAGAGGATTCCAGTATAATAGAGAGTTGTGTGGCGGTGCTGGGTGTCAGTAGGTGTGTGCCAAGAGGCGGTGCTGTTCTGTGGTCTCATTTCTTTCTTATTTTCTTTTCTGTAACTAATTTTAAAAGTCCTTTAGCCACTGGTCTCTATGTATATTCTCCATTTTTTTTTTTGGTAGCTTTTGCAGATTTCTTAAACCTGAAAGTTCCAAGAATTTCTGTTCTGCCAGAAACGTAAATCAGACCTAGTCCTTAATTGCAGATTTATTGCCAAAAGCTACAGCTTAACTTCCTGCCTTTGTTCCCTAATTTTGGCATTGAAGAATCTAAGATAACTCAAAATAGCTTGGGTTTTAGTCTATAGCTGGACTTGTTTGTCAGTATCCTTCAACTGATTCAATTCCCAGCTTCGCAGTGAACTTTGTTCTAATTGCTGTTTTTTCAGGCTTGAATTGTTTCTGTGAACTTCTTCAAATTAGGAGCCCAGAAAAAAAAAAAAAAAGTGTGTAGAGTTTGGGCATGTTAATTATACTTTGCTAACGAGCCTTTGATTCCTTACTGTGATTTTTTCCATAAAATCAGGACTTAGTCATGGTTATTTCCCCAACAGCACCACTGGAATAAGTTGAGAGCATTCCCTTCTTATCTTCATCCCCAAATCACAAAGCTTCTCCTGCAGACCTCCAGGGCCCTATTCCCTGGTCGTATTTATCCACCTCCGTTACCAGAGCAGAATTCATTTCAAAGAATATAAAAAGTAACTTTTGGGGTTTTTTTAGACAGCAAATTCAACATAAAAAGGGAAGATACACTGTTTATTCTTGCTCCTTGTAATCCTAGATCAAGGTCTGAAGGTGGTTCACGTAATTCTGAGTTATCCGTATTGACTTTTAGAACACCACTTGTAAAAACACAGTATTATCTTGTATTGCTGATGGTTTTCTCTGGACTTGAAGACATTGTGGCTACAGTGAAATAAGAAAAGTGCTATGTGTTCTTTCTTTCTTTTTTTCTTTTACTACTTTTATCGTCTTACGCAAGCCAAGGGTAACTGACCAAAGAGGCGTGTGCTGCTTTGGAAGGTCACGCTGTGCTCAGGAAAATAAACTTAACATGTTTTCTCAGAAAGACAAGTATGTGATTTCAAGCTGTTTAAGAACAGTGAATATTCACTTTGCTGGAATAGTTATTGCATTGTTCTTTTGCTTTTTTAAAATGAAGAATTTAAGATAGCAAACTTGCCCTTTCTTAGTCTTAAAGATCTATACTACCCTTTGAACACCCAGGCTGTTGCTGGGTCCTGTTCTGTGCATGTATAGCCTCTTGTTCTGTTGATCTTGGATAACTTTTATAAGCTAGCTCAATCAATGTCACATTTGTGGACATATACAAAAATATATAAGCATAGGTTAGTCATGTTGACATGTTACTTGGAAAAGGTAAAATAAATAAAAAGCAAGAAGCTCCTTTGTTTATTTTGTTTCATTCAGCATTTTTTGTTTATTTTTATAGACCATATACTTCAAAGGCATTGAAGCAGGGAAGGTTCCCTATTTTCCTCACGCAGACAGCATCATCTATGCCATCTCTACATCCATATGCTTTCAGGCAGTAAGTATCTTGTCTTCTAACAGGACATGGAGTTCCAGTGTAAGTCAAATGGTGAATGAAGTGAGGAGCACAGGGATACAGTGATAGAAGAAGATGGTGTGATGTAGTGATTCCAGCAAGACACTGCCAGTCAGGGCTCCTGCATCCTGCTTTTCACTGTCACAGTGGGAACATCATTTCCAGGACTCACATTTCTCACATCCTTGTAGATGAACGCATTATACAGAGCGCTGAATTGTTTGGAAAGGATCTTAAAATGCACTGGCCCAGAGGATGAACATAGATGTATGGACTTTCATAAGCATATGGAAGGACCATTTTTCAAGGAGACAAACAATACATATTGTACTAGTTCCTGTTTGGGTTTTTTGTTTTAATCAACTGGAAATTTTTGCTTTCAGCTAACTTGCATTCAATTGCCTGTTTGGAAGAATCTGCCAAAAGTAGCAGGGAAATCTGAAGTTTTATGTGTGAAACAAGCTGTAGTTTTCATCTTTCGCCCTTTCCAAGTCAATTAGATACTTTCAACACCAGCTCCTTTATCAGCTGCATCAGCTATAAAAGCTCCTTTTCAGTGGTACCCACATAACTCTACGTTACTCCAATGCATCTCCCCCTTTCTAGATCTGCTGAAATGTCCCTGAATATTTTTTAATTTTTGCATAGCGAAATACATTTTTATGCCTGTCAATAAAGAGGATATAAAATTATCCTAAAGCAGTCTCCTGCTGTCTTGTGCTTAACAGAATAGTTCCAGTCCTCACTGCTCCCCTGTGTTCGGGAATATCTCTTTCTAGTATCAAAATGAACTGATATTTCGGTATTTGGGATATGGTTGAAGGTCTGCAGCACAGACATCTCCAAAACGCTATTGGCAAGGACCGTCACGTGAGGCTGACAGAAATAAAGTTCCTGTGAGAAAAGAGGAAAGGATTTTTTCATTACTTAATAAATAGTTGGAAAAGGAGCCCAGGACTGGAAATAAATCCCTAGGTTTAGGAGGAAGGAGGGAGAAATTATCAAAGGGATTTCTACTCAAATGTTTGTTACTCACTATACTCATAAGTGACCTGGAAAAGTAATGGAATAGAAAGAAGACAAAGATTTTTGTATATAACATCATTTAAGATATGTAACATGAAATATAAAGATGGTTACAAGAAATGGTAGATCACAAAATGCAGAGTGAGCGGGGGATAAAATAGCAGATAAATTTGGCATCCACAAGTGCAAAACCATGTACATAGGAATAAAAAGGATTATTGTTGCTTTGTCTGCGATGAGATCTAAGCCAATTACCAATTTGAAAGAAAGTCTTCTGGAAATATCAGTCTGTGCTGGTGGGGGTCGTATAGAGCATCAAATTCAGCTGTGAGTGGTTTGTCTACTGACAGCGCTGGACACTGACAGGTGATCACAGCTGGTTTTGGTCCATGAGCCGTAAGAGGATTTTTTAAAAATTAAAATATATATTCTGTAACTATCTTTTCACTGCCTTGGCAACACAGCGTAGCAGCTGAAGCTTTTGCTGGGCGCTGTCAGCCACCTCCGACAGAATTCTCTCCTTTCAGGCCGTCATGGAAGTTCAGAACCTGAGACCTTCGTACTGGAAATTTCTTTTGCGACTAACAAAGGGCAGGTATGTAATCGGGGTCTGTTATGGCTCGTCTCAACATGTCATTGATCGCATTCGTCTTTCTGTGTCATTCACTGTCAAGAGCAGAGACATTGGAGTATGTATTGACTAATTTCCCAGGTATTTACTTTGCTTTTCAAATAATTTCCCATCCGCTTGAAGTTCTTTGCTGATGAAGCAACACTGGTGGGTGTAGTCTAAAGACAGGAGGAAAGACTTAAATCTAGTTAAGACTATTTATCAAGTGAGTGTTTTACTCGAAGGCTTTTTCCATCTTTAGTTCAGTTGGAGGGTGGAATGCATTTGGGTTTCAGTGGAATATGAAGAATCTGGTAAACAACTGTACAGGTTGAAGAAATCACTTGATATTTACAGTGATTGACAACATGGTATTTAAAAGCACTACTGGAAATGTCGGAGCTTTTCCTAAGAATACTTTAAAGATTCAATAATTTTTTATAGGATTTCTGTTTCAGTTGGGAAAGGAATTTTTTTTTGCTTGGAAAACTAATGAAAAATTAGTTTTATTCCCTGAAAATTATTCCCTGCTTATAATCATAAATTTACACTGTATCATAGAATCACAGAATAGTTTGGGTTGAAAGGGACCTTCAAAGGTCATCTAGTCCAACCCCCCTGCCATGAGCAGGGACATCTTCAACAATAATATCTTACTGGATGTTTTTTCTCTCATTTGCTGTGGGGATCTAAAATGCTTACCTTTTAAAATAGATTTTGCTGTAATTGATTTGTAAAACTACAATTTAATGAAGTGTACACTATTATACTGACGTGGCAGAAACAAGGCATCCAGATCATGACGTAGATCAGTTTATGAATGGGATTATAAAAGGGAATGTTTGTGGTGACAGTGAGCTCTCCAGACTGTAAAACAGAAATGAAATCAGAGGCCAGCCCCCGGAGCATGTTGAGCTGCACTCCCCGTGTCTCAGTACGCTCATAGCAGGACATGGGGTGACTGAACACGTTGTTAGACATAGTGGGACACTTTCCTTGGGATGCTTGGAGATGCTCTGCAAGCAACTTCTGCAGCCATACAAACATGAGAGGGCTCCAGGGAGGCCTTATTGTGGCCTTTCGGTGCTTAAAAGGGGCCTGTAAGAAAGATGGGGACAGACTTTTTAGCAGGGCCTGTTGTGACAGAACAACAGGTGATGGTTTTAAACTAAAAGAGGGGAGATTCAGGCTAGACATGAGGAAGAAATTTTTGACACTGAGGGAGGTGAAACCCTGTCCCAGGTTTCCCAGAGAGGTGGTGGATGCCCCATCCCTGCAGACATCCCAGGCCAGGCTGGACGGGGCTCTGAGCAACCTGATCTGGTGAAGATGTCCCTGCTCATGGCAGGGGTTGGACTGGATGAGCTCTGAAGGGCTCTTCCAACCCAAACCGTTCCCTGGTGCATGACACGGGGGTGATGTCAGATGTCCAGTTTGGGGTGCATTTTCCCCTCTTGTGCTAATGCTAAAATTGCTTTAATTGAACGAGAGGAGGGGAAAGAAATTCTGTTCTCATTTTTTTTATCTGAAGCAAATCTCTGTAGTGGTAATTTTGACACTACCTCTGTAGAGGCAAATTCTGTTGATGTTTCATAAGTCTTTCATTCAACCATTTTGAAGACTAAAGAAATGAAAATAGATTGTAACACCCATAAAACTGTTATCCCCACTTGGACAGGCATGGCCAGAATTTGCTCTGCTGGGATGAGAAAGAAGAGAAGTGTATTTTGTTTTGACTTCTTTTGTGAAGTCAAAAGCAGAAGGGCACACTCTCCTTTCCCTTTTCACAAGTTGTGTTATATAAAGTGTATCTACAGAAAGCACTGTTAATCAAATTTGTCAAATGTATTGTTTTTTAAATCGTTATTGCCTGAGATGAAAAACTTGTAATCTCTAAACAGTGCAGGCACAAACCTGTATTTGGGTAGTCCTCCGTGTAATGAAATGATTGTAATAATTTTGTAATTAAATATTTTCTAAATTATTTTTTTTTTCCCAAAGTAAATGAATAATCTGTTTGCTCTCTCTTTTTTGGGTTTTTTTTTTCAGGTTTGCTCTCATGAACAGGAAAGTTTTAGATGTATTTGGTACTGAAGCATCTAAAAACTTCAAGGATTTCACACCTAAACTGGACCCAAGATACACTGTCGTGCCACCAGAACTACCGCTGGAGCTGTCTTGAAAACGACAATATATCTTGTCATTGAATGTGATCAGCATTTTGTCCTGAAAAGTTAATTAACTTAACAGTCGTATATATGGAGGAGGGCTTGGCTCCACTTCAGTATTATTTCAATGAGAAATGCTTTTTACCAATCTCAGATACTGAAGCTTTGCAGGAAGATTTGGCTTAGTGATTAAGCCCCTTGTGTATGCAGAAAATATTTCTGGATTACTGTAGTTGGTTGGCAGTATGGTAGATTCCTGAATGAATTAAGCAAGTGAGTAATATATTTAGAGAAGAGGATTAAAACATAAATATGCACAATAATTTCAAAAATTCTGTAGTTCGTACCAGTAGAATATTTCTTGGTGAAACTAAAAGTAATTCTTAACTTACAAAGGAAGACAAATGGCATAGTTTAGGTCCAAAATTGTTACCTGTTCTTAAAACTATTGCACTCGGGTGAAAGCGCCTCCCTGGCTTTCTAAATTGCGTCACCGATTTATCTCGAAAGAGCCACCGCCCGCTCATTATTTAAAATTACACTGTTTTTTTACGCAGCCGCGGTTGCAAAACGAGGCATTCCTTAGGGAAAGAAAACGTGTGTTAATTCAGAAATCGCATCGCGGGGCTGGAAATCCCACGGACGAGGCAAACAAGGCGGCGGTGCCGAGTGGGAAAACGACAAACCCGCCGGAGGAAGGAATGAGACGTCCCGGCCTCGGAGGTGGCGCTGGGAACGGGAGATGGTTACACAAATAATAATAATAAAAAAAAGCCAAGAACAAAGCAAAACCGAACGAAAATCTCCCCAAAATACCCCGAAATGAAATGTTTATTTTTAAAGGGCTTGACGCTGTCGCTTTAGGCGGCGTTGGGTTGTTTGTCAAGCTGCAGAGCCTGCCGGGGTTCCAGGCGTTTCTTTAAGAGAGAACTGGCCCCTGAGGTCAGGCCGTTACAACTTTGGACGATCTTATTGATAATATTTTTCCCCTGTACCGATGAGGAGTGAGTGGATTTCTGTGGGTCCATCAGGCAGCCGTGGCTGGGACAGTTACGTTAAATTTAATATGGAACTCAATGCAAATAACTACCCATGCAAATCCCATCTCATCTTTACTCTGCGTATTTCTGCAGGTAATAGTTTGTGTCCTAAAGCGAGACCTTGACATGGTAATTGCGCTTTTTTGCTTGTGGGGGCTTTTTTTTTAATTAGAATCCATTCAGGTGATGCTGAGTGGTGTTCGTTACGCTGGAACTTAATGAAAAGATGAACTATGTTCACATTCAACTGAAAAGAGACAAGGTGCAAGCCAGGGAATGGAAATTGCAGTGAGTTGCATGTATTTTAGAAAGAAAAAAAAAAGAAGAAATCCGTGTTCTGTGGGAAGTCTTTGTCGAATGACATGAATTGGATTAATGAATAGAATCTTTGTCTTGTAGCACAGTAATCCTACTCCAGCCTTAAGTATATTTTAAATCCCATTACTTTGGTTTCTCATTACCCAATACGCAGGAATTTTTATGAGATTTACAGAAATGTCATGAAAATTGTGCCAATCTGTGCACAAAATCTGCTTCTCCATCAGCTACTGTACCAGTGATGCTTTGTCACTGGTACTGAAGATGCTTCACCCTTTAAAACAGCAGTTGGCCCAGTTTGTGTGACTAAAGTCTTGCAAGCTAGTTCGTATGCAATATTTTATTGCTTGAAATATTTTATTAAAATTCCTCAAAAGGAAATAAAATATAATTCAACAGGAACTTTAAAAGGATTGTTAAAAGTTTGTAGTGTTTTTCCACTGGAATATGGGTCTAAAATATTTGACCTTGTAAAGTCTGAGAAGTTATATATTTTAGGTAATATGTTAGAACTCGCACTATATTATATGGTTACACTAGAAAGTATTCATGCCATTCTCAAACTTCAAGATATTTTATGGATGGATAAATTTTCTTCGCTTCAATGACAATTGTGATTGTTTTGCTATTTGAGTTAAAAAAAAAAAATCCAAGAACTACATCTCAGCAGCTAAACAACATTTTTGTCTATGTTTTCTTGCTTCCGAGTTATTGTAATGTAATATAAAAAGAAATTAAAAATTTTTAAATTATTTTTATTCAAATCAAGTATATGTCAGAGAGGGATAAAAAAAATAAAGTCCTAATGTTTTTCCCAGTAATAAACAGTTGCTGCTTGAAAAAGTGACTTTTTGCCTTTGTACTTACAAGGCACCTGGAGTCATCAGTGAAGCCACACTCGGTGGTGACGGAACGCCAGGAACGTGACTGAGCGTTTAAGTCATGCGCATTCGTTAGAAAATAAAGTCCTGACGCGGTGTGAGGGGAAAAGCGATGCCAGAGCAGTTCAGTTCCACGGGTGCCTGTGCAACGTGGGTTGGCGTTATTTAATATTTCTTGTTTTAACCGGAGAAAGCTGAGTACCCAGTGGTGCGGGCAGCGAGGAGCCGAACGCCTCCGGCTCTGCCCGCGCCGTGGCCACGCGATTGAGCCTCGTGACCGAAATGGGAGCGTTTCCCACCACCTGATGTGGCACGGCGATTTAGGTTTTTGATCATATGACGGGTTATCTCCCTGATCGCATCGGCCTCCTTGAACAAGAAGTTGCTTTTGCAGAGGATGCGGGGGGGGCTTGCTGAGGAGGTGGTGGGTCAGGCACGGCTCCTCGGTGGAGGTTTGGGTGTCCGTAGGGAGGCAGCGTTGGAGGATGGTGCTCAACTCATTGCAGGCACCTCAGGAGGGTTTGCTGGGAGCTGCTGCCTCACCCCTGGCTGCCAGGAGTCAGGGTCAGATATGCCCGTTGTAGGCAATTTTTTCACCTTTCTTCGAGGTTGTTTGCATGGAGGGCTCTTCTGGGGAGTTAATCACCATCTCTGCTGCTCTCACCGCATCGCTCTTACTGTGCATCTCGCTCTCTCCGTGGCTGTGGTCCCCGTCTCGTGTTCTGATCCCGCATGGGGACGGACTTTTGAGCAGCGCCTCTTGAGATCGGACAAGGGGTGATGGTTCTAAACTAAAGGAGGGGAGATTCAGACCAGACATGAGGAAGAAATTTTTTACGCTGAGGGTGGTGAAACCCTGTCCCAGGTTGCCCAGAGAGGTGGTGGATGAACCATCCCTGCAGACATCCCAGGCCAGGCTGGATGGGGCTCTGAGCAACCTGAGCTGGTGAAGATGTCCCTGCTCATGGCAGGGGTGGCACTGGATGAGCTCTGAAGATCCCTTCCAACCCAAACTATTTGATGATCCCACGGTCCCTGGGTCACATCCTTTTGCCTCAGTTCCTCGCTCATCTTGGTTCTCCATCCTTCCCTCCCCCGTACTCACCCCAGTGTCAGCTGTTCCCCGTCTTCCTTTTTGTTGTACAAGCTCCGTTTACAGCCCTTGGGTGCCTCCTTTTGCTTCACCTCCAGAACCTTCATTGGCCACCCAGGGGTGCTCCTGCCCAGGGGAGCAATGGGCAGGGGGATTCCCCTGCGCACCCCAGGTTTTGCTGCCACCCCCAGGGTTTTGGTCAGCAGAACTGCCTGAGGAGCAGCAGAATTCAGCAGCCCGGATCTAGTGTTCTCCCTTCCCACTCAAAGACATTCTGGCCATGACTGAGATACATGTGCAAAATCCTAAAGTGAACGTTGTGGTCATTCTTTCATCTTTTATGATGGATACTAATTAATATCCTTTGCCTACCACCTTCCAGCTGATTTTCAGGCTAAATGAGATTGCTCCTGTTGCAGGCCTTCATTGCTTGTTCCTAGTCCTGGTTGGAGGTGATGATGGAGGTATGACGTCTGCCACTGAAATCTGCTAAAGGATTTATTTTTTTTTTTTCACAGAATCATTTTAAATCCAGCAGGAGGCTGAGATTAGTGCGGATTTGCTGAGTTTATGTGTGGTAGGTACTTCCATCAGGGAGCGCATGTAGGCTTATAGAAACTTTGATGTTCTAGAGAGCTAATAATAAAAGCAAAGCGTGCCTACAATGAAGTTTCTAGTTTTTATAGATGACGCTGTCTCAATTGATGAGGAATCACAGAATCACAGAATGTCAGGGATTGGAAGGGGCCTCGAAAGCTCATCCAGTCCAATTCCCCCCCAGAGCAGGAACACCCAGATGAGGTTACACAGGAAGGTGTCCAGGCGGGTTTGAATGGCTGCAGAGAAGGAGACCCCACAACCTCCCTGGGCAGCCTGGGCCAGGCTCTGTCACCCTCACCGTGAAGAAGTTTCTTCTCATATTTAAGTGGAACCTCCTGTGTTCCAGTTTGCACCCATTGCC
>VWYH01010217.1:0-64166 GCA_013399365.1 Pampusana beccarii | reverse complement strand
ATCCTTGATATGCCTTGAGATGGCACCAAGAACAAGTTGTTCCATCACCTTCCCAGTGATGGAGGTGAGGCTGACCGGTCTATAGTTACCTGGGTCCTCCTTCTTGCCCTTTTTGAAGACTGGAGTGACATTTGCTTTCCTCCAGTCCTCAGGCACCTCTCCCATTTCCCACAACTTGGCAAAGATGATGGAGAGTGGTCCAGCAATGACTTCAGCCAGCTCCCTCAGCACCTGCTGAAGAATGAGTAAAATATCAGAACTGCTTCAGTGCAGATGGAGCAATTTCACTGCTGAAGGTAAAACCTTCAGCTTCCTTGTGTTGTCTCACACCTTGGTCTCCAGGAAAATCGGAGCAGCTTTGCCTTCTGCAGGGCCCGTCTCTTTGGCTAAGGCTGCTCTGAGAAAACTCAGGTTTCTGTTTTGTGGTTGAGAAGCTCCATGATCCTCATCATTTCTCAGCCACAATGAGAACCAACATACTTTCCATAATATGGACAACCTGTTCTTCTAGTAGCTTTCCATGCCACACAGCAGACCTGAGACCCTTGTCCCCCAGCCATCTCAGATGGGACATTTCCAAGTATTGTCAGTAAGTCTCAAAAGTAATTTTCCGAAAACTTACTGGGTTGTTTCCCTTCTCCTGTGAGTGTTTCCCTTCTTTTTGCCAAAGCCACCACGCTTTTGTGTTTATTTGAGGAAGCAGGAAGGGGTTTGCTGCAGATGCTTGTTGACATCCCAGGCAGAGAGGTCTGCTGTGCTCTGAGCTCAGCCCTATGCTTCGCAAGCTAAAAATTCGGGACAGCTTGTCAGAAAATGCTTCAATTTCCAGCCCTGCCAGGGGAAAATATTTCTGGACAAGTGGTCCCAGGGTGGGAGCACTGGCAAGGCACAAAAAGACAGACCGCAAGAAAATCAATGGTGCTTAAATGGAGCTTTTACTTCAGTTTAGGGTTTTTTCTGTTCCACAACTGTTTTCAGCATTAAGCGAAGGCAGGGCCCAGGGTCTTTACAACAGCGTAAGGGTTATGAATCCTTCCCATGGCACGGGAGAAACACAGGACCGGGGGGAGGACAACACACAGCAGAATGCAGCTGGAGCCAGTGGGGTCAGTTTGGTGGCCAAGCTTTGTGCCTCAATACTGGTCTGCGGGTTTCCATTTCTAGATTCGTGTATTGGAGCAGAGTCCTTCACCAAGCAGACTGCCGTTTCCCTCGCTGCAGCCCTTGCTCTGCACACCCAGCACTGGGAGGGTATTTGCAGGTGACTCAGTTTGGGGAGGGGTCCTCACTTTTACAGGTCGCCTCCTTTCACTAAACAAATACATTTTCTCCCACTCCTTTGAGGGCACAACGGGAGAATTTGACTTTCCCTTGAGCTACACAGTTTCATGGGCTTTCTTATTCCTTAGTAGGAGATCTGGAGTGCTTTATTTATCGTATAGATACATTTACAGTAAGATTTGAGATGAGGATATTTTTTTCCCCCATAAGAAGCCTAAAATTGCGGTTATGGATGTATTGGCAACATCACCCAGCGCTCTCCCTTGCCTTTAGCCATGATGAAATGAGATCGCCCCACTCAGGACACAGCACCCACCTTTTGCAACTGGGCGATTATCTCCTTCTATCTCCATCAAATATGATATCTTACCGATGGGCTCCTTTGAACGTGGCAAGCAGAAACGTGAATTAGAGCTCACTTTGATCTTAAGGGCTTTTTTTTTTTTTTTCCTGGCACAGGCCAGGGAGTTTTCCGCTTGCTAATTAAAACAGAGAGAAGTCAGAAGAATTTTAAATATTAATGCCAAGGCTTTGCCCAGGGTGGAAGAGACTGGTCAGAAATCCAGGCGGACAATTAATCTTCTCACGCCGGTGGAATCTGATCAATGTTTTTTCCCCTCAGCTGCCACAACAGACACATAAAAAATGCTGCCATGGCCAGTGGAGCAGGAGCTGTCGGGACCGTTTTCCAGGACTGCCTGAAGGTTACAGAAGACCTGATCGCACAGTATCAGGGACAAATCAAGACTTTTTTTCTGTGTTTTCCTATTATTTTAAAAAGTGAAAACCTCTTTCCCATTGCAGGCAGGAAAAGCTCACAAGAAGGGGCAGGTTGGGCTGGGGTGAGCAGATGTGGTGTGAGACCCACATTAAAACGCTGCTACTTGCACTGTTTCGATACAAACATTAAAAGAGTCCTGAACAGCCTAGAAAAGTCATTTTGCTCATTGTCTGTAAAAAAAACCAACCAAACAAACAAACAAAAGGAGTCATTTTTAGACCAGGTCACTTACAGTTATATTCACGAGCAGATTTAACGTCTCAAACCGTCTTGCACTGAGATTCTTTTATGGACACAAAAAGGTAACATCCTGTAAACAACTTGAAACCAAGGCAGAAGGTGACTCCTTGGTTCACCTGTGACATCTGGGTGGTGGCTGTAGCCTGGTGTTGGGGACAGCGCTGGGTGACTGTGCTGGCTGTTCAGAGGTGAGGTCTGGCCTCTTCTGCAACGTGGGACAGGTCTGAGGTTTCTTCTTGAGCACCCCTGGAAAAAGCACTTCAGTGTCTGTGTGGCAGCGGCCAGGCAGCCTTGGGCTCTTCAGCCCATGCAAAAGGGAGCTGAGGCAGCTACAGGAAGGGTCTGGCACTGGATGGTGCTTTCTGCCCAGGGCACAGGGTCTCACCAACTGCTCCGCTGTAAGACCTGGCAGCACCAAATGAATCACAGAATCACAGAATGTCAGGGATTGGAAGGGACCTCAAAAGCTCATCCAGTCCAATCCCCCCGGAGCAGGAACACCCAGATGAGGTTACACAGGAAGGTGTCCAGGCGGGTTTGAATGGCTGCGGAGAAGGAGACTCCACAACCTCCCTGGGCAGCCTGGGCCAGGCTCTGTCACCCTCACTGACAAGAAATTTCTTTTCATATTTAAGTGGAACCTCTTGTGTTCCAGCTTGAACCCATTGCCCCTTGTCCTATCAATGGTTGTCACTGAGAAGAGTCTGGCTCCATCCTTGTGACACTCACCCTTTACATATTTATAACCATTAATGAGGTCACCCCTCAGTCTCCTCCAAACTAAAGAGCCCCAGCTCCCTCAGCCTTTCCTCATGCGGGAGATGCTCCACTCCCTTCATCACTTTTGTTGCCCTAAATGAAGCTCAAGCTGTCAGATTTGAAAGAAACGAAGAAAGGAAACATTTTTTCCCCCATGGCATGTAACTTGGCTGGGGAATTTGCCCGTGATCATTTTACAGGAGTTGAAAAAGCGACCGAAAGATCAGTGCTAACTACATCCCACAGCTTAAAAATGTCAGCGGCTCATGCACTGCAATTCCCACCCTGCTGCATGTGTTAAGACTGTATTACCAGTGCATAACACTCATTTAGAGGAGTTTTGGGTACTGAGTAACCAGGAACGAGCACTTGGGCAAAACTCACCTCCCAGGACAGCCTGGCCACAGGCCCCGTGCAGCAGGACTGGTGGGACACCATTAGACCACTGCAGCTCCTCAGGCACCAGCCCTTGTCTCTGTGAGGCTATGGTCTGCAAGCAGTTAAATTCACTATTTCTCACTAGCTTGGTGACTTATCCACCAGGTGGGCATGTTTCCCCACTCCTGAAACGTGCCTTGGCTGATGCCCACAGTGCTCCCAGATTATGGACTCATGGAGCAAAACCTGGTGCATTTCCACCAGCCTCATCTCCAGTAGTGATGCCGAAAAGGTGGTCCTGTCCCTGCACCTTTATCTGTTCCCTCCACATACTCCTGTTACCCAGTGCTCTGTGTCAGCCTCATCGTGCTGGGAATATGATTTCCCCAGGGGTAAAGCAAGGTCCAGGCACCGTGGCAGGGGGTCTCTGTGGGACTGCAGTGGTTCTCTGCATGGAGCTGGTCAAGGCCTCTTGGTTGCAGGCCCAAATTTATTATTAATGCCCTTTTCCCCACTCTCAGCCAAGGTGGGTCTGTTGTCAGGGTGCCTTGGAATGGGGCTTTGCTTGATCATGTTTAGAAAGAGACTGTCAAGGTCTCAGGCAGCCCAAAGGTTTTTCTGCAACTGGTTATCAAATTTTGATGTGATTGCACCTTTCAAGGCACATGGCCTTGATTTCCCAGGTGTGATGCAGAAATCCAGTTGTTTTTTTACAACACCTGAATTGTCTGCAGGGTCACATTCACAGAAAAGAAGTGTCCTGGAGATCAGCCCTCTTTAGTCAGGTGGGTCTGTCCCATGGCCACAATTTTCAGTGAAATGTAACCCCTGTCCATACCGTTGGTCCCAAAAGGAAAGCAGTGCTGCTCATGCAGGGGACATGAGGGAAGTGAAAAAGCTGATGCCCCATCCCTGGAGACATCCCAGGCCAGGCTGGACGGGGCTCTGAGCAACCTGATCTGGTGAAGATGTCCCTGCTCATGGCAGGGGTTGGGCTGGATGAGCTTTGAAGGGCCCTTCCAACCCAAACTGTTCTATGCTTCTGTGATTCTATATGTGACTTGATAACTCTTCTTCACGCTTGCAGGATTACCTGGAGCAAAAGTCATCAACTTTCATAGTTTTTTTTTTCTTGATTGGGACCAGCAGCAGAACAAATCTGCCCACTCATAGTCTGCTGAAATCAGGGCAGGAAACCAGAGGCCCATGAGAACCAGCTCAAGATCATTAAGCCCAAGGCCACGCACCACCGCAGGCTTCCTCTGATGTTCTGGAGTTTGTTTCTCAAGGAGATACTGGAGTGAAGCAGGGACTGGGCTGATTAGATCAGTTTTAGAGAACTGGACTGAGCCAGACCAGCCGCAGCTGCCAGACACAGGCCCGACGGCCTCCCATAATTTGCAACGTGTAGAACAAAGCTGCACTGATGACAAACCGCCCCCTTTGATAGAGCTCTTCACATGCTGTCCTGCCTGGAACCTCAGCTACGTGCAGTCTCCGACGATCAGCTGCTTTCTGAGCGCAACCTCGGGCTTCACATTCGCTGCTTTGCAGCTCCGGGGAACAGAAGGAGCCTGAGAAACAGCATTTGCGGTGCTCCTGTGGGAAGCTGTGTGCTGAGGTCTTGCTGGAGTTTCTGCTCACCTGTGTGTCCCCATTCCCCCTCAGGGTTCTCACTAAACCCCTCAGTAACCTACAGCCACTGATGATTATCAGCATCCCAGCTCCAGGGCATATAAAATCCAAAGATGATCCAATGGGGTGAGCTCAACCCTTTTGATCAGCTGGGAACAGCTTTTCTCAGCCCAGGATGTGTTTGACCATAATGCTGCCTTTGATCTGTATGTGGACAGGGATGCTAGACAGGAATTACTGCTTGCTCCAGCAATCATAATACCACTCAGCATGGGATTAATTTTTGATGTCATGAATTACTTTGAAATTAGTTTGCTTTAATAAGTGGAGTGGGAGGAGAGTATTCTCACAGAGATGAGAATGAGTACAAACAAAACAGTGTGTGCAGCAATGAAAAGCAACTTTTCTGGGAGCCTAGAGGAGTTGAGGCCAGAATTTCACTCCTTAGCTCAGCTCAGATCCCTAGACCAAATCTTTCTTTGAGCTCTTGATCCTGAATAGTTTTCTGTGCTGAAAGGAAAGAGTGACCTTTTGTTTGCTGCGTTGGGAAATGTTGCCCAAGACTTGACAATTTAGGCACTTTATACCATCATGTAGAGGAAAGATCTCCCTCCACTCCTGTCGTCTCTCTCCTGCAGTAGGTGGGAGCATGGACTGGACTCCCTGAGGACTCAGGAGTCTCATTCTCATTTTTGGTGCTTCAGCCTCAAATCATGATTTTCAATCTCCACCCCAGCTGCAGTTTAACTTGCCCTTTGTGTGCTGTTTTCAGATGTGAACGTCTCTGAGGACCTTCCGTGCTGCCACTTCTCCTGCAGAGATGTTCTCAGCTGTGACGGTGCTAAGAAGCATTCCACCTCCCACACGCCCATGGGGATGCAGCTGTCCCTCTGCCAAGGTCAGACCTCCGAGGTGCCCAGGAAACGGTCCAGAAGGAGTGAGGTCTGGCCCATGCGAACTCCTGGACATGTCCTAGGACCTGCTGGCCGTGTACTGCTTGGTCCTAGCCAGTGCATGCCAAGGAACTTGCTAATGAATTATCAATGTGAGTCTGACTGTTCCTGGCCCAGCAAAATGCTTGAGAACTCTTCAGTTTATGGGTATGGACACAGAACTGATGCATGGGCTGGGACATCCTGCACCCCCAGCACTGCCCTGAGGCTGCTGCTGCCCTCACCGCAAAGCAAAAAGCAGCAAAAAGGGGCTGAACAGACGAAGCGGCACAGCAACCTTAGCCAGGGGATCTGCAAAGATTATCTTGTGATTTAGAAGTGTAAGGCCTGATGGGACTTGTCAAGGCAAGGCTTTGTCCTTTTGTTTCCACAGGAAGTTTCTGATTCCACTTAGCGCTGTTGCAAGGGAGGAAAGTGAGTCATGGGGTTTCCTATCGGCCTGTGGAGATATGCAGAGAAATTACTTGGAGGGCTGAGACAGCTGAGCGCCTGGCAGCGAGGGAGAAATCGGGCAAAGAGCTCTCAGATTCGTTAGCATGGCTGCAAATTAATTGCCTGAGCCCGTAATGGACATAAACATGTTTCCCTTGTGGGCAATAATTCTAGGAGGGGGCAGTGCAGCTTCGTCAAGGGCCGGGATTAGACGGGGTGATATGCATTTTATAGCTTTAACCTCCATAATTTACTACGTGGACAAAGCCGGGGAGGAAACCGGATGCGTGTGGAGCGGAGATGGATGTGCCCATTTCCTCCCGCTCACCCCGCGGTCTGCTCTCTGGAAATCACTGGGGAGTTCACAGGTTTACGTTTATTTTGCTACCAGAGCCAGGCTGTCATAGCCCCCGCTGCACACAGGCTGCAGGGAACAGCCATGACCGTGTCCCAGGCAGGGCCACCACAGGTGGGGGCTGCTGCAGCGGGTGTCCTGGGGCAGGAGATGCATCTCTGCCCCCATTCCTTGGCCAGGGAAGCCCTTCCTAGAGGTGATACCGAGGGCAGATGTGCCTCCTGCAGCACAGAAGAATTCTCATTTTCCAGAGGAGTATCATCAGCCTGCTGAAAGGACATACTGCAACGGCCGACCACTTGGGTCTGGTGCTATCTTCATTTCCAAGCAGCCCTCTCTGCTCTCATCAGCATCCTTTCACTGCTTCTTCTTTAACTTTTTGCTCTTAAGCTCGAGAAATGAAGGAGGAAAACACGTCGTTACCACATAAGAGAAAACAGCCCTTCCCGACACATACAAGCTTTCCAAGAAGCTGATGATGGACTGGGTGGGCCTATGTTCAGCTCTGCAGGGAACGTTGTACATTTTGTGCTAAAAAAACAGGAGGCAGTAAAAATTGCGCAGCCTGGTTAGAGACAGGGACTTGAGAGGAGAGGAAGGGCTGCCACTGCAAATTGCTTGTGGGCGTTTGCCATTTCTGATGTCTCTTGTGAGCTGACTGTGGTTCCTCCTTGTGCAGCAGCACTTGAAGCGGAGGAAATGCTGCTCCGTGGGTTTAATTTCAGTGTGTGCAGCAGGCTCTGAGATCAGGCACGACAAAGTGGATCAGCATTAAGGGGTAGGCAGCAAGGGTGGACCCAAGCAGTTTTGCTCCTCTAGAAGAGGTGGGGACATCAGCACCAGACATGGCACTGTCTTTTGAGCAGGTCAGGGGATCTCTGCTCCTAGTGTCCTGCAATCCTTGTGACTGAGAGATTGCCCCCTTCTGGGGGAAATCGTCCATTTCTCATCCAGATACTCTGGAAGACGCTTGCCCTTCAAACTTGCAACATGCCTGGAACGTGCCATGGGGTTTGGCCTTCGCTCTTCTCTCCTTTCAAAGGTTTTCTCCAGTTGAAAGAACTGAAGAAAATAAAGTTTCTTATTACAGACTCAGTTGCTCGTACTCTCCAGCCACACAGTCCATTGGCTATGGGTTTGTCATGAACAGGCGGATCCAGCCCTGCTTTCTGCTTCAGTTTCCCCGTGGAAGGCAAAGGCTCTTCACTGCACACAGTACTCACATGCCAAGGCGAGAAATACCTCCCTATCAATAAACATATTTCCAAAACTCCTCACCCAGGAATCCTTCACATCCTTAATTGCCCTGATGCCATGAGGTGGCTTATGTGTATACAAAAATACACACAGGCACGTATGCACTACAGATGACCACAGTGTGGGACTGCTGACTCTGCTTAGTTTTGCCTCATGCCATTTAATGTGATGCTACAGTGAGAAGGGACATTTGGTTGTCCTTTTTAATCAAAGGAGAATGAAAAGGAAGTAGATGTTTAATAGAGATGAAGCTTGTATGCATTTCTCTCTTGTCAATGCTTCATAAAAGTGTTGAACTGGTAGGGATACAAATTTTTATTGAAAACAAACAAAGGGAAATAAAACCATACAGCTAATTTATCTCTGTCAAATAAATGGTGGTCAAACTGACTTCTTACCACCAATACATGATTCCTTGTCCCTCCTCTGCAGACTATTTTCAGTAAGGGTTTTTTGCATGAAAACCTGTCCTGTTGAAGTCTTTGAATTCATCGGAGCCAGAATTTTACCTTCTGATGTTTGGGTTGTCTCTAGCTGAGCAAAGAAGTATGAGATAGATAGTTTTTGCTCTGGATGCAGTTTTACTTAATGCAGCTGCAGAAGACTTCACTTCCATGGGAGCTGGACTCGATCCAGTGTGTGAGTCAGACCCAAAGCCCACCTGTCTCTTTAGAAACCTTCATGCTCACACTGTGATGCCTGTAAAACCCTCATGCTTTGCAACTGTCGATAACACACCCCAAAATGCAGACATCTGGTTTGATGTCTGTGCTGATTTTCAAATTACTTGCATAGTTGCAGTTTGCTGATGAGCGCTGTTGGAGGGCAGGACTGAGGCTCCCACCAACCTGGTTTCCCCATGCAGAAGGTACCAGGATGTTGGCGGGTTTGATGTTGGGATGTTTTTTAGCACAGTAAGTGTGACGTTTTGGGTCCCTGAACCTCCTAGACGGAGGTGAGCCCCCACCACCTGGGTCTGTGACCATGGGTTGCCCATGGCAGGGATGCACTGAGCCAAAGTGTGCAATGTCATCACAGGAGGAGAGAGAGGAGCTGTCCTTTACTTCTGCAGGATGAACCCCAGCTGGAGACCACATAAGAACAAAAGTACCCGAGAAATATTTTTGAGGTCTAGGTCTGCTACGCTGCACTTCGTTTATGAGGTTTTCAAACAACAAAACCTCCCCTTGCTTCATCATAGCAGAGTGCCAAGACACATCCGTGTCCTGCCATGGGGACTGCTCCAGTGAAGGCTCTAAGCATGGCCTCTGAACCACCACCACCATGGCCTGGCTGATGCACACAGCTGGGTGCATGGGGCATGACAAACTTGAGTATTGCGAAGAATTCCACCCTGATCCCACACTGCATTTGCAGAACGTATTTACTCCCAGACTTTCCAACCCAGAGCCACTTCATGCCCAGGCTCCTGTATTAGAGAACTTGCAAAATCCCTGAGACAGAGAAGGCACCTTTGTGTTTTAAGACACCAAATGCCATTTAGACAATGTTTGGAGGCTAATTTAGAAGGCAGTGGCTCTTTCGCAAATTTTGCCAGGTGCACTGAAGATTATACTCATCCTACAGAACTATCTGCACCCTCAAAGTCAGAGCATACCTAGAGCCAAAGGGGAAGGAGTCATTGGAAATGGTCTGTGATAAGCTGTGCTGCCTCTACCTCCTTCACAATTACGTAGCTGGTGAGCAAAAGGCTTTAGTGGAGCTGTATTAGGGAAAAAAACAACAAGCAAAATGCAAGACCTGCCTCCCCAAAGCTCTAGAACATTTTCTGTATGGATTCCTACAAAATTCAAGGGTGATCTTTTATATAACTGATAAAGAAATTAGTGCTGATTCCTCAAATCTTAGAGGGGGTCTCAAGCCAAGTAGCCAACTGGTGAAATATCCCCAAACCATTACATAACTACTGGAAACGGTTAGAAGATTCTTCATTTTGTTATAGAGGAGAAAGATAAAGAAGCAAGAGGTGGAAATAGCTAACAGAAATAAAGCAAATTTTGCTCTCTGTGCTTGGAGAGCAAGACCAGACAGGCCAGAAGTGAGCAAGTTCACTGATGATAGAATAGAGAGCGGAGAAACATGAGAGGTAAATTATATTTATATAGGTGCCAATCAATTCAGACAAATATTCAGCAGCCCTGGCATGGAGACAAATCAAAGCCTGCAGAGGAACAACTTTTTTTTTTTTTTTTTTTTTTTTTAAATCACTGAATAACCAGATTAAAAGCCAATATGGTCTGGTGATAATTGGAACGATATTATTTCCTAGTTCCCGTGGGAATGTGAGCTGGGATACTCTGTGCCAGTTGCTGTCAGCAGCATCTATTCTGAGAAGACCGCAAGTACCAGGTTACAGCAACCCGGGCTGGGAGTGCGTGGGCTCCAGGAGCAGCTGAGCCCACTTGTCCAAATTAGCCCATTACAGGCATCCTTGCTCTCTTCCTTAGGATGCAGGTGAAAAAGGAGAAACCCAAATTACACCCTGCGGTGTCTGTGAAAAGCCATGCCCTGCCAGAAAGCAGGACAACTTCAACTTGCAGAATTGAGGTATGGATCTTTTCCTGCCTATTTCTGTTCATTGTATTGGCTTTGCTTTGAAGGGTGTGAAGTATTTCTCTGTTTAAAGGTTTAGGGAAGAAAAGCTCTTCCCCTGCAGCAGGTGAGAGGGTAACAGAGGACAGAGGAGGAGAGCATCCCCTGGCTCATGGGGACAGCAGAGTGCTGCAGAGTCACTACTGGGCCTTGGGAGGATACACAAGGGTCCATGACTTGCCTCCCATTCCTCTCTGGAAAGCCTTCAGCTGTCCTTTCATTTTTTTCTGCTGAAACAATTTTTTTGTAAAGCCATGTTTTTGCACTTTTTTTTTTTCTCCCCCCAGAAAATGCTAAGTTTTCATCAGAAAATTGGAAACTTTAAAGGTTTTAGCCAATGACCTTTTTAAAAAAATCATGTTAAATGACATATTTACTATAGGTATCTGGGCAAGCAGTGACACTGAACATCCTCAACTTGAGGAAGAGAAGTGACCTGAGTTGACAGCTTTGTGTGTGACCTCTTTGCTCTTCATTCTCCCTTTCCACCTTGGCTCCTGCTGCATTTTGGAGCTTGGAGGCTGCATCCCATGTGGTGGTGGTGGTGGGACCAGGGAAGAGGCTGTTGGGGAGAGGAGAAGGCAGGGAGACCACCATATTGAAGAGGCTGTGAAGTCAGCTCAGATGAGCCATGGGAGTGAAAAAATGGGCTGGCAGGTGCCCCATTGCCCTACCAGCAGACTTCTCCTAGGTGATGCTCCTGCCAAGCTTTGCCCATCCTAGTCTGCTGCATCTCCTGCAGGCAGGGTCCTGGTGTCCCCAAGGGAGAGCCCATCCATGACACACCACCTCCCATCACTTTCTGCTCTGGAAACCCTCATGATAGCCACTGGTCACCCACGGCACAGTGCCTGCCTCAATGTGGGCAGAAGGAAGATAACCCTGCTGCTGTGTGGCCTTCCTGGGTATGTCTGTGCTGTCCTGCTGTCCAGGCATGGCTCCTCCTCTGTTTACCATCATGGACATGGTCCCCAGGACACCTTTCCTGAATATCCTGCTTTAAAGAAAGAGAAGACAAATTCCCAAGTACACATCTGCCAGTGAGTGAAATGTGGGTGCATTCCTCTTGTCGAGGCTTGACGAGCAGTCGGGTGGGTTTCCCCACAGCCAGGCCCGCCTGTGAGTTTCTGCAGCATGCAGCCATGTCTCGAGCCACCATTAGTCATGATGAGACAGCTCTTGTTCCAGGGGAGATGTGGATTTTGGACACAGGTCTGGAAGACAGCATTGGGGAATAACTATTTCATGCAGTGTGCTACTTCTGCAAACCTTCACTCCTCTGCAATCATGTTCCTCAATCTTCCTTGATTTAGTGATTCAAAACTCCCACTTCCTTCTTTATTCTGACTTCTGCATGGTGGGTTATTTCCATTTCTGCTTTCAGCCTCTTCTATCACATTGGGCATAGCTGTTCAGTGTCTTCCTTTTGTTTCCTGTTTCATTCCATATCCATCATGTCCTGTCTGGCCCTGTTCATTCAAAAGGATACTTCATTTTAACTATAAGCATGTGGGTTTTGGATCAGATAATGAGAGTTTTTTTGGATTAAAAGTGTTCTTTTATTACGCAATTGTGCAACAAAACGAGGTTTTGCTGTCAGGGAATCACAGAATAATGTAGTTTGGAAGGGACCATGGGAGGTCATCTGGCCCAGCTCCCTGCCCAGATCACATCATTTGATGGCCATGAGATTTTGCCAGTGGTAATAAATGTTCCGGTTTGTTTCTGTTTAGATTTTTTTAATGCTTTATTCTCCTTTACGTAACTCACAGCTGCAGGTAAAAATAGATATTTCTGATCTCTGAGAGTGGAAGAATTATAGTGCAAGTAATGGTCTAGTCAAAGTAAAACACAGTTAATGAGAGTTGCCCCATTTTTAATACAGCTTATACAGAATTCAGCCATTTCTTGGCCTGAAAGAGATGTTCTCTTGTTTTCTGTTCATTGCCAGCCCACTGGAGACTGGTGCATTGAAAATACGTCATCCAGGGTGTCAGAAGACCAAGACGTGCCCAAAATGGAAATTTCTTCTAAAGTTGGTAGAGGATTTCCAGATGCAGCTCAAAGGTTAGTGTTTCATAATTACACCCACATGGGAAATGGCAGTACTTTACCAGCCAGGAAAATCATAGAATCATAGAAGGTCCTGAGCTGGAAGGGACCCATAAGGATCATTGAGTCCAACTCCTGTCCCTGCACAAGACAACACCATGTGTGATGCCCCAAAACAATGGCCCAAATGATGTCATATTCCCTCCCCACCCCCTGCTTTTCCAATCCCATAACAGCTGAATTTACAGCTACGACAACCAGCAATGAAACAGCCTAATAGACATGAGGTCCCATTTGTCATCCCAGGATATTAGTGCTTCTGGACCCAGCTCTCAGCAGGTATGAGTTGGGAGCAACTGTTGTACTGAACTCTTCATGGCTGAGCACAGGAGACAGATTGATGCTGTTTATCTTCACAAGGAGATTTAGATATCTCCAGCCCAATTGCCCTTGTTTTCATTAAATCAGGACTACTGAAACGAGTTAGATTCTCACCTCATTTAAATGCAATGCAGCCCACTAGATGCTCACTTTCTCAGCCTTTTGAATGTCCTGTGTCACCAGGTCCTCCAGCTTGTTGAACAATGAGACCACATTTTCCCTAATCTTCTTTTTGTCTCCTATGTACTTATGGAAGACCTTCTTGTTCTCTTTGACGTCCTTGGCCAGATTCAGTTCCAGCTGGACTTTGGCTTTCCTAACTTCATCCCTAGATGCTCAGACAACATGTCTGCATCACTCCCAGGTTACCTGTCGTTGCTTCCACACTCTGTACATTTTCTTCCGTTGTCTGAGTTTGGCCAGGAGCTCCTCCTTCAGCCACACAGGCCTCCTGGCATTTTTGCCTGACTTCTGATTTCTCGGGGTGGAACAATCTTGACCTTGGAGGATGTGATTCTCAAATATTAACCATCTATTTCAGGCACTCTTTCCCTCCAGGGCCTTATCCCACAGGAGTGACTCTTCCAAGCAAATCTTTGAAGAGGCTCAAGTCTGCTCTTATGAAGCCCAGGGCTGTAAGTTTGATTTCACCCTCCTTCCTGCCCTCAGGATCCTGAACTCCAGCATTTCATGATCACTGCAGCCGAGGTTGCCTCTGATCTTCACAACCCCAATGAGACCCTCCTTGCAGGTGAGTATAAGGTGCAGCAGAGAACCTTTCCTCCTTGCCTTCTCTGCCACTCGGAGGAGAAAGTTATCACCAAGGCACTGCAGGAACCAGCTGGATTGCTTATGTCCTGCTGTGTTATCTCTCCATTGGCACGGTTCAGCTTTGATAGTGGTGAATCTGTTTAGCAGCTGTAAGCGCTTAGGTGGAGCAGGAGCCTCCACCCTGCCACCAGAAGACTCTAGCTTGCACTCTCGCCCTTCTCCAGAATTTCTGCTTACCTTGATAGCAGGGTTAGACACTACCTGCTTGCCCATTGCAGAACAGTGGAGAGAGTCAGTGGAGGCAAAGAGCTACTTTGGAGCTGTGATTCTTCTCTCCTACCTTAAAATCTGTTTTAGCGTGAGATGACATAGTCCAAATAAGTGCTTGTTTTTCTCCAACGACTGCAAAGATGTTCTAGAGACAGGGTGCCATACAAATCATGTTGCTTGGTGTGTGACACCAGACAGCGGCTTACAAAAGAGCCGTAAATTAAGAACAATACGAATTACATGCCTTTTGTACATTCACAGGCACATTCCTACACACTCTCTAGCAAAAAACATGAGGTAAATTGAGATAATGTATCAACTCCGAATGTATAATCTTACTACTGGTTTTCAGTAGCTGAAAAGCACTTTGACAATGTGCCAGCAGACAGTGGTTTTTGAAAAATATTTGGTGATCTTTGGATTAAAAACAGTTGATCAATATGACACTAGGTGGCATTGTATAAATACATATAAAGCCTTGTGCTTTTATCTTTCTGTTTCAAAGGAATGATCTGGTATGAAAATCTCATCAAAATGTGTGGGTTTTATTCACTGATTTTTGTTCTCTGTTCATTGTAGTCTGGGATTTAGCATCACTGAAATGCATGGAATAGTCCAACGATAAGCTTCAATTCATGGTTTCATCTGCTGTTTCTTTTATTTAGGTATGGTATTTACTCTTGAACAACAGTATTTTCTAGAATACAAATGAAAACAGATTCAAGTCTCATGGCTTCTTATATTTTGTGAGAGACTTAGAGTCTGACCAGTTCAGTCCCATGGTGGCCAATGAGTTTCTGTGAATTACTACAACCTGTTGAGCATCCCTCTTCACCTCCTCGTTTTTAAGAACACTTGTCAGGTAGGTTGTGCCTCTGAAGGATCACATCAGGATTGTATGATGGTCTCAGTTGCTGGAAATGGTTATTTTTTTATTTATTTTTTTTTCTCTCACCTAGCGCCAGTCCTGTCTCTGGATGGGTAAGAGTTGGATCTAGGAAGCTACAGGGTGGTCAGCCTCATCTTGAGAAGGCAGTGAAGACAAAAGTTCTGGAAACCACTTCTAAACATACTAAGTTCAAAAAGGTCATCAGGAGTAGTCAGCATGGATTAAAGAAGGGGGAGTAACACCCCACCAACCTAAGAACCTTCTACAATGAAAGGAGGAGCTCAGTGGATGAGGGGAAACCAGTGGATGTTGTTTATCTTGACCTCAGTATGGCTTTTGACACTGTCTCCTGTAATGTTTTCATAGGCAAACTGATGAAGTACGGGGTAGGTAAATAAACAGGGAGGTGGACTGAGAACTGGCTGAACTGCTGAAGTAAAAGGGTTGTGATCATCAGCATGAAGTCCATGGAGATAGTGAAAATCCAGCTGTACAGGGCCATTAGCAACCTTCTCTTGATGACCCTGCTTTAAGCACGGTGCTGGACTAGACAATCTCCAGACGTCCCTTCCCACCTCAAATATTCTGTGATTTTGTGAACAGCAGTTTATATGCTGACCTCACTTAGGTTGAGCCTGTAGCTCAAGCCTCCAATTTTATAAGCATCTGTAACTATTTGAGGCAGGGCAGAGTGATCCTGGCCCTGCAGGACTGCCCCAGATTGGTGTCCTGTTGCTCAGGGAGAAGTGGCAGATGTGTGCAGTCTCATTTTTAGGAAAAGGTTGTGTTTACAGCCATAGGCTAGCATATAAATACTTGGTCATGCTGGACTGTGTAAGAAGAGAAATTGATTTCAGGTCTTTAATACACTTCTGATACTTGGACTGAAACTCATCATGCTGGGTGATTTTACGCAAGACATATTTTAAGGTTTGATGGCCAACCAAACAATATGTCTGACCGTTGAACTGCCATGCCATGTTAGTAGTACTGCTGTTAAACAAGGGAAATTTATTTGTCTTCAGATACTTGAAGCAGCAGGGTGTCTTGGACTCATTTTAATGCACTGTAGATCTCTGCAGCCTAAACAAACAAGCATGTGGATTGCAGCTAGAAACTTGCGTGTGTGTGTGTGTGTGTGCGTGTGTGTGTGTGTGTGTGTGTGTGTGTGTTAGAGGAAAGTCATCCTTGCTCACCCCAAGGGACATGCAGAGGCACACCAAGCTATGATGGCATTGCTCAATGGGATGAGGTTTATGTAGGCAATGCAAAAAAGAGTGATTTTCTGGGAATTTTTAGGGAATGGAACTCGTTAAGGGTATTTTTAAAAAAAAACAATGTTGTCAGTTCTATTAGATTTTAAATACATATTTCAAAATTTCCAAAACAAAGTTTAATTTAAAAAAATTATTATCTGTTTCAGGGTTGTAACTCATAGTTGTATGAGATTATTTAGTTTAGTTTAAAACAAAGCAAACTCTTAAAAACAATTCAGTGGTTGCAGAAAAAATGGCTTTGGTAGATGGTGATTTACAGCATGTTTTTCACAAGATGAATATAAAACAACCAAAATATTAAAAAAATATAAAAAAAATAGTGAAGCTGAACCCTGTAAAACACTTTTTTTTTTTTTTTTTCCCCCCTTTAAATGGTTTTATTTTAAAAGCTGAATTCAGTCTTGAACTCTCTGGAGGAGAACTAAATGCTTCAAGGATTAACAGACCTTAGTAATTGAACTGGCCGAGGAAACATTTCCTCTGTTTCCCTGCCTTCCTCTAATGTATTTTTAGCCAATACAGCCTGTTTTACTGTGTTAATGGATTATCGTTCCTATTTCATAGGAGATGGTAGGGACGTGAAAGAGTGTTGAGATCATGGGGCAATAGGAGTCAGTGTATTAGCACAAAGACCGATTATTTCTATCTTTACTAGCCAGAGGGGATGGTGCAACATCTGCTCTTTGCGACTATGGAAAGTATTTGGTCAACCTGCCAATTACCAGTTATTGCACTGTACCGACAAGAATGAGCGTCACACGATTTCAGACATATGGAAGGTGCCTGTTGGGGTGAATTTCAATCTGAGTTGCAGAGCTGAGCCAAAAATTCACAGTGAATCATTTATATGACAAATTTGGATTCCTTTCTGCCTGTGGGAAATTGCATCTATCATTTTGAGGGTCTTATGCTACTGCCCTTAACTGCAATAGCCGATTCCTTTCTTTCAAAAGGATTTGGAAACCCCTGGGGTTCTTTGAGCAGAAATGAGGGGTCCTGGGCTCTACTCTGGTCATGCTTTTGGGATTCACATCTACACATCACCTGCACATCAGCCAAAATAATAATTTATGGATGTCCATGGATAGATTTTCCTTTTCCTTGGTTTTCTTTGAGATAGGGCTGTTAAATGGTAACCAACTTGGTGTGTGATCCTTCCCTTCCCTTCCCNATACATTCACCTTACTTTACTTCTCTTATTATCCCTTCCATTTTTTTTGCTTTCTTTCCTTTTCCTTCCTTTCCCTTCCCTTCCCTTCCCTTCCCTTCCCTTCCCTTCCCTTTTTTTTTTTTTCCCAGAAATAATAGACGATTTAGCTTGCCATTAACATTTTAAGAGGTTGCACTTTTTCCTGTAATTCCTTGTCACATTGCTGCGTGGCCACAGAAGTAGCTTATCTGGCCCTTGGTACAACCGAAGAGCAGAGAAGGGAAGGTGGAGGGCAAAAACCTTCTAAATCCCAGCTTCTACTTGAGGAACAGGGCCCTGTACATCTCCCAGCCTTCTCCTGTTTCTTCCTACCACCAAGTCTTTATTCCCTTTCTGCTTCCCAGGAAATGTTTCATGCCTTGAGCTGAGCTAAATACCAAAGCTGTGACTGCTCCAAGGGGTAGAAACTCTGGCAAGGGAAGCATAGAGTGTCACTACTGCATTTTTAAGCTGTTCATATCAAATGAATTGCCTTTGTTATACAGAAGACAAATGTAGCAGCCTTGTTTTCAGGATAGGTGTTGGAACTTTTCACGCCATTTCTAAAGAGGGAATCTGGGCCTTTCGTGTAGCCCTCATAATACCAGGTCTCTCAGTGTCATGTTTCCTCCTGGATTAAAAAAGCAGGCAGGGAAACTTCCCACATACAGATGGCAAGGCACTTTCTGACAGGATTATTGTAGAAATGCTGTAAATCGTACTCATGCTTTGTAGTGATGGGCTAGGAAATCGCACAGTATCTGTACTGTCCCTACAACACATGAGAGAATGACCATACCCAGCTTGGTTGGTTACTGAACACTTCTGCAACTTGGCTTTATGTCTGTGGCACCGAAAACTGCTTTCTGTGAATATCAGTTAAGAAATCAGGAGTGTGTGAATTTTCATAGAGGATTGCACAAGATGAGGAACAGGAGTTGCCCATGGCACAGCACTAGTGTTCTCTCTGGCCAGATCTACCGGGTATCATGATGCACTGCAAAAACAAAAATATATCTTCAGTATTTACTGCATCGAGTTTCTAGTTCATCAGATAAAGCCAAAGTTGATGATGATCTGGGCTTCATTTTCATTTTGCCATTTTGGGTTTTGGACTGAATCACCAATTGACAGCAGGAACAGCATTTGTGTGATTAAACAAAGAGTAGCAATATTTTACTCACTGAAGATTGCATTCTTCAAATCAAATAGCGAACCTTCTTTCACATGCAGTGTAAGATATAATGGATAGTATGTTTGACACTTCTACCATGCCAAATAGAGATTTTGCAGGATCCTCTGTGGGTTGTATGACATGCAAGTGCTTGCAGAAAGCTGTGCGTGGCACTGAGCTCCCACTGCTGGAGAGAGCAGTGCCTGCCAGGTGGTGCCTCACAGCAGGTTCAGGTTCTGCTTGGGTTCTGCCAGTGCTCATCGTGACTTCTGTGCAATATTATTCTTCCCAGCAGGCTGGCAAAGAAGGAGTTTCCTCTCTCACAGGATCAGCTTGGTACATCTCAGTCATCTCTGATGTTGCAGGCACTCTGCTCTTAGCTAGTTCTGTTTCTGGATGTAGTTTTCACATGCTGGAGCGAAGCGGAGCACAAGAGAGTGCCTGAATGCCACTCACTTGTAGCTCAAGGACTGCCCTTCTTGCATAGCAGCAGCACCTTTGATGGTACTTCCACGCTGTCCTGACTTTGACATGGTGCTTCTCAGCTGGGATCTTCTCTAGATAATTTTGATCAGTGAAGGACATCCTTGGCTGTAGAGGTGATCCCCTGCTGTACTGCACAATCTTCATGTCACAAATGCAACCTATAAACATACAGTATTCCAGATCCTATATTAAACCTGCCTCTTCACCTGGATTTCTAAAGCAGAGATCTTATTGCTTGTAGGTCCATTCAAAAAACAAAAATGTTCGGCCTTCCTTTAGGTGGGAGAAATGGAAGCAGAAGAGTGTTGACATTCTAGGCTGTTAAATACAGCAGTGTTGAAAACATCTGAGTCCCTGGTTAGACAGAATTAGGCCCACAGATTGAAAACAATATGCTCATATCACCACCCTTTGGTGATGCTGCAAGGCACTGTCTGAGAAGTTAATCCTGTGAGCTGATCTGGCCGTAGCTGAGCTGCTGTAAAAGGGCTCAGCCCACCATCCTGGTGACTGGTCTTCCTCACCTCCTCGTAGGTTCTGCTGGTGTAGCTTTTCTAGCCTTAGTCTGCCAAACTGTCTTCTGTAAAGACCCGAACAAGTAAAACACACTCAAAAGTTACAGCTAAACCTGGATACGAGCACACTTTTACCGGTGGCTCTGGAGACCGTAGTAACTGGCATCAGATGTAGCAGGCAGGAGAGGTGGGGGCAAGCGGCCAGGGACAGGCTGGGGGCTGTAATCTCTTAAGCCAAGGCAGCTGCAGCAGCACAGCCCATCTGGCTGTGCCATTACACTGTGCGAGTGAGAGGACCCAGACGTCGAGGACTGCAGGGAGCAGAAGCTTAATTCTGCTCCCTAGATCCAGACGTTGCTTGAAGGGTACACACCCGCTGCAGCTGACCTGCCCGTCTCGCCTCTATCAGCATGCTGGTATTTGCTTCATTCAGCACTGTTTTATGCCTTTATGCAATTAATTTCATTTTTCTTGGCATTTGAACGACCTTTTATTCCAGCCCCTCCGTTCAGATTTGTCTTCCCACAGACACATTAGTAGCATGCTCTAATAACAGATAAGTGGTGTGGTAAATACCCTTGAGTCTCATTACCATTTGAGAACTTACTATTTAAAAAATATGGCCTCAAACGTGCTGGTGAATGAAAATAATTAGTCATAGCCCATTATGAACAACTGCTCTGCTGTGCCCTCTGTGTGCACTTAACAACATGTGCATGAGAAGTACTGTCCCACCCATGGGTGTCCCTTTTCACCCAGGCATGGTCCAACTTGACGTGGTGGTCTCTCACCAAGCTCTTTCCTCGTATGTGGTGCTCTTGATGTAGTTGGTGTACAGACATCTCCCATCCTGGGTAAATGGTCTGATCCTTTAATTTACACAGTAAGACACTATGGCGTGGTGTAAAAACCGAGGAGGAACCACTGTGTATGCTGGGAGGTGCTTCTCTTCAGTCTTCCCATATTGCCTGTTTTCAGGGTCTGCTCTCCCTTCTGATACCAGGAAAATCCTTTTCTTCTTTCTTGTCTTATGGGTCTGGGTTTATGTTGACCCCAACTTCTCCCTTCCACCCACAAAGGCTCTGTTTTTCCTCTGCAGCTAAACACCTGCTTCACACTGCGCTTTCTCCAGTTTCTCTTTGGTTTTCTCTGGACACCACGTGGAGGGCTCAGCCGTGGCCCTTGATACTGCTCGAATCCATGTCCTTGCCCCCTGGAATGGCTCGCCTCATGTACAGCCATCTGTTGGCCCGGTGAATCTTCATCTCACCATGGGGGCCCTCACAGTGCTTCACTGATGGGGAGTTCTTCCTGCCAGGAGCCAGCTTTCCTTGGTGTTCATGGGCACTGATCCCTTGGTGGGGTCTTCTCCTGCAGGAAACTTCACAGACCACAATACAGACAGAATGTGACCCAGAGAAAAAAGTTCCCCTTTCCGTTGGTAGCACAAATCTGTTGCACTGACCTTTGAGTTTATCTGACTTTTGTGTAGGAGCATACAGCTCAGAGAAACTTTTTGGTAAATGTATATGGGAACAACGTCATAAATTTCCCATCAAATAGTTTTATGGGGAGCATGTACACACAAATGCTATTTGCAAAGCTATTGCTGCCCTAGAAGATTACAGCAGTTCTCTCGGTCATTATTAATTCCTCAAACATTTAATCAACCCTGTGCAAAGAGGCCTGTGAATGCTCCATCACTCTGCATCTGTTAAATTTGTGGTGTGGCAACCTGGGTTATTAAATAGCTGTGGCTATATGGAGAGTAAATCAAATCATGGCTCTGCAAGCCTTTTTATTACAGTAAGCAGAAGGGACTGCTCTCTTCTGCTTTTTTGCAACAGTAATTTGCTTCTGCCTCACTGCTTGTGAGTGACTGAGATGCTTTGGGCTCACTTGGAACATCCTTCTTCACTTACTACATGCGGGCAGCTCCTTGGGTCTTTGTATCTGGAGGCTAATTTACGGCTACTTGCTGTAAAGAAAAGAGTTCTGGATGTGGGGCTGGGTTGTACCAGATCATAGGAGGTCTCCTGTGACTTAGGTCCATACGTGTACTCAGTAAGTGCTGGTTTCTCTCCTTAATGCTGATACACTTCTCAGATGGCCTGGGATCAAGGGACCTCAAGGCCTGATGTCCCATCTGAAGTGAGCAGGGAAGATCCTTGCTCTGGCAACCTTTGTGAGATATGAAGGCGTCCATCTGGCCTTGTGGCCGGTCCCCTCTGAGCAGGAGCTATTTTCTCAACCTTGCTTGTCCCTCAAAGGCAGCAGCAGGTGAGCGCAAGGCCTAAGCAGTGCTAAAGTCCCCACCTCAAACCTCTCTCAGCTCTGTGTAGTAGACGGTTGCGTTACTCAACTTCAATGCAGCGTAGTTGCTTTGTTTCCAGGTCAGTTTGATGAATATCTTGCTATTTTGCTATTCTTGTTATCTTGCTATTTTCAGCTAAAAAGCCATATCCCCGCATTCCCTCATTTTATCTATTTACAATTCTAGTTTGAAGGAGCATAATAAATACTTTGAAAGACCTTTGTCATTTATTATAACACCATGACAGTCAGAGAATATAGTACAATATTTTTAAGATGTAAAGAGTAAACACTCTTATAGGACTAATTCGGCAGTAGAAATAATGATGCCAAGGTTGGCTTAAAAATTGTTATTTGTGAGTATTGAGAAAGCTGCTTTGTATGTTTGAAAAGATTCGTAAGTCCTGAAAGTGTTGTGGATTTTTGTATGAACAATTCATCCAAAAAGTCCCCCAGAAAACTTCATATCTTAGCATTCTCTAGCTTCTGGTGTTTTAGTTACCACTCACAGAGTGGAGATGATACTTTATGACTTTTGTAGTTATTGACACATAAAAATAATGAATAATCACACTGGCCATTTGGAAAGAGTCCTGGCTTTTACTGTACAAGTGCTCAAACACGATACTGGCAAAACACTTTCAAACAAAGAGTCATTTTTTATGTCAAAAAATTAGTTTGAATTGGTGGAAAAATATGGAGGGACTACTTTAGTAATACGTATTACTCTGCAACTAATTTATCAAGTTCTACTTATAAAACAGATACAGCTGTGGAAAAGCTTTGTGAGGAAGCCCATAAACATGCAGTCTTCATTCTCTTCTAACCGTCTACTGGGGACATGTTCTCCTTCCCGCTGCCAAACCTGAGTATAATTTATATTCTTGTGTGGAAACCACGTAAAGCTGAGTGGTGGCTTCATCCAGTTGTAACACAAAACCAGGAGAGTTCTGTGGTTTTGGCTGGGGCTTTCTTTTATAATTTGATTTTAATACAAGTAAAAACAACCTTCTTGGCTGGGACACAGGGTCTGAATTGCCTCCTTCCAAAATAAAAAGTACGTGCTCTGTGAAGCTGGCGCAGGTTGCCTGTCTGTGGGTGAGCCTGAGCCTCCACCTGCAGATCCATGTGCGCCCTGCCCTTGCCTTCAACAGATACACAACCCTCCCTCTCCTCAGTGTATCGTCACTGAGTAAGTATTCAAATTTTTTTCACTTCCATTCCCTTGGGCTGGACCAATTTCGTAATTATTTTAATGCTATTCTCCCTGTTCGGAGAATGGAAACCAGGCAATTTGTCACCTTTTTTTTTTTTTCTAGTCAGATTTGCTTTCAGATGGCTGTGCTTTTTGGGTTAAAACCCCTGAAGAAGGATGTTTCTCCATGATGTTTCTCAGGCAGATTTAATTGCAGGAATGCATGTTAACTTATGTTAATATTACCTTTGGCAGAAACACTCTTGCCCTTTGATAAATACAGTCTAAAATGACAGAAGAAGTTGGATGAACCAACCAAACTTTATTTTTCTGTTTCTGTCAGGCTGCTGTGTGTGAAGGGAGATTTTACAGATAAGAAGTCCCCTGCTGATTTGCCATGGAGTCCGGTAAGATATAGTTTAAAATGAACTCTATCATAATGGAGACCAACCTATTACTGTAACTCATTCTCTTGTGACTCCAGGCAGCTGATGGTTACTTGACAATTTTGCCTCAGATAGTCAAAATCCAAATTACATGCTGTTTATACATACATAAATACAAATTTATATACATATATATCTCTGTACTATATATATATATGTATGTATGTATATATGTATGTATGTATGTATGTAGATGTATCCCAAAGCAGAAAATCTTTTTAGCCTCCCTGGTAGTTGCTTAGATTTATTTAATGCAGCCAGCAAAGCAAGTTGTTCCAACATCACATCAGTGAAACTGTTAAATGGGATTGTCTCTGCTACAAAATTCCCCTTCTCTGCCCTTGCCGCATGGGCAGAGTTTGTCTTTCAGACCCAAGCGATTGCACGGATGAGTGAAGGAGCCTTTTGATATTCTGTGCCCACACAAAAACATTTGATGCAAACAGATACGGGCTCCTGGCTGCTAATGTTCTTCCCTATCTGTTTGCAATCAGGGCAAAGCCGAATAAGACCTTAATTCTTTGGGAACTTGGCAGACTTTATAAACAAGATGAAAAATGATACTTGAAGGGGGCTGGGATTTCACCGCTGCTGGCCTGAGCAGGATGGATGGCTGCTGGATGCTTTTTCTGTCTTCTAAGGACAATTAGAATAAACCAACTGAATTTTAAGAGTAGCAGACAGGGTGTCTGTTAAGCTGATCACTTAAAAGTGTTTGTTTCTTGTTCTGCCCATCATGAAAAATGTGGGTATTTAAGCCTAAAATTGACTTGTGCAAGAGTGGCCTTATCTGGTAAAATTTTGCATCCAATGCACTGAGCGTGATTGACGAGGCACATGTATGTGTTAGAAGATGGGAGCTCAGAGGCACGAACACCAGAGTTCTCCAAGATCCCGTAGATATTTTCTTTAGTTTCACTCCAACTGTTTTCACTTACCTTCTCATAGCTGAGCCCAGAAAGAGCTTTAGCCTCACAAAAATAATGCATATAGGTTTTCTCAGAAGAAATGAGTAGCTGTTCTGATAAAGTAAGGTCTATGCACTCTTAATTCAATTTAAACTGAGAATATTAAGAGCATTTTCCTGCTGGCTGCCCCTCAGTATGCATTTAATCATCTTGAGTTCTGATTACAGACAGTGCTAAAACCCGGCGTGTGACCTACACTTAGCAAGTTTCATTAGAAATGACTTGGATGTCACTCAGAAGAAAATAGATATACATCCAGCTAAAAATAGGGAAGAAATGGAAAATTAAAAAAAAATACTAACTCTCAAAGAAATGTAATTGCTGTGTTTTAAGCTCATGTCCTTTTCTCTTCACCAAATGATTCCAGACGGAGCAACGAATGACAAATAAATTCTTAAACTGGCTCTGTCTGAGCTGGGTTGCACTGTTTGGGAACTCTCGCAGTGTCCACACAAGGCGTGGAGTATTTATCCTCAAAGTCATGAACATTTGTCTTTGTTTCTCTGTCAGATTTGCTGTGCGTCACGCCGGGGGCAGCCAGAGGACACATGGAGACTGGAGCAGTAGATTCTCTGAGGACTCGGTTTACACCGAGGGTTGAGCACACTTTTCCCATGTAGATTGCAAAAGAAAGTTCCTGTATCAGACTCTACGAATATTGGTGTTATCAACAGTGCATTATTCCCCAGGCATCTAAGACATTTATTTAATGGACTTCTTGGCTGTCTCTCAACATCATTACAGACCTTGATGATGTCCTTACAGACATTCTTGATCCTGACATCTTTTCCAGCTTGCCAGAAACTATCCTTTGTCAAAACCCTGTTCTTCCTCACCCAATGTGTCACAGAATCCAAAGTATCTGTAGATGACGCATGTGGCCGCCAGAAGAGCAGCTGGGTGCCTGTCTCTTCTTTCAGCCTAGTCCACCACGCCGTGGTGGTCTGCTTCAGGATGTTCTGCAGACCTCATTCTAGGTTATGAACTTTCCAGACAGAGCAGCATCTGAAGTTTGACGTTGCGACTTCTTGTCACTGTTGCTGTGACGGATGTGCCGCTTCTGCTTCCCTGCCTGCTCGGTGCCCATCTGTGTGTGGCTGACCAGAGAACTGAAATGCCCATCTCTAGCAGGGACAGTCATTTTGGTAATTGCAACTGGTTTTGTCACTAGGCAGCCGGTACTTCAGGGCCAGTTTTCACTCCAGAAACTCACGGTATGAATGCCTCGCTTAGCTTAAGGGCTAAGAAATAAAAGGAAGTTCAAGGTGAAGCTCTTTACCACGGCACTTGTTCCCCCCTCTCAGTGTGTAGATGCTTTTCCAGCCTTCTGCTGAAAGCATTTAACATAACCCAAATGAATTATGTCCTCGGCTCCACTGCTTAGCTCCTCCCCATAAATGCAAAAAACTATGTCAAAAAGACTCCTCCTGAGGCTTTCTGTTGTCCCTTGTGGCTTCCTGCAGATCTCTGGAATATAATTTATCTGATCCAATTCTTGTCAGCCTTCCGTAGTTCGCAATCTCCAGCTGTGCACTATGGGACAACACTTTATCCTTTTGGTGTTTACCTTACCCCCCTCCACCCACCTGCTCAGGAAATCTCACCAGAGCTCTTGTGGCAGGAGCGTCAGTCTTCTGTTCCTGGGATGAGAAAAGCCAGAAAACACTTTTTGATTTAAAAGTCAGATCTTCAGTAATGTGAAGCTTTTCCATCATGCACTAAATTCTACTGAAAAAAAAATCGTTCCCTTCTTACTTGGTGATAATGTCTCTTGGTCAAAATTTTGCCTTTGTTTTATTCATCCTATTTTTTTTGTTTGTTTGTTTGTTTTTTGTAGTTCCCAAATGTCCTTTTATTTTTTCTCTATTACAAATGGCATAGCTCAGATGGCATAGCTTGGAGTTTTCTTTATATATCTTTCCGCCCCCCCCGAGCTAGTTTTACATTCTTATAACTCCCAAAGATTTGCAGTTTCGAAGTACGTACATATGACTGCAAGAAAATGAGTTCACGTGGGTCCACGGCATACTGCTGAGGAACTGAGTTACTTAATTTCCCTGAAATAAAATAGCTCGTTTTGTTTTATATTTGTAACATGCTAGGAAGACTTAAGTGACTGCCTAACAGCGATCGCCTCCAAGTTGTTCAGCAGTAAAGTTGCAACAATTCAGACTTTGGCATCTGCTTATTCATACACTAAAACAGCTTTCTCAAGATACTTTCTTGATTTGTTTCATAGAGTATGGATGGGTCTCATATAGCTAAATTACCCAGAGAGCAAAACATTCATGGCTCACTGGTAGCTCTGCAGAAGTACAGTTAATAAGTAGCTGTACTACAGTTCGTAATTTTAAAGTTGAATATGCATATAATTTTGTAGCTGGACCCAAGTCAATTCTGGGGAAGATTTTTTCCCTGATTTTAAAACCTGTTCCCTCTACTGGGGGTGCACACAACACGTAAGGACTGGGTAATTGATTTTCCAGGGCAGACTGCTCCGCAGTGGGCTGGAGTGGCTAATGGGTAAGTGCAGCAGTTCAGACTAGTGGGATTACATTAAAAGCGGGACAGTATACTTGTCTTTTTAGTAGTCAAGCTTTAATAGTTACTTCTGCACGGCTGGGGTGAGGTATGCCAGAATTACACATTCTCCTCCATTTCAAGAACAAATGCATCTTCAAATGGGATATTTTTTGATTGCTGCAACTCACAGTGAAGGTCATGATTCATAAGGGTGGCTTCTGAATAACATAATCTGTTATTAATGAGACTGTTATTTGAGCATAAGCACGGTGTTCAGAGATAACCTGGCACAACACAGAGGAGAACACTCCACAGCATGGCTGAACCGTTACAGAGCCAGCTGAGTGGAAAATTCAATGTCTATGTGCTGGCCTCTGGGCTAAGGTTTAAAAGCATCACTGGGACAGCTGAGCCGTGAGGTTTCCACCTCAGCTCTACAGCAGGAGATGTTTAGTCAAGTATTTGTCTTTACTTATTAAATAAATGATCTATCCAGGGATGAGCTTTGTTACTCAATGTAACGTGCTCCTAACAAATGCCAGATACTGAAATTCCCCACGCACAGTGATTTGTAAGCTATAGGAAAATGTTGCAATGCTTCACTCTCTAAATGGTGGTGAAAATACTTTTAAAAATATCCTTTCCAAATCCACTTTAGAGGCCTCAAATGTAAGAAATTATATGTAGGTACACATGTAAATCTTTCGGACAGCTTGCACACACACAAATGCATTGTATTCCCATTAACGTCAGAGGTTAATGTCATATTTGTTTTCTGATGTTTACCACAGCTTCTCACAAACTTGAAGCACCAGAGTTATGGTGCTTCTTGCTCCTGGGTTCACACAATGACACGGCCATTCCTGCTCTTGATTATTGTTTGTGTATTTTAAAGTTTCAAAAATTTAAAATTAAAAAAAAAAAGAAAACCACATAAACTCTTTTATTAAAGCCTAAATTGATTCAGTGCTGGTCTCTGGGGCTTTGCTTGTGAATTGTTTTAGCCGAAGGGGTAAGAATTTAGCTGTAGCACACAATAAAGCGGAGCAGGGGTGGTGGGAGTGAGCGGAGCAGGGCTGACTGATGCCAACCCTGTCTCTGCTGCCGGTGTCAGGCAAACCTTGGCCTCGGCTTCACAGCCTGCAGAATGGGTGCAGTCACCCTCTTACCTGCGGCAGGGATAAATAACAGGGTGAAGCGGAGCCACAAATAGTATTTACGAGCAAGAACACAGCATTTTTTGGCTTGGGAAGGTGAAAGTGCAGAGCTACAGTATTTTGTATTTCTGTCGTTCCTTTGAATAGACAGAATAGCAGCACATACACAAACACCTCATCCTCCTGCCCACCACCCCACCTGCAGACTGCTGAGGTGGAGTCAGAGAAACAATGACTGGAAACACCTCTGTGGTTCCTGCGGCTGTCAAATGGAGAGAGAAAACAAAGGCTTTCCCTGCTCCTGAGATGCAAATTTACTTACGTCTCCTATGTCCAGGTTAAGCCAAATACATCCCTTTTTAAATTTGAGAGGGCATCAAACTTTAGACTTAATTAGTAAAAATCAGTGCAACTAATGACAGGTAACAAAATATAGCACTGTTCAGGTCTTACCTGCAACAAAATCTCTAATTCAGTTTCACTTTCTTTCCCTGCATAATTTCCAGTGTAATAAAATTTAAAAGAATATCTCAGATATATTGAAGAGGATAAATTTTACCCTAGCCACTGTATAAGGGTGTCTTGGTTTACTCATTAGATCTCCGGAGGCATCTCTGGAAGACATGAGTTTGAAGCTTCAGCTTCAAATGGTGTGAAAGGCAAAGAGGAATTGTCTTGAAACTTGAATAAGTTCAGCTAACTTTTGGTGTGGTATCAAAACACAGGAGCAAAGGATTTGACTTTGACAGACATACTAAGTTTGACAGTTGCTTAATGGATGGTGTGACTAAGCCATTTATCACAGATAGGTGCAATTTCAGTGGGAAATGTTTCTCTTCCCAGGATTTGAGCACTTGCACTTGATGTGACAAAACTTGCAAGCATACCTGCAGCCCAGCCTAACCTAATGCCAGAACCCCTGTTCAAGCTCAGCCCACAAAATTCGGCCCAAATTCACCTTAGAACAAGCTGTCTCATCACATTCAATGTTAGCTCTGGTCCTACTGAGAAACACAATATTCTGCTGTAGGCCAAAAAGTTTTCTCTGACTAAATTAGGGTGACTGAAAGATTTTACTGATGTGTAAGCCAAACTTCTTAGCTGTGCTTATTCAATCTACCTGCCTCAAGAAGTTATATTAGCAAAAAAAAAAAAAATTGTTATGTGCAAAGTCTATTTAGATATCTTGTTTTGAATTGTGGGTATGACCTTAGGAACAACAGTTGTTTGGGCAAACTGGAAAGTTACCTGGATACTCAGACTGAAATCCTGATTTCTACATTCAACAGGGCCATTATAACATGGCAGTGATACTTCACGCAACAAGACCTAAACAACAGCACGCAACTAAATCATTCTGTCATTTTCTGGAAAGGGTAGTAAATGTTCAACATTTCTTGTGGTATTTTAAGGGACAATCACAAAGCGGCTGCCATACTTTGTATAAAAAAAGAATCTTCTCAGTGCTTACTTGCCACCTCTTTGTTTGAGTCACTTTGAGTGTTTCCAGTCCACATATAGCAAAGCAAAAGGTACTTGCTTCAGCCGTGTTCTCCTTCATGCAGCCTACCTTTAGCAAACATGACCTGAAGCAGTTGCAGTTTGATCTCTTGGTTTGGTAATTCCTGTTTGCAGTGGTCCATGCTGTTGGCTTCTTCATCTCCTTCCCTGATCATCACCAGGTTCCCTCCAGCCAATCCTGCACTTCAGTTTGTCCATCCTCCCATCTCTGCCTCATGGACATTCTGTAAATTTAAACACATTAAATGCAGGGCAGAATATGCTATTCGGACCTATTGTGTCGGCTTCAGTGTTATGGTCTGGCTCCTCTGTGCAATTCAGATAGTCAAGGGACCAATTTGGCTCCACAAGACAAACGGAGAATTCCTCTTGTGGAAAGAAAATTGTGCATTATCAGCAGAATTAGCTCCTGTGCCAACACTGTATCTTTTACAAGTTGTGAAAATAAAATCTGGTAACATGGACATGAGATCTATTTGAAATCTTTTGCTTATGGCCTTTACTTAGAGCTCTAGTCTAACCTGTGCCAGAGTTGGCCATTACAAAGCTGGAGAGTGGTTAACAACACTTTTTTCCCTTTTCTACTCCTTCAATTTATGCACAAGCAAACAGATTAGATTAGGTCATGTTACTAAGAAAATGTCTCATTCTATCACTCATTTTTTGAACTTAATTGGCAGGTTATTTTGTGTACAATGTTGATTGCCTTTCATTGGAAACCCCATTGTAAGTATAAATTAATGTGAAATGCTTAGAAACCATGTTATCAGATTGTTAATCTTTATGTCATGACATTAAAGACTGTAATAGTAGAAATGTTAATTATGAGGGGATTCTTGTGGGTTTCTGAATCAAATTTGTGTTTTCTGAGGCCCTGTTTGCTGCAGGAAGCCATCTGTCCTAATTTGGGGACAGGCAAAATGAAATTTGAAGTTAAAAGTGCACTTTTAATGGTGTAATTACTTAGTGGAGTATTAATATTATTCATCTTTTATTACAGTCATTCTAATCTAGTGTCATTGAATACAAATGGCTTCAAATCAATTACATTTGTATTAAGGACTTCTTTCTTTGGGTTACTGCCTCTGTGAAGTGCTAATTCTTTCATCGTTGTATGTGATCACAAAACTTGTCACCCATTCTTCTCAGCAGCAGTGGGAGAAACTGCCAGCTGCAGTCTGGAGGGTTTTGAGGATCTATGAAAAAATGGATTAACCTGAAGCATGAGCCACAGAACAAAAACCTTTGTATGTTCAAGACCATGAGAAACATAGTGGGTACCTCCAGGGGCTGGGCACAAAGGAGGGAGGAAGGTCCCAAAAAAGGTTACAGACAGGAGGTGATGCACCTTCTCAGAGGAGCCGCTGGTTGTTGGGGTTGGGCTGGGATTTACCCAGGTGCTGTCATGTCCAGGAGCGACTTCTGTCTCATGGCATTTTGTGCCTGGAAATTTAGAGGACTTGGGAACTCCCTGCCTTTTGTCACGGGCTGGCTCTGTTGCTGGACCTGAACTGCCTGTGTGAAGGAAATTCCGTAGGACTGTGGCACTGGAAGTCATGTGAGGAGGATGATGGGACCTGGGTAGAGATGGTCAGGTAGAGGGGAGAAGCCAAAAGAAGAAAAGATGTGGTGTGGACACCCAGGTGTTTCAACACAGCTCTGCAGCTGCAGGTAACCACCCTCTCAAGACAGGCTCTGACTACGATACCCACAAACCATACTGGAGACAAGGACATCAGAACAGGGTGAAATGGAAGCATCTAATACATTTTAATTTCAAATTCTATATTTCAGTTTTTATAGTATTCTTACAGAATTCTAGTTCTGTATCAAAATTAATTCAACAGTTTTTGTTGACCCTAAGCTTTATTCCATGCACTCAGTATTTAATGTTTGACAGTTTTGCTGTTGGCTGAAGGCCGATAAGGCCGATTAAAATACAACTTAAAAAAAAAAAAAGAGGCACATTTTGTTATTTATGAGAGTCTTGTCTCACACTTCGGTGTGAGGTCTGTGGTTTCTAGTCTAGACCATCCAAGTGTGAAAGCTCTGTTTATTTATTTGTCTCTTAGGTGATTATGGCTGGCTCGGATGAATGCATAAATCAAGCAGTGGTTTGTCATATTTCTTTTCTTTTCTTTAAAAAAACCACATACTCATATGACTGTAGTGGACTGAAAACAAACTGTTCTAATACTGCACCTTTGGATCTTAATGCTATTGTATTATAATGCCTTAGGGTGTTATAGTCTGGGTGGGTAAGCATTACTCATTCTTCACTGGACCAGTTTTCTGGAAGCCCCATGCACAGGGCTGCAGAGCAAGAGTGGAGCCAGCAGATCCAGGGAATGGGTCTCCCCCTCTACCCAGCCCTTGTGAGAGAGAGGATTGTATCTACTTCTAGGTCCTTAGTATGGGAAAAGCATCAATAAATGGGAGCTGGCTAAGCAGAGAACCCCCAAAATGATCAGGGCTGGAGCATTTGCCATCTGAGAAGCAGCTTCAGGACTGGGACTTGTTCAGCCTGGAGAAGGGGACAGGTGATGGAGAAGTTGTAGGTGGACACGGCAGTGCACAGAGCAAGGACAGCAAGCACCAGGGAGACATCAGAGCAGGGGACATTCCACCTGAACACAAGAAAAAAAACATTCGCCACAAGGGTGGTGAAGCTTCACAACAGGGGACCAGTGAGCTTGTGGGGGATGTTCTTAGACATTTTCCAAACCTGACTGGAGAAATACGACCTCACTTTGATGCTGAACTTGCTTTGAGTGTGGGGGGACAGAGCAGATCTCTGCAGATCCTTTCCAACCAACATTATTCTACCATTCCAATTTCTGACTTGAAGGCTGAACTTAGACCTGTGCACCTTCAGAAATTCTGTTAATTAACTGATGATGTATTTTTTTCATTTTTAGAAGGAGTTAAAAATTAAATAAATTTGGGATAATTTTTGTGCTTATGCAAAATTGAATGCTGTCAGCAACCTTCCCACTACTTAATTTGTCTTTAGTAAATTATATTTTTCATATTCCATATAGTGGGTCACAGTGTTTACTTCAGACACCAATGTACAAACTGGATAGATAATACCTCTGTGACAGCAGATCTTCTTCTTCCTGGAGAATCCAAGATCTGTGCTCAGATATAATAAGGTACAAGGCTAGTTTAGGCAGAAAGATGGAAAATACTATTTTTATGCATTTAATATTCAATCCTAATTTTGCATTTTTCAAATTAGCATATATCAACAACAAAAAAAAGGAGGCATAGTTCCATATTAATGTGAAGAAAACTATTTTCTAATACAATAACAAATTGTTCCATGAGCAGCAGAATTAATTAGATTCTGTGGTTTTTGAAAAGATATAAATGTAAATGAACCATTTCTCCGTTCTCAGAGCACTTGTGGTATTTTTATCCTATGTAGACTTACAACATCTTTAGAGAGGTTTGAATTCTTGCTGCCATCTTTCATTTAACGAGGGCTATGACAAGAGCTTTATCTCATATGGGTGTGGTGAAATATGCAGGACTATAATGCACTTGAATCTCTCTTAGATTTGGTTGAACTCAGAAGATTCAAATGTTACCAGTGAGTGTCACAAAGAGGAAGACAGATATACATATGATGTCTGACTATTTAGGCTTAATTTCCATAGAAAACTTGGTTAAAAATTTAAAGTATTAAGATTCTGAACTAGGTTGAGCTACATAATTGCTTGAACGTCTGAAATCATTCCTCCTAGCTAGCAAAAAAGTGCCAAATTTGGAATGAAGGTTCTATTAATGAACAGAATCTAATGCACAGCTCTTGGTAAACATCAGAGTTGTTAAAGAAAAATCAAAGCAGCAAAACATTTAGAAGATAACTAAAATTACTGATTTAAATCCAAGCTCCCAGTTTAGTAATTCACCTTCTTATGAACTATTTTGCCAAATGGAGTTGAAATTGAAACAATGGAAAACCAGACTGATGCTCGAAAGTTGTTTGTTTGTTTTCCCCTATGACCCAAAAGGCTGAGCTTTGGAAACCTCGTTAAACACGAAGATTGTTGTCACCTGACCTTGGTCACATCTTTCTGTGATTTGCAATCAAGAAAGGATTTTCTACTCGTATTTGTAATCTCTGCCAAGTACAGGGGCAAGGCTGTTTCACGGGATAACATTGTAAAGTCATTTTACAGGCTTGTAACCCAAGTATGCAATTTCTCTCATTTATTATAATCTATGTATAAATCAGCATTCAGTGCAAAACTAGTCCTTTTAGACTGCTTTTAGTCAATGAAAAGAAAGACAGGAACCTGCAAAGCTTGATTCAGTTAATCTAGGTTTGATGTCTAAGACAAATGGAAAGAAGCTACCTCTGAAGTAGTCCATCCTTCTTCAGTGATGGTAGGTCTGGATTAAATGGCCACCTGTGACTAAAAATCTAACTCTGAGACACTTAATGTTAGGTGAGGTGAATCCTGCCTCTACAGATCAAAAGCTCCCTTTCGTCCCATACAGGGTTCTTTTTCCTTCCCTCTCTGAACAACAGAGATCTGATGTCTGTGTTTTAGCCTCCAAAGTAATGATCAGTGTAAAGGCAGTATCATTTGCCTCTGAAAACAGAGATATACGTACCCAGTGCTTCTATATGTACCCTTCAGAGTGCCCTCAGACTTGGATGACAGAGTATTTCAGATTTTTTAATAAAATCATTTTTCATCAGTCAAGACAGACCGTATGTGTCTGTCTTCTCTTACACAAGGAAAGTCCTTGGCTTTTCACTGTTTGATTATGTCTTTAAGTGCTATAATTACCACATGATGTGTTGATGATAAAGATTTTTTTTATTTTATTCTTGTCAGAATGACACTAACAAAAACAACCCTCCCATAATTGATTGTTCCCTCAAGAGGAGCAGGGGAGGTTACTCCATAGAACCATTCAAAGTTTCTGAATAAAAATCACCTGTGCAAACTATTCATTTATTTATTTAGTTTATTTTATTATTTGAAATGTATTCAAAACTTAGACAGAGTCCTGAGCAGCTTTCTCTAGCTGATGTTGCTTTGACCTGGGGATTGGACTAGATGGTCTCCAGAGATGCCATCCCATCTCAGCTTGTCTGTGATTCTTGTGAAATGACATGAAAGTTGAGGGAAGTACCACAGGGTGAGTGTATATGACACAGCTCAATCTGTTTGAAAAGAAAGGCCAAAGGGTGGCTCCACTACAGGGGCAAGTGCCTTCATGGGAAGGAGACAATGGGCACTAAAAGGCTCTTGAGTGAGCAGCAAATGAAGAATTCAAGGACCAGCAATGGAAGTAAGATAATTCAACTGACGAAACAAAGGATCAGAGGGAGAAAACTTCTTCCAGTGATGGCAGATTAACCAGCATCTGATATATCTTCCACTGCTTTCCCAGGAAGTCCGGTTTAGCTGAACACGAATAACCTTTTTGTTAAATACAAGATATTTATCCCAAGAACAAGTACAACAGGATAAACTACATAGATCAGGGATTTACAGGATGCTTGGCTGGATGTTCTTACACTTAATTTACACCTAAATATTGAAGAACCTATGTTTGATAGCTGAAGAGATAAAAATGAAATACAGGAAATAGATTTTTTTCAGTCTGTTGCAGATTTGTGCAGTTTCATTAAAGGTTCAACAACAAATTTTGTTCCTCCTGGGCGTTCTTAATGGTTGCCAAAACTGCCTGTTGACGTTATATCACTTTTCATCGAGGGCTGACTTACAAGCAAACTGAACAGTATTGGAAGTAATGAAAATAAGAGTGTTTTGGCTCATGGATTGATACTGGAGTGTTACTATGTGATGCAAAGGAAAATCCACAGTGCCTGGGAATAGCATTTGTGCTTTGTAAGAAGCTTAACTGATCTTTCTTTTTTATACCAAATGGTTTGCCTCATACCTAATAAAATTTAAAAAATCAAATATACTGATGAAATAGGATTTTAAAAGTTTTAAAACTATTGTAGTGACCTAAACACAATTTACAGCTTGGAATCACCTCTGGTGCTTTTAATCCAATACAGGAGAGGAAACTTCCCCATGAGGATGCTATATACAATTCCCAAGTGGGTGTCATATATTCTGCCTGAAAAAAAAAAAAATAATTTGCTTTGTGGAGTGAATCTATCTGTCAACATAAATATTAATGTGGTGTTGCTTAGCTTCACATGAACACTATTTATTAGCCAGACATCGAAGCTATTATCTGAAATCTTGAGATCAAGTGAGACCACAGTGGAACCGGTGAATGTCAATGAGGCTGAAGCCTACGCTAAACAACGTTGACTCCTTATGTAAACAGTGGCTTGGGGATTGAATAAATCAGACCACCTTAGATACAGACTGTGTGTCCTTTCCTGGGACAATAAGAATACAAAATTGTGATGGGTTGACCTTGGCTGGATGCCAGGTGCCCACCAAGGCCGCTCTGTCACTCCTCAGCTGGACAGGGAAGAGAGAAGTATAATGAAAGGCCATCATGGGCAAAACAGACTTGACTTGGGGAAATTAATTTATTGCAAATAAATCAGAGTAGGGTAATGAGAAATAAAACCAAATCTTAAAACACCTTCTCCCCACCCCTTCCTTCTTCCTGGGCTCGACTCAACTCCTGATTTCTCTACCTCCTTCCCCCGAGCAGCGCAGGGGGATGGGGAACGGGGGTTGTGGTCAGTTCATCACACGTTGTCTCTACTGCTTCTTCCTCCTCAGGGGAGGACACCTCACACTCCTCACACTCCTCATATTCCTCATACTCTTTCCCTGCTCCAGCGTGGGGTCCCTCCCATGAGAGACAGTTCTCCATGAACTTCTCCAACGTGGATCCCTTCCTCGGGCTGCAGTCCTTCAGGAACAGGCTGCTCCAGCCTGGGTCCTCCACAGGGGTCCTGGAGCACCTCCTTCCCATCCTTCTTCACTGACCTTGGTGTCTGCAGTTATTTCTCTCACATATTCTCACTCCTCTCTCCCAGCTGCTGCCTTTCTCTGCAGAAGTTTTTACTTTTTCTTAATTATGTTATCCCAGAGGTTCTACCACCATCACTGACAGGCTTAGGCTTGGCCTTGGCCAGTGGTGGGTCCATCTTGCAGCTAGTTGGCTTTGCCTCTATCAGACAGAGGGGAAGTGTCTAGTGGTTTCTCACAAAAGCCACCCCTGCACCCCCCTGCTACCAAACCCTTGCTGCACAAACCCAGCACAAAAATAGACATGTTGATTTTTTTAAGTAGTCCTCAGCCTTTCATTTGAATACTGACACAGAAGACAGGCAAATATGAGGTTCCTACCACACTGTATTCTCTCCGAGGTAGGAGGATGCTCATGACAAGAGAAGTGTAAGGAACCATTTTCATTGCACCCCATGGTAGAGAGAGAAACCACCATTGCTACTCCTGAGGTCATGGTTGTTTCCTGAACGCAGGGGTGGAGGGGAGGCTTTCACTCCCATATACACAGTATTGGACCCTCTACAAATCAAGCAGCTACTTCATCTCATCCTGCTGCATTCAGAACCACTCTGAATCACAGAGTTGGAGACATTCTCCAGAAGGTATCTCAGCCAACCCTGACTGTCTTTTCCATGTAGAGAAATTAAAACACAAAGGGAAGCCTTCCTGCTGTTAGGATACAAGCATCTGCCAGTTTCTAGCTATTTCAGAAGGTGACTGAACGAAGCTAATGCTCTTCCCTTGAAATAATCACCTGGCTCAGTAATCACTCCTCACAGCCAAGTGTAGTGGCCAAGAGGCCCTGTTTGCTCAAGTAGTCCCAAAACAGCATGAGTCGTTCCCTTCCTCTTCATACTTTCCCCGTCTCTATCTGTTCAGTTTCTTGAAAGGTTCATGCAGCGAAACTACCTCTGGTTCCTCTTTGTGTCTGAATCTGTATAAGTCTATTTCTGGGCTGGGAAAGTGACAATCTAGAAGATAAAAACTGGACTGAATGCATATTAAAAATCTCATTATTTCTTTCATTCAGTAGAATTGGGTTTTGTATTACAGTAGGCACTAAATTATGTGAATTTTCTGTGTAACTGAAGTTCTTAGAGTTAAATTTTATAGACTGAAAAATAATAGCACATACTTTTTCCAGCCTTGCTATAAGAAAACTCTTTAGTTAAAATGAAATCACCTCTGGGCCTAAGCCATCTAACTTACTTTTGGCAAAGTAATATATTTGAATCCCTAGGGCTTTACTTTCTGCAGAATTATTACATATATTTATGGGAGTAAGAAGTGATGACTTGAACTAAGCTATAGAAACCTTGCAAGCAGACTGCAGAGCCAGGACATCGAGCTGATGGTGGGACTGTTGTCACGAAGTTTCATCTAGCAGCTTCTGCTCCCATGAAGTCCAGCACCGTGCACTTCCCAGGCTTATTTTAAACAACTATTTTGTAAACTTTTTTTTTCTAGCTCAGATGAATATTATCAAGTTGTAAACACCTGAGGAATAACAAAGACATTTAAAAAAAGAAAACAAAGAAAATCTGCAAGACCGTGGAAAACTGCAGAAATGTCTACTTAAAGGGAAACTGAGCCTGGGTGAATACTTGTTTGGTGCAGGGAAAGAATAATTTTTCCAATGTAGAATAAAAACACACTACAGGGACCAAATGCATCTTTCATTTGGCTGGTATCGTCTTGCAATCATTCAATATCCACATCTGTTGATCAGGAGAGTCCTACTCACAGAAGCACTGCAGGACTGATAGCAATGCCCATTTCATAAAACAAAAAGAGAAAAAAGACTCTGCACTGAGGGATTCAGTTTTCCTGTCAGTATGTCTATACAATGTGTTCGGTTCTCCACCTTCGCCTCTTCTGCCCTCAGCCCCTTGATAATGCTCAACTCTGTGAAGTAAATGGAAGAAAGCACAATGATTAATTTGCCATTGTGGAGCAGCATAACTCTAATAACATCAGTGAACAACAAAGGAGACCAGTTCTTGCAAGATGTTTAAAAAAGGCAAAGTTTTGCACAGGGCTTTATAACACAGTATAATAGCATTTAGTTAAATGGAGTCATTCTTGCAGGTTACTGCAGAAGCAAGAAGATCAAGCCTATAAAGCAAGGATGCCCAACATGAAACAGAGAACTAGTATAAGTTTTAAGGTGTCATTAGGATTCAGGTTGAATATTAGCTAACAAAATACGGCTCATTTCACAATCTACTACTGTTTAATGTCTGTGATACCAAGTTATGATGCTAATATTATCACAGATAAAATTCAGTTTACTACAAAATTTTATACTGAAGTAGGAAGGCACGAAAACAAATCAAATGTAGTTAAAAATATATCTCTTACTGTGATTTTGTAATGGCAGTTACAATAGAAACTTGTACAGATTTAAATGTTTTGCTCACAAAAAATAAACATTTACATTAATTTTATACATTTCTAAATAAACCTTACTGGGTTTAACTTTGAAAGACCTCCCCTACAGGACCTCCCCCTAAAAAGAAAACAGTCTTCTTTGTCTTCTAATTCTGCTTGGAATATATTTGTTGAGTCTGAATTCTCATTTTAATAGATATGACAGAAGGACAAAGTACAAAACAATTTATTAAAATGCTCTTTGCATTTCAGATGAGAACTGACACTAAGCTTCTTGCATTAAACATCTTCCTCCTTCACATCTCTGCTGAAATCTCTGCTCTTCTGCTATGCCCACAATGGTCTCTTACATATGCTGAATTAAGTTTGACCTTCCCTCATAGTACCTTAAAATCAGTGAGGCTGTCTGAAGAAAAAGGTACTAGTCTATGTGCATAGGAGTAAAAGAATTAAATGTATTCCGGAGCTTAGCTACAGTAACTGAAATCTGAATAAGACAAATTCTCTGTTATTCCAAATATAACTTAAGCTAATTGTTATTGGAAATGAAAGTAGAGATGGTTATGATGCTATACAAAGTCTGAGCAAATAAAAATAATGCAAAATAGGAATACTGATGCAAATTAAAGTCCATAGTATATAATTTACCTATCTGATTACTTGTACGTTAAGGTGTCTTCAGCTGCCCCAGAATGTACACCCCATATAGTTTTTGAACAGGTTCTGCTCTGCTTTTCCATTCAGTGTTGTGAGACTCTTTTCTGGCATAATGAAAACCCTGTTTGCTTTGAAGGCTAAACTTTCTCCCTAATCCATTTTATTTATTTGCAGGCACGTTAACTTTGAAATTTTCAGGCTTGGTTAGGAAAATTTCTGTCGGGTCTGTGATGATTTGCTGAACTATTTAATCAGCCTTGCATGGTATTGCGAAGTCTTACAAGCGTATCACTTCAAGAGATTTCAGATTATTTCAAAGCCAGCAGGAAGAATCGATTATAGAAAACTTCTGCTTCTTTTCACTGCTTGTTCATTATTCTTTCAGTAACGAGAATGAAATGTTTCATCTTCGAATTGCTGTGCAAAAAGCTAATAAACCTTAGTGGATGAGCATCCATTTTGAACACACAATGGTTTGCCTTCAAGTTACGTCACTGCTTAGAAGAATTTCCTTCCATCTCCTAGAAAATCAAAAGGTCATGGTCCCTTCTGCTTCCAACTCCATTTTTCAAGAACTGACTAAAATGGCCTGGTTTTCAGAAGTGTTGGGCCTTCTCAAAGTCCAGTGTGTGAGAGCTACAGGTGGTTAACAGCAATGAAAGCTCAAATCACATCTGCTAAAGAGACTAAATAAGGATTTTGAAACCTCACTGTAAACAGGAAAGCTTTGACATTTCAAACTAATAATACTGGGCAGATTTGTTATGCATTATTGATCTTTCTGAAAGTAGAGTCTTACCCTTTGGAAGGGGGAATGGGATCTTTGGGAACTGAATGTGTTGTATAAGCACAATTAATTAGACTACATATTGCTACTTAGTTCTCTAGGCTGTTTTCACCCACTAGCAGTGAGAATGGCTGTTACAGAACTATCCAAAAATCTATTACTGAACTCTCTCACCCTCCAAAACAGAGGTTGCATATGAACTGCCTGCTGTGACTGTCTCTAGCTAATACAAACTCTCCCAGAGAATATTTTGGAGAGTGCCAAAGCCATCTGACACGGCCCAAACTGCACCAGGATAATTTAATAGAGCAAATGTACAGTGCAGACAATTCATTTCCACTGCTTGGGAGTCTTATAACTGTTTAACTTACAAGTATAGACATAGCTGTAATGTCCAGACATGCCATTAGTGACTTTATTGATGCAATTTGTGCCATAACTGCGTGTAAGCCTCTGAAAAAGGCTGTCCACCTACGTGGTGAGACACAGAGCCCACACCACAGGGTGCTTTACAGCTGAGGAAATGAGACACAAGGGAAATAAAGAACAGACTCTTCCACACCACTCCTTCAAGCATTAACTGAGGAAGCAATTTTCACAGATTGCCTCTATGTTAGATATGGCTACAGAAGAAGCCAGTATACATACTGGGAAAGGTTATACATCCAGCTATAGAGATGTTTGTGGAGGGAGACTGAAGTCCACACAGGCCATGGCTGTGCTACACCATGTGTTTCTCTGTTGGTGAGAAGGAACACAACTCTCAGCTTTGCCACTACAGCTGTACTGTTGTGGCTGGGAGACTGCACCTAGGCTGAAATAACTTGTAAAAAGCTACATGCTAAGTCAGTGTCGAGCCTGGAACTGAAGGCAGGTTTTTCTGCCCTAGGCAAGAGATAACACTGGTCATACGGTGTTGGATGTTGTTGCACGAAGCATGCTGAGGCAGACTTAAATGATTAAAGTTTTATTCATGGAGTCTGTAGTTGACGGTACACATTTTCGGCAAAATTAGCTTTGGGAAAAATATAGAGAAGAGAAAGAGAGAGCAAAAAGAAAGCAGAAACTTTTGCCCATGGCTGGCCATGAAGAGGTGCAACAGAGTCTCCAATGCACGTATCTTCTCCTGGGCACCCTCTCTAGGTGACGATAATTTTCCATCATGTTTTTCCACAGTAACCACACAGTCTTCATATCGACCTGCTCAAACTCCCTTCTGAATACTCCTCCATAAACCACTGTTTGCTCTGAATGGAACACAAGTGTTTCACACTGAGCTTGGAGATCTATTATCGGATAATTCTAACTGAAGATTTAAATCACTGTTATTTACTATGTTATTGACTAACTTTTGTTTTTCCTCTGATGTAAACTTCAAGCCATAAAAAAAGGGATGGGAAAGGGCAGGGGGAAGGAAAGAGTCATTCTTACTCTGCTGGTGATTGCATCCCATTAGAAAACAGATGTAAGAAAAATACCAGGTTTTGCAGGTGCAACACGGCAAGAATAAACACATGAGTACAGGGAAAAACACTGCAGCAGCAGCTTTGGTGAGAGGTAACAGACCTGCAAGTGGAAGGCAAACACAGAACTGCAAATGAAAGGACCTCAGCACTACCTAGGTGAAGACACTCTGCAACAGCTTCATGTTTGCCCTTCTCTCTCCACCCCAGTTATCTTGTCACCTCTTCCAACCCCTCTGCAAGAAGCAGGTAACACCTACAAAAGTTTCTCTGAGAGGACTTAAGCGATCCTAACCACAGACACAGTGGTTCCATGTGCTGGGGATATGCACCACCAAACAATAATTGTCTTCTATGTTACTAAGAAATTTTCTTAGACCACTTTACTAGATTTTATACATCTGTCTTCAAGACTTTATGCATCTGTCTTCCTCTAATTTTATTAGATGATATGCATTTCTTGTTTTTATGATCACACAAAATCACCGAGTCCATTTTTGTAAGAAGTTTGCAACAGAGGGCTTATTCTCAGGCCAGTTCTTCCATCTTTAGAAGTCTGTTCCTGATAAATTTGTGATTTCCTCCATATTCACTTATTTTACACCATCTGAGGATACAGCCCTCTGGCTATGAACACTAGCTAACTGCAGTTCCAAGCCATAAAATTCATTACAATATTAACTTGGCATGTGTTTTGTACAGTAACAATTTTCCAGGACAGTAAACTTTTCCAGGATAGTAAACTCACGATATTTCCCTGGTTGCAGTTATATATTTCAGTCTGCTGCCAGATGCTGCAGATTTTCCTGAGTCTGGCAAAGTTCCACATGGTTTGAAAAAAAAATAAATCATTTTGTTGGTATGTATAATTTCTTTACTTAGAATCCACTTTGAGATATTTATTATTATAGGTCAAAGATGCCAAGTTCAATGGAAAGAAAGTTGCAAATAGAGCCTTGATGATGCCCCTGCCTTGCATTTTGCTCCAGCTGGTACCATGACCCTGTTGTTCCCAAAACAGGGTTCTGTCACTTGGTGTGCAATTAAGACAGATTTTAGCACACAGACATGAGATACTCTTTATTACAGAGCTGTGGAAGCCTGGATACTGGAATAAAGCCAGCATGCCAGAAAGAAAATTAATAGCCATTATATACAAAATCTTATAACTGCATTCACACCCTAAAGAGCCAATTGGTTACACATCTGCATATTGGTTACATAATCATTTTAGTATATAATGAGCAATATTCAACTAAAGGACCCTTTATCCGGCTCTCAGGGGTGGGTGTCGAGGATAGGACCAGACTATTCTCAGTGGTGCCCAACCATAGGATGAGTGGCAACGGGCACAGACTGAAGCACAGGAGGTTCCATCTGAATATGAAAAGAAACTTCTTTACTTTGAGGTGCCAGAGCCCTGGACCAGGCTGCCCAGAGAGGTTGTGGAGTCTCCTTCTCTGGAGACATTCAAACCCACCTGGACACCTTCCTGTGTGATCTGCTCTGGTGAACCTGCTTTAGCAGCTGGGTTGGACTGGATGGTCTCCAGAGGTCCCTTCCAACCCCAACCATTCTGTGATTCTGTGATTCTGAGATATGTGTTAAAGCAACACTCAATTAATTGTGCAGATTTCAAAATTTCTAAAGATGCAAGGTCAGTTGTCTCTGTAGTTTCTGATTAGGTGTTTTGCAAGTCAATTGCATCTTTGTTTGTGGAGTAGACTGACCTAAACCTGAAAGGATTTACATATCTTTAGATGAGCAATTGCTATCACGATTCATTCTTTTAAGTGATAATGACTACAACCTCTTTACGAGGCTCAGTATAAGCCTACGGAAAAGAGACTTGGAGGAGAGCAAAGCAGCAGTGAGATGGCACCAAGCAGAGTCACAAAATCTCAGATAGCAGCTGAGCCTGGATGCATTCAGCCCGAGAAACACCGCTTTGGCATTTCTGAGGAGCTTCTCTCACAGATGAAAAGCAATGTGGGAGACAGTGGAAGGGCATTTGCTTTCAAACATAGCAAATGACAGCTGAAAGCTGGCACCTCCAACAGAGTGCGATCTGGTTTTTGTGTTCTGTATGATATGTCATTCCTTGAAAATACAGGTAATGAGGTAGGCCTGGGACTGCTTCAGCAGATTTGTGAGTGTTAACTAGTGAAAGAAGGTGCCGACTATTGTCATTGGTCTATATTAGGGTGGGGACTGATAAATAATGGCGGATACATCAAATGTTTAGAAGCTGATAGCAGCTGAAAGAAGTTTGAACCAAGCTGGACTTGGGCGTAAGTACAAATACACTAGTTAGTCCCCAACAGCAAGAATGTACTTGTCAGGCATCTGGTCTGAGTGGTAATTGCTGTACATGTTGAAAGAGAAGAGGGTAGGAAAACTTGTGTGTACATACACATCTAGACATCCACTCATCTATAAATGAATTGTTTGTGACCATGTAAAAGATACACAGCACCATGTATTAGAACACTGAGTCTGCAGAATGAAATGTAGGGTTGATAAATTTGGCTGAGGGACTTGTGCCCCGCTGGCTGTTGTTTAACGATGTTGTGCTGCTTTGCTGATTGACAGCCTTCCCAAACAAAGGAAAAATGAGGGATCGTTTTGGTGCCAAACCAAGTCCTTAGCAAAAAAGAGCAACGATCATTTCTGGAGAAGCCAAACTCTGAAGAAAAGCCATTAAATCACCATGGGTCACATGACTTCCTCCTGTATTCAGTTATTATCCTCTGTCAGTGATGAAATGGGGAAAATATAATCAGAGGAGTATAGAGTAAAATTTATTGTTCTAACTTCTGGGAATCTGTAGTAGTGCAAAAAGATAATCTGTTTTTATTTGTCTCCTTAGAATTTGAGTGAACTTCTGTAAGTCACATGTAGGGATTTTTGTGGTGCTCTATATTTTGTGACAGTGATCCCTGAGTTAGGGAGGCACAGACATGGTGCCTATTCTGTAGCTCTGTAAAGGACGGATAAAAAGATACAATATCTATAGCAAGCTTCCTGGTCATAGGCAAGGATGTGAGGAAACTATGGTGATGAGTTTCTTAGAGCAAGTAATTCAACAATGAACTCCATAAGAATTTATTTTTCAGATCTTCAGCATCTAACTTTTTCACATGGAACAAAAAACAATGCTGATTTCAGGGACAGTTAGGAGGTAGAGTTCATTTTCATTTCAAAGAGTTCTTCTGTATTGCTATTTTGACATTTTCTTTGTTCCTTGCTGAGCAAGGGTACTTTAATTATTCATTCTCTGATCCTTACCTAGGATTACAGAAGTAATGTCTTTTTGCCATTTTCTCACCTCCAGTCCACCTGAGACACCCTCAAGCTCTGAACACAGTAAGATCAATCTTGTTTAGATTCCTACAGATACGTGCATTGAGGCAGTGGCAAGCTGTTGGTCATTCAGCACTCAGGTCCTGCATCTCACTTTTAAGAATATTTATTATTAATGTCATTGCTTATCATGTCTTCTATTATTAAGACAGCAAAGCCAGACAGTATTTAACTTTGAAAAGTCTGTTTCTAGGTGTAACCCTAATTCAAAAATTTTATTTACTACAGAAAAAGATCTTGGTAAGCAGCAGAATAGATCAACAAAGCTCATCCAATGATAGATTCCTTTTTCTTTATCTGATACCCAGACTATCGTAGACTCTTGCAGAAGGCATTCACTCTCAAAATCTATTTGTGAATGTTTGAAAAACAGATTCCATCCTGTCACATTTCACATTGTAACACTTTGCAAATCACATTAAGGACAAAGTATGAACATATTGTGAATGCGATACTATGAAAAGTAGCTGATAGGGAACAAAATTTACTAACACACAGCTCCTAGTCTAGAAGATTGTGCTACTCTGAGATTCAAAAACTGAATTTTGACTCTTAAGTAATTGCATGAAGAATGAATAGCAAGCTTATAGTAACCAGTAGAACAGTTACACATGGATGATCTTCTTTTCACTGCTCAGTGTTTGTGTTTTGGTTTGGTTTGTGTTGGTTTTCGTTGTTTTTTGTTTTTGTTTTTTTCCGAAGGCTTTTTCCAAGAAGAAATAATGATCTACTTTGAGCTCAAATTGACCTAGGAAGTCTTACAAGAGGCCTCAAAGAAAGAAGAGCATGCAACCAGAAGCTGGCGAAGCTCAAGCAAAGCCAGTCAACACACCCTCATTTATATGGCTGAGGAATTTGATTTGTTGCTCTTCAGACTCAGATTTACATCCAACTCACTGCTACATAAGAAGTTGCTATGTATCACCTAAACTGCAGTAACGGCTTGTATGTCAGTGTTTTACATGGGAAAATGCCAGGTAGCTCAGTGTAGTCCAGTTTCATACAGATTAGGTTAAATGGTAATTGCAGCAACATGGAAAGTATCTATGGACAGCCACTGTGGTACAGCTTGTTACATTAGTCTAATTTCTTAACTACTGTAGCAGTATTTAAACAGAGCCTTTAATTCAAAGAATTTGGGAACATGAGATGAATCTTACTCTGGGTAATACTCTTCAGTTTGACAAAGCTGTAACTAGCAGATCGTCAGAAAAAAAATAAACAAAGACATCTTCATGCACCTGACATTGGCTTTGATCCCCATTACAGCTTAGGGAAGTTTACCTGATTCCCCACAGCTCCAAGGCATTATTTTTTAGGTAGGCATCACAGAAGCATGGAGCAATTCAAGTATGTCCCTGTCTGTTCCTGATACACTGGACCCCTGGGTTTGGAAAGGAGAAGATCTCTGGCTGTGCTGTCTCTACGCCATTTTGGTGTTCCCTCTTAGCAAAAAATCTCATCTCTGACTGCTGCATATCAAGTAGTGTCTATATTTACTATGCAGGAAATATCTTCATAAACAGCGAAAATCCACTCCCATTACAATGTTCTAATTCTTAAATTGTTCTGGCTCCTATACCCTGAGGCTAAGAAAAGGTATTTTTCTCTGTTTCTCAGAAGTAGCTGTCTCAAGAGAGATATGGACCTTTCCTGCTCAGCATTTTAATCGGAGGGCCAAGCATGTCTTCCCAAGGACAAGTCACTGATTGCCTTTGGGCAGCCCTGATGAGAATAATACATTTTATCATAACTGGAGGCTAAGTAGGCATTTTCATACATATAATCTGCTAGTATAATTAATAGATACATATATTTATATACCAGGGCTGAGTGATGATGATAAAAAAATCGCTTAGTGTTCAACATGTCAACATATTAAATAAGACTGGGAAACCTTGAGCCCCAATGGCTGTAATAAATATTCCCAAGTTTTCCCTAGTTCCTCTTCTAGCTGTCACACTCTCCTTTGCTCTGATTAATAGAATCAACCTTCTAAAGTCAAAGATAAGAAATAATTTAAAATGGCATAGGAGGATACCTGTACCGAATACATATTCTGTTCGATACAGAGGAAGAGAGTGACATAAGACATTTCAGACAGACTTTCAGCAGGGGATTCAAGAGTGTAAACAGAAAACTCCATGAAAGACATCCTCCCCCATCTCATCTCTGCTCCCTCTCTAGTGGATATGCACTAGTACTTTGTTCACAAAACTTACATCTGCTGTCTTTTACATCAATTCTACACAGATAACAGCTTTCATAGATACTAAGATGGCAAAACCCAGACCTCAGAGGTGTTATATATTGTCCTATTTCCCATCTTTCCTCAGTTTCTCTGGCATTTTTGATCATGCTGCCAATATGCTGCAAAAGAAGTGCATTCATTCACTTTAGCACAAGAAGGAAGTGGTTTCCCTTGGAGTCATTGAAGAGTTGTTCATAGAAGACTAAATTCTGTTAAAAGATCTATGGGCATCACACAGATCTCTAAAACTAATGACTGCAGTGGGCAGCAGCTGCTCTTTTCATCTTGGACAAGATGTTATGTTCCATAAGCCTGTCTGAACAGGCTGAGAGTAGACTCAGCAGGCCCATGAAACTGTGTATTATCTCCCCAGTTCACATCATGTCCTCATGTTGCCCTCTGTATCTATGCCATGAGGTTTGTAGGAAAACTCTTCTGTGCTGTCATTGTACCTGTGGTCTCAGTTACTCATGTTTTGCCATTAGTTTAATGCATAATCTAGGCCATATTAGTCAGCCTAAACAACACATAAGTCTCTGTATCCAGTAAATGAAGAAAATGTGACTTCTCGGAACACTCCTGAGGAGTTACGCAGTGGATCAAAAAAAGACCTTGAGTATGAAGCCACCTGCGTGCAGCCAACAGGAGAATGTCAGGATATTAGTTGTGCAGAATTTGGACCATGTTTACATCCCCAGATATTTCTAGCAGTAGACAGCATGAAGGTCTTTAGACAGTGACCATTAATTTACAACTGTTACCTCAGCAGAGGTGAGATTCTGTATTTTCAAAAACGTTTTCTACAATGCTTGTGAGGAGTCTGACGTTACTTCACTAATTTTTTGGGGGGGGCTAAGGCAATCTTAATTTCTCCTAGTGTTAGATGCTACAGTGTAGGCATGAGTACAGTTTAAGCTCCAGAATTTTAATCCTTAAGTAGATATCAAGGTCTGGAAGAATTTGGCTTCTTGAATAGAGAGAAAATGTATATGACAATCTCAAGTACATACATCTACTTTGCAGACACAATTGGGTACAGAAGACACCTTCTTTGCTCAAAGACAAGCTGAATATGAGAAAGCACGTTGTAATGGAGGAAAGACTGATTTGAAAAGAAGTGTTTCCTATTGATAAGTCACGCAGAGGGCTGAAGGTAGTGCTGCATTCATGAGTTGGTTAAACTTTTGATAACATTGGCCCAGAGGGGTATGCTGGTGAGCACTCAGTGAGCATTGGTACCCTCTGTTTCTCACACTGCCGGTTCTTTAAGGCCAGTAGTAGGAAGAGAACTAGTGGCACGAAGACTGAATCATTGAGCAAGGGGGTAATGCTATCATTAGCCAGAAAGGATGTCAGAATAGTGCCTGGGCTCTCATTCTTAATACCTAAATGCCTAGAAGTTTGTTTCACAGTACCTTGACATGTTTTAACAACAAAATATCCTTAACAGTAAGGGGAATGGAGGACCCTCTGTAGCTGTAGCCACTAGGGATGCAACAGAGATGTCGGAAACCTCACACAGTGGCTGGTGGCAGGCTAAACTCACTAAGGCACAATATGTAAGAAAGACAAGCCAGGGCTAGAAGGCAGAACAATCAATTCTTGTTTTAGGGTGGTGGTGTGGGAAACACTAGTGGTCAAAGCTTGGGCAGTCAGGACATCACGGAAGACAGGAGGGAACGCTGGGTCCAGGCCAAAGCCGGGTGTTCTCTGTTAAAGAGTAGATCTTGGATATTGAACAGCTGGACTGGAATGAAGACCTATGACTCCAGCATCAGGAGTCAGAGTAAGCAGTCATTCCTAAGTGCACAGAAGACATCTACAAGGGTGAGACACACGCCAAGTGCCATGCTGAGCAGCAGAAAGCAACCGGTTCACACAGTTTTCTTGGCTGGGCTAACAGATGGAGTAAGGCCCTGATCCCTGCCGCAAAGCCCAGCTTCCCAGGGCCTGACAATGACACCGCTAAAAAGCAACAAGAAAAACCTCTCACCAAAGTTGCAAAGATCATTCATAAAAATACATGAGCACTGGTGCTTGAAAACCAGAACCCCTTATTCATGTTTTCAAGTGCCTCTGAGAGCAGGGCACTCAGCCACCCCTTTGGAGAGTGAAAGCAATCTGCAGCTTTTCAAAATTATATCTTTGTAATAGCATTCATTATGAATGAACTATCTTTCATTCGACCATTGGAAGTGATCCCTGTGGATTTCAGAACAAAGCAATGTGTGAACTTCATGGTGGAGTGAGAGCAGCCACAAAAACTTTGTGCAGCAGGACAGATAAAACAGTGTGGAGTGATTTGGTACTTGTAAGGAATTGGTCCTAAATCTTTTGGAAAAGCAGAAAGAATAAACTGTTCATTTTAGCCAGGTTTTTGCTAGATACTAGAGAAGATTACAAAGTCTTGGAATGGATTCGTTCTTGGAGCATATGATTCTTTGAACATTTGTCCCACTGGTGAAAATGAATATTAAGGCTGTGTGAACATGTTACCAGAAGACAAATCTTGTAGAATTATTGGTTTTTTTTTTTTTTTTTTCCTAGGCTGTGTTCAATTCCAAGCAGCAGAAATGCCATACTTTGAGTTGTTGGTTATCCACAAGTGAAATGCAGTAAATGACCATGTGTGAGCCTTGTTCTAATAAAAGTCACATCAACAGAAAAGGACATAATTATGAGAAATGAGGAGTTTGCAGGGCAAATGTGTAGTCTGTGTGTAAAAGGAGTATGTGGTGTAATTAATTCTGGACTTCTCCATCATATCCATGTACATGTGCTCTTGTCTCATTTCTGAAGAGCCTTTTCTTCCTGTGTTCATCCAACTGCACCTCACAGATCTCCTCTACCAGCGGCAGGTTGTGTCTTCAAGAATGGAAAGCATAATCAGAAGCAATGGCTTTAGCTGGCATTTCAGTCGACTAGGAACATGTAGGTGGCTAATTAGACAGGCTGATTATTTGTACTAGAAGGAGATAAGACCTGTTCTATTTTTTTAAATTTTTTTTAGGACCCAAGTATCCTAGATCTCCAACTCCTTTCCTTTAAGGTACCACACACCAATCTGGCAGGACGGAGGTAACATTGCTCATGATCATGTATGTAAGTTATACACATTATTTAATTGGCCTGAGCCAGTTTTTAAAATGGTGTGTGAAAAACTAAAGCTGATATTCACAATGTCAATCAGCTTGTCTTCTTGGACCAAGAATCCCTTAAAAAACCTCCCAAACAACATATGGCCTACTCCACTAGTTCAAACAACATTCCCACTGATTTCACCTGTACTTCCAATGTAACCATACCGTCACTATGAAGTCTTGTGAGAGACTGACTGGGAATTAAATCCAGTAGCTTTGACATTTAAAAATAAACTGCTCAGTATTCATTATGCTTGCTTTTCCAAGGAAACACAATAATATCTTATGAAATTGAAACAGAAAGTTGAAATCCATTTTGAAATAGACTCACAGGAAGTTTCCTGTTCACAATAAATATTAAATTACAGCTTGATGCTATCATATGATATCAAGGGTGGATACTAATTTAAAGGCCTCATCTTGCAAGTTGAGAAACATCCTCAGAAATGGACGAAGCCTCTGCTTGACATTTTCAAGTCACGCTCTTCTCAAGCTTGTACCATGACCAAGAATTGCCCTTGACACAGAGACACACTTGAATTGTCTGCTGTGTTATCTCTTTCTTTTCCACAGCAATCTTATTTAGCCATGACACATTTTTTAAGCCATATCCCTCAAGTATAGCTAAAGAACAAACTGCCTGAAGAACCACATAAATAATAAAGCCTATGTTTAAATGTCAATCCTAAGCAAACATCTCAAAAGAAATACCATTTAACTAGTTTTAAAATTAAAAATAATTACTGAATTTTGCAGAAAACTACCTTATTATGACATTCGTTTATACTTCATATTAATGTCAAGCAAGCAGAGGTCCAAGAGTGATAGCGAACTTTCCATTTTCCCAGTTGGTTACAGTTGGGTATTTGAAACAGCTGCTGCTTCTCTGGAAAACCAGTGGGGTCTGCAAGTCTTAAAAGCTTGCCCCCCACCACTTCTGATGCTAAATGTTATTGGATTTTAAACTTTATGATCAAAATTACTATCTATATTTCAATTTTCTGACATATTTCTCTTAATTTCTCTTGTTTCTTGAGACTCTTGCTTCACACTGCATACTGCATTATGCCATCCAGCGATTGATTTATGGATGTCTCTCTCCAGAGTAAAAACCCAGTTTGTCCTTTTTATGGAGAAAATGTTTATAACTTGGTGTTAGATTTGAAAACCCTCTCATCCATACTGATCTAATAACTATTCCTGGCTTGCAGAAACTAAGGATGCTTGCTGTAAATTCTGTTCTGACGGGCACCCCTTAGAGGGTCCAGAAACTTTCACTGGCTAAATTTTCTTCTTATTTAACGTAAGGCAAAATAATCGGCAATAAAACCAAGAAAGGGGAACATCTATACCCCATCAGAGGACATCTCTTCATGAAACCCAAAGTCAGGAAATGGAGCTCTATTTTAAAGTGGAATAATCCTGCTCAGTCATCTGGTGTATCACAGACATTTCCCCACTGTACAGCCAGCCCATTCTTCTTCATTTTGATCCTCAAAATGTTGTAGTTTGGGTTCCTTCCTCCCCTGTTTCATTACTAGCATGAGAGGTCTGGCGTTGCTTCATTTCACTTCAATCCCAGAGGTTGCCCAGCTGCTTAGCTTGGGTTGCAGACATCGTCTGGAGACATGGAGTCCTCTCCCTCCTGCCAAATCTCTTGTGGGTTTTCCTCCAGACTGTTGATAACCCACCCACATCCTGGACACTTGTAGAACATCTTTCCCACATTTACCAAATTCCTTATTTTGTTCTCTTCCTCAAAAACATTATTACTTTTGTCTTTTCCCACAAAATCCTCTCAGGGATAACCCATGACTCCATTCCCACATGTGTTTGCTCCCTGCTCCTCTTCTGCCCGTGAGGCTCATTCCTACCCAGCCACCATTCCTACTTCATCTTCTGGCCTGGCCTTTTGAGCACTGGGTTCACTCTCGTAGGAACTGACGCACTGGTAGGAACCAGGCACCACTGGGTCTTTCTGCTTATTTGATGTAGAAAATCACAAATACCATTTCCTGCCAGCTGAATTGTCCCCAGCCTGAAGAAGGATGTGGTGAGCATCTGTTTAACTTTGGGGCAGGATACAGCTGTGGTTTTCATCTCTCCAGTGGTTCCTTCAGGGATGGGAAGGGGAAAGACAGCATCACCTTCTGCACAGTCCCATCCCCTGCATGGCTGATGGATTGGGAATAGGTTATTTTGCTTATTGAGGAACTTCACTCACTATCGTAGCAGAACATCAGAGTTATTCTGCTAGCAGATTCTGCTTGTTAGCTCCCAGCAAGGTGTTAAAATAATTAGAGAGCTTTCCAGAACAAAAGCAGCCATGGGCTGGTACAGAGGAGAGCCCGGAGGGAATCAAAGCTCTCTGCACAGGGCAGAAATACAAGTCATAGAATCACAGAATCACAGAATCATTTTGGTTGGAAAAGACCCTCAAGATCATAGAGTCCAACTGTCCTGGTGAAGTTACTTCACACACCATCACTTATGAGAGGAAAAGGAAGATGGGCCTTTTTTCTTCCTGTTTTAGTGCTAATTATTGGGATTTGATTGCCTAATATAGTCATTTCAAATGTCTTGTGTTGTTCCTGGTGACTGACACCATCCTTGGAGACATCAGGCTAATGAAGCCAGATCCCTGTGCCATATAAATCCACATAGCTTTGCTGGTTTCACCAGAAGGATGTTGTGCAAGTACCTTAGGAGAGGCAAATTTGTTACCGTGAGCTCCTTGGAAGTTGCCTTTCCTATCTCAAAGTGGTTATAAAATTTGAGGACTGGATTACAGAGCCTGAGAGTGCTTTTGCTCTACTAACTTCCCTAGGAAATAAAATAATAGAAATCGGTAACAAAGTATCCATTTAACTTGCTGCTTGCTCCCCTCTGTTAGTTGTTTTGCTAACTAGTCTTCCCTGACCTCTTTATACATTTTTTGGGGAGCTCATGTGTCTGGGATGGAGGATGGCAGACTCTTTGATGTCATCTGTTGTTGGGGAACTTGTAGTAGTTGTGTGCGTCTCTACCTGCATCTGGGATAGAAGAGGATATAAAAGGTCATGTTATGTAACACTTGGAGTCATCCATTTGTTTTCTGTCATCTCTAAAATTATTTTTTTTTTTTAGCATGTATTCTTGTCTTTGTGACTCACTTGCTCTTCTTAGATTAAGAAAATGAAAAAGAAATACGGCCTGTTTTGTTCACAGTTATGCAATTACTCTAGCCACTGCAAAACACACCTCAGTTGTTGTAAGGTCCTTGTGGAAATTTACCATTAAGATGAGAAAAATAAGAACTTGAAAGCAAGCAATCCTTGTGTTAAAGACTTCCGTGACTGAGCAGAAATACATGTGTTTTTTTCTTTTTTGAGTAGCTGAAAATCATTGCTTTTGTTGACAACATAATGCTCACCATGTTTATTAGCTAACCTGTGAAAAACTCAGTATGCAGGGAAATTGTTTCAGGGTTTGTATTTGACTGGGAGCTGCCAGAGCTTTTTCTCTCTGACTTCCACTCCTGTCAAGTGGGAATTAGTTTTAAGAGCCAAACCTTCTCCTTTGCCCCAGGGTGCTGCCAGTCTGGGCTGCAGGAATCTTTGGGCAGTGATGCACTGGGCGACAAGTTGATTAAGCAAACTGATGATGGGTTTTCAGAGGCACCTGAAGCATTTTCCAAAGCTAAGAACAAAAACAGTGTTTGATCTGAGAGGTGAGAATTTTCATTTGGATATAGGACTCAATTTCCTCCTTTTCCTGAGGAGATGTGAATGCTCAACTCTGAGTTCAATCCTTTATGACTTCACTAATCAAAGACTGTTATTAGGAGCATTTGGTAGCTCTCTGTACCTTTGGTCTCTGTAAAGGCTTTCCCCAAGAACAATGTGGCTTCTCATATAGACATATACAAACAATTTGTTGTGTTTGGATACACAGCTCCAGAAATTGTCCTGTCGTTTTGTAGCAGAGACAAAGCAACTGTCTGCACTGTTTTCTCTATCAATTGAAGGGTAGCTATGGGTTGTTTGAACTCCAACTGGAAAATGCATTACAACTTGCCAGTTAAATGAAAACCCATTCTTAGCGATGGAAATACTTGATGACTGACTAGGACCTCACTCTACCTCCAACATCTAGTTTATACAGCAGGCACCAAAATGCAGTTGCATCTTTTATCTACTGAAAACCTAAAAAGTTGTACAGTTAGCAATCTTCTGAATCATATTACTGAATTTCAAGGATCTAAACACAGCATTTGCATCACAAGGCTGATCTCCCTGAACTCCTCATATAGTCAATGGAGAGAGAAAATACCCTCCAATGGGCAATTCAAACATGTAAGTCATGTTCCTTCTGCAAGTTATCCTCAGGGGAAACTTCTTCCCTTCTGCTGTGTGGTGGAGTCCTGGGGCTGTCACAGCAGCAGACAGCTTCGTGGGCAGCTTGAAGAAGGAAATGAGCCTTTTGTAAGGAGTGGGGTAGCATCAAATGGCAGCTCTGAGCACATGCCAGGAGCGCGCTGCAGTTCTTTTCCTAGGAAATTAGTCAGATCAGGAACTCAGAATTTCAGCGTGCTGGAGAAATGCTTTAGACTGTGGGGCAAATACGTTCTCTGCTAAAATCCCAGCACAAATCATCCTATTAGCTGATTTCTGGGTCAGCTGCAGAAATGTATTTGTAGCAGATGAAATAGTACAGGAACAGCCACTCATTGTTCAGGAAAAGTAAAACAAAGGTACGAGTCCGTAGCAGATTGCTCTCACTTCTTTCCTCTCAACAAAATATATTTTTTTAAGTGTCTTGGCCAGGAAGAGCTCTTAGGAAGGGTGACTGTGTCATCCCTTAGGAGCTACTGAGCTTGAACAGGTTTCAGAGGGTGCAGAATGAGCCTGGGAAGAGGATAACAGGGTGCAGCTCGTGTAGATGCTGCAAGATCGCAGTTAAAAATCGAGGACAAGCAACCTGAGCACAGAAGCAACTGCAGGAAATTTCTTTGTACTAAAGGGGACTGTACAGAGTTTGCTGCCAGAGTCACTTAACTGGCTGCAATGAAGTATAGGAGGGCACAGACAACGAGGAGGGAGTGGGATATATAGACTGTCTTCTTTTTCCCAGACATTCAGAATTTTTTTCAGTTTGAAAGATCTATTTTTCTCTTTTCTGTTGTTTTTTTGAAATAAAAAGACATTTGGGCATTCTGGAGTTGCACGCTATAAGGAACAGTTCAGGGTTACTCAAAGCTCCATCTGACATGACTGTTGGTTGCTGGATGTGGAAACCAGCTGTGGGAGTGAGTTAATATCAGAGATCTTTTCATCCAGCCACATCGCTTTATAAAAGGCTAATCTACCAAGTACACTATCTCAAAAAAAAAAAAAAATTGTTGATATTTTACAATATTTCTGACTCTTCAACATGTAATTACAATTTTTCACAAGGATGACTTAAATTTGCAAGTTTTCATTGACATCTGAGGTGTAACTAAAGCCTATTTGAACAGATGGTCAGTACCTGCAAATTAAAGCTAGCACAAGGATGACTATCACCTCTTATCTGTATCTTATACTGGAACTGGGTGCTTCCCCACCTCTCTGACGCATCATCTACAAATGGACCTTCAGCTTCTGAAATTTCATAAATGAGCCTTAGATGAAAAGTAACATTCTCATAGATAGGAATTCGAAAGAAATAAGACGAAAAGCAAAAAGAAACAAGTGTACCACAGATTTACTCATTGGTTTATCTGTAAGTTGTTCTTTTGCTCACAAGTGTAGCAGAAGAGAATCCCTCACTCTGAGGTGCTCATGATTCGTCTAGATACAGCATTTGGGGAGCAGTGGAAGGAAAATTACTTTTTTTTTTTTTTTCCCCACCCTAGAAAAAAGGACTATATTATGTTTTAAAGAGTTTCTATTATTTTTTTCCCCCCTCGCAAACACTAGAATTGTAATTGCCATTTTACAGCTAGGGAACTCAGATGTGGAGAGCACATCCCTACTAAAGTCACAGTTTGCTATGGATTTTAATGGAGCAGAGTCAGGTGTGAAGCTATTTGCCCTGAAATGTGCAGGAATATGAAATGGAACCAGGAACAGAATTGATTCCATAGACCATGTCTGTAAAAAAGCGGTCAAAGCACTGGCAGGCAGTGGTTTAGTTGTTAGCACGGTTCCCAACATGGTTCGGACCTGTGAGAAAGTGAGGAATAGTCTGGGCCATGGACCGTCCTCCAGAAAGCAGCACGGACACAGCCGGCATGTTTTGGAGTGGAACTGAGTTTTCCTACATGGACCAAGGTGGACCATTTGCCCTCAGCCCCAACTTACGATGAGCCTTTGAATGCTGAACTGAACTGTCCTTCCTTCCATTCAGCTCAGGAGGTAACACGCCTTAACTGAAATTCTTGAGCGAGACCAGTGTGTGCGACAAGAAGTTAAGAAAATATATTACTGTGCTACACCAGCTATCAGCGCTTTACTCATGTTTTTCATTTATTGGCTTCTCTATTTCTTTCTTGTGTGATTTTGCCCTCTGTGCAGGTATTCTGTGAGCTATTCCAGTTTGCCTTGACAGCCCCACAACACAGTGAATAAATGGAGTGGGCTCAATAGTCCTGTATATAGGCAAATGGACAGAAATTAAAATATAATAGGCCATAAAACTACCAAATTCCTACAGTGAAAGCAATATTCTGATATACATCTTCACAATGTAAGGATTTTGGGCACATTTTTACCAGTCTCCATTTTCCAAACAGGAGAAGTGTTACTTGATGCCATGCTTTGTCCGGTTGACAGTTCTTATGAGAAGGAACTGTAGATGGATGAATAACTCTATTTAAAATTATTTAATTTTTTTCTTTGAACATGTAAAGGCTTATTTCGCATTGACAATTATGTATTTCAGTTTCTGGGAATTATCTGAAAATTAGAATTAACTAGACTGTCAAATGTGATATGAATTTATTACAAACCTATGTTAGAAAAGTACTGGATGTGCATCTTTCTATATAGCACTAGGAACAACAGAAAAAAGAAGAAAAGCTTAAAACTAATAGTATATGCTCCTTTTATCTTCATCAAATGCTTCATGATTCCATACCCATTTACACAGGTACACCTGGGGCATGAAATCAGTGCAAATGCAATACCTCAAATCTTGCTGGAATTCAGTAGCAAATCTGGTGTGGAGCTATTGGAAGTATATGGAAATTGGACCGTCACACAGGAAACAGTGTGTGATGAGCAGGGTTAGGAGACAGGGATTGACTTATGAAATAGTTACAAACCCCAAATGAGAACTTATCAGCTGAAAGAAACAGTGGAAAGTTCTATAAAGATTAATCGCTAGCAGGATAATTGTGTCATGAGTGGGAATAAATTGTGAAAAAGGCAAATGTGAGTTTGGGACATATCAGCTGAGGGACTTTGGGTAGAAAACTGGCAATGTGCTGAGCAGGTCACATAAGAAATATTCTTTATAATAGTTGCTATCAAGAAAAAAGAGCTTTAAAGCCAAAAGACTTTGGGAGAGAGCTACTATACAGATCACAAAAATGGAGGAGCTGTTTATGTCTCCTCACACAACAGAATTTGACTTGCTCGCTTGAGCACAGACAAGATTAAAAGAAGATACATTTAATAAGTACTTCAGGAGTAAAAGCATCTCCTAATCAGTTCAGATATTTTAGTTAAAGGCCAGTCTTGGAACAAGAACAAATGGATACAATCTAATTTTCTGTTTGTTTTTTGGTTTAGTTAGTACAAGTTTTCAGGTTTTACAACTTTCTTGTGCTAAAGAGAATGAGAATAATTTCCTGTTAAGGACAGAATGTGGTTAATTAATGAGAAATACGTGACTATATGTAAAAGATAATATCATTCAGCTGCCTGTGACATGAAAGTACAGGGATAGACAATCCAGGAAATCCACTTTAATGTTCTTCTGGATGTTTACAAAGATCTATTGTGCACAGTACTTACAAGAAACTACACTCAGCTGGTCTCCTCTGGTGAAGACAGTGGAATATGTTAATGGTGCAATTTCGGACTCTGAATCCTACTGTCAGGTCCCTCTTCTTGGGAAGGTATCCTACCACTAAACTACTGAAAAGGAGGTGAATGTCATTTGAGGCTCTAAATCCCTATTTTGCAGAGGTGCCTAGGACCCAGCTTTGAAGATATGTGTCTGTCCTGAGGACTGTTGTGGTTTAACTCCAGCCAGCAACTAAGCACCACACAGTTGTGTGCTCCTCTCTACCCTGCAGTCGCATGGAAGAGAGAAGAAAAAAAAAAAAGTAAACCTCCTGGGTTGAGATAAAAAAAGTTTAATAGGGCAGGAAAGGAAAACAATAATAATAACGATGATAAAACAATATACAAAATGATGATACACAATGCAATTGCTCACCACCTGGCAATCGATGCTCAACCTGTCCCCAAGCAGTTATGTCCCTGGTCAGCTTCCCCCAAAATATGTACGGAGCATGACGTCATACGGTATGGAATGTCCCTTTGGCCAGTTTGGGTTGGCTGTCCTGGCTATGCTCTCTCCCAGCTTCTTGTGCACCTGGCATGGTGTGAGAAGCTGAAAAGTCCTTGACTATTTAGCAACAAGCAAAACACCAGTGTGTTATCAACATTATTATCATTCTCAATCCAAAACACAGCACTATACCAGCTACCAGGAAGAAAAGCAGCTCCATGGCACCTGAAACCAGGACAATGTCTATCTGATGGGCTTGTATTTCTCAGATGTTTCCTCTGGAGTGTGAGGGCATCCCAGTGCTGATCGGTGGGATCTTGGAACCTCTCCTTCCTATGCACAATGTGCAGGCTGTCTAACTTGTCTGTACAACCTCAAGCCCTTGAACTGGACATCTGCCTTCTGATGTCAATACTTCAAGAATTGCATCGTGCAATATGACATCACCTGTGGGGCCTTATTTCACATCTACTTTTTTTGCGGAAGTCCATCCACTGTGTCGTTTGGGGATTAAAATGCTGCTCTGTGTGAATAAGAAACCTACCTGGATAGGTATGGGCATGCTTCGGTAACATAAAATCTAATTCTGGCCTGTGAAGCACAATTCACTTCAACAAGAATGCAGATTTATATATGTAGTTATATTAAAATCTTGTTAGAAACTTGCTAAATGGCTGAGAGTGAACTCCACATTTGATGGACAAGTTATTAGTTGCTAGGATAAATGCCTGTAGAGGACCATTGTCCCTATGGCAGTGAGAAGTTTTTCTACTGGTTCTTGAACACATGAATCTCTAATCTCAGCTGGTATCAGATGACGCTGAGCCATGGGCTTCATAAGTGGCTAATTCATATCCATTGAGAAGATGGCCCTTAGCAACTTCTTGTCTCAGTTTAGCTTCCAAACCACTTAAAGGATATTTTATGTTACCACTTCCCTTTCTAAATAATGGATTCTGTGACAGAGAATGACTGTCCTGGCAGAGTTATGTTCATTGATTGTGAGAAAATGGAATCCCCACTCAGCTATTGCTTAAACAACAAAATAGTAGCTGTAGTAACAGTATTTATAGCAGTCTTTTGTAAATGGTTTACATACATCTTAGTATTGATCCATCCCTATCTATCTACTCTGTTCTCTCTGATTAATTTGCTACTGGGTTGATAGACACATAGGGAAGGTTGGTTTGAACAGAGAGCATAATAACCACTTTTAAAGTATTTCTTGTTCTACCTTTTTTTTTTTTTCCTCTTGTGCTAGCTAAGAACATTTGTGTCAGCATACTTAGTAAGCACCAGAATGAAAACAGAACTGTACATCAGTAGAAGAATCTTTGCCACTGGAAGCATCTCCCATGAGTATTTTGGGAGAGCCCTCTAGGGGGAAAAGAGGAGGCTTTTCGAAAAAGTATTTTTCTGTCACACTATGTAACTGAAATATATGATGGCTCTAAACTGTAAAATGGGGAAATAAAAAAAGGGTATTTTGCTAGAATAAGAAGTTGTTAGATGCAAAAACATCATTGTTGATCAGGCCAGGTCAGAGTGCTTTATGGAACTCTACAAAATGTAATTGTCGTTTTCTAATGACACAAAACAAACCAAACCCATCCAAGTGGTTTTTTTCTGCCCCGCTTGCCTGATCTTATGACAGCATGGGATTGCCCGCTCCTGTGCTTGTAGAAGGTGGTTCTTAAAAAATGACCTGCTCTCATGGACCCCTAAGTCCTCAAAAGCAGATTCCTGGGGGGACACTGTGAACTAGCTCCCCGAGTAGCTTAGACTTTGGTCTCTCAAAATCCAGGGTAGAAACTCCGCTGTCCTTTATCACACCAAAAATTTTAAACTCAACCATTTGTGATCACTGTGGCCAAGACACCCACCTACCTTCACATCTACACTTCCTTCTCCATTCACAAACAACCGATACTATCTGTTGAGTAGATAAGCAACCCTGGGGAGATATGGTGAACTATGGAGCCACCTGCCTTGTTGTCTATGTGCTGTCTGAGAAACCAGCCTCCTGCTCTATGAGTGCCTGGGAAAGAGAGTCCATGGCCACAGGTGACAGAGCTGGCCATGAGGACAGCCACCAGTCTTAACTCAGGCATTGTCTGACTTGTGAGTGGTTGTCCTTGTGATGCTGTTAATGCTCTTTGGACACAGATACCTGGTGTCATCTTGTGCACTAGGCTTCCAAAAGTGTGCCTTATCTGTCCACTGAAACTCGAGGGCCATTTTCTTCAAGCGCAGCATCTGGGCTTCAGACAGCCTCACCTCATTGTGCTTTTCACTTTGCCAACAAAGAACAAGTTTCTATCATCGGGTTTTCATTTAGAAACCTACCACTGAACAAATCTTATTTTAATGGAGTGGCATCTCAAACAATATTACAGTGGTTGAAAGCCATCAGAAGTCTAGTGTCCTCTGGACCTCATAGTGTGGTAGCCAGAAGCTCTGTAACTGCAAATGTCTGCAACTGAAACAATCATGGCTTTTTAGTATGGTAACAGAGCTTCATATGTTTTTTTTTTCAGAAGGCACAAAGCATACTTTTGGTTTTAATTTTCATCAGGCTAGAAAAAATGACCATTGGTGTAACTGGATTATTTTGCTGTTTATTAAATGTAAATAAATTAACATATATATACAAAGGGTCTTTTCCTCCTCATAAAAAACACTAAAACAATGAATAACTCTGAAAAAATATGTAAATAAGGCTCTCATGCACCAAAAACAAAGCTTCAAAGGTGACAGGTGAAAGAGATAAATGTCCTTATGTCACTGAACAGCCTGAGATTTAACCCAAGTTATGGACACTGACACATCACAAGTAGCCATTGCCAGTTTATGTAACGGCCTTCTAGATCAGCCATCTTGATGAGCTGGGTGTTCCAACTCTTGTAAAGCTACAGAATCAACAACAACAACAACAACAACGATAATAATAATAACATTTACTACAGAACTACTAGATTAAATACGGAAGTGGAAAATACATCCAGCTCCTATCTGTCATGGAGGCAACTTAGACAGGCAGCAAGCTCCAAAAAGACTTTATTCTAACCAGAACCATTTAGCAGAAAACCAACTAGAAACAGGCCTTATCCAAAATTATTCAGCACTCTGACAACATAATAGAACACAATTCAGATTCTGCTTAGGAGTTCAGTTACCACACAGCTGACTCTCAAGGGGATCAGATCCCAAAATGCTAGAGTAATGATTCAAAATGCACATCTTCCCACTCTTATAAAGGGAGGACTCTAAAGGGTACCCAGATCACTTACCAGATTGGCAAAGTGTCTCAGTTCCTAAGGAACGTTCCTTAGATGGCCACGCAAAGGAGGAGAGTCTTCCACTGTATAACTGGTACTCCAAGGAAAACCAACTCAAGGGAAATCTCCAGTAGTATTCATTTATACCCTAGTTGAATCTGAGCTTTGGTCATTTATGGTAGTGGCCCAGAAACTTCTTTCAACCGAGGTGTTTCATTGGTCAAGGGCCCTGTCTGTCAAGCAAGGGGTATGTGCATGGCCGTAGTGGTCAATCAGCCTACAAGTTTCTGTTGCTTTCAGGGGGTGAGGAATGGGCGGGGTGCATCTTCCAGATAATCAGGAGCTTTCTCCTGTTGTGGGTGGTGGGTGGGATTCTGAGCACCATTTAAACTTTTTTGACTTTTTCTTCCCATCAGTCCCTTGCCATGTATTGTGCTTCAAAGCAGAATTTCACCAGTTTATGCTGCAAGAGGAAGGCAACATCTTGGTCAGGGCCAAGGCACAGACACCTTCTTGTCACTTAATGCTGAGCACTGGGCCAATGGGAAGGTAGAAAAGATCAATAGTATAGCAAGATGAGAGAAATATTGATCAGTGGCCTTCTGGACAAAAAGTAGTGATTCTCTTGTAGTGGTATACACATTTATTTCCTGTGATATAGGTGTTTCCTCAGGTTTCCTACAAAAAAATAAGCAAAACTCCTGGGAGAAAGAGAAGGCTTATACAAGTGCAACCCCTGCATGATCTTTTTGTCTTCTTGGACAGATAAATATCAGAGAGATAGAGGTAAAACAGAGAAGGAGAGGGGAAGAAAAAGGGAAGGAACTCATCCAGATACTGAGACTGGACAGGCATACATTTAACAATTTATTTCTGTGAAGAAATAGTAAGAAATTTTAGGAAGACATACATATGAAGAAATGCTAAGAACTGCAGGTAGTGTATACAATGTATTCCAGCAAAGGCAAAAGGAACAGGCATGTATTGGTCATTCAGTCCAATTACAAATAAATCACTTAGTCAGTACTCAGGTTTGAGATGGCTTTGTTTCCAGATGGCTGGGATGGCTGTAATAATTTCTTAAATGAATTTAAATAATCCTCTATTTATAAAGAGTCCCAATATACACTGGGTCATCTGTGGCACAGAAAAGAGAAAGGGGCACAACTTTGTATTCCAATATTATAGCAGAGACTCTAAATCTGTGTAAAGCACTAGCAAATAGACAGCTACGTGTACAATTGCACCATCAACTCCCATCAGTAACTCTGGACTAAATGCTGACCTGCAGTTCCCAATTAGCCACAGAGGCAGGTATATGAATGGCAGGGATATCTCTACCTTTTGAGTGCAAAGGGATATTTTTGTTTGTTTTCAGAAATTATTTGGAGATTTATTATTTTTTTTTTTAAACCATTTGGTTTTACCACAGTTCAGAGCTCATAGCAGTTGGGAGTATAATTACTTAGGTCAGTGATTGCTGAGGGTATCAAGTGAGGCTTTGCCCTTGAAGAAAAGATGGCATTGCCTCTGAAACCCTTCAGACACCAGCTGGGCGAGCTGCACCTGA
>VWYH01010212.1:0-59510 GCA_013399365.1 Pampusana beccarii | reverse complement strand
TTGTTTGTTTGTTTTAATTTAGTTCTATTAATTAATATATAGGACTTGGGACTCAGCTTATAATTAAGGGCTCAGAAATTTGAGTTTAAAGACTGATATATTTGTAAAAATGATGTTCTTCAACACCCATTCCAGCTTAGCAAATGGGTTCTAAAACCAGAGAAGCATAGGTAGTTTGCGTCTCAGGCATGAAGTGTTTTTGTGGGGAAAGGTTATCACTATTGACTGCTAAATTCCCAATAAGATAAAATGGGCATTAATTCTGTAATGCGGTCACTCATATTTTTACATACTTTTCTTTCCCCTGGAAGTCTTCAGAGCTTCAAGTAAGGGTAAAATAAGATGGTAATGCAAATAGTTTTACTTCTGTTAGTTTTGAGTGAGTCGCTGTTGTTGCCTCACTGTGCATTTCTACAGTATACGTATCTGGGAAGCTCTGTGCTGAAATTATGCTGTGGAAGCATTGCAACTAAGGGAAACATGTATTCTGGTTGCTTGTGTTATTAGGCACCTTGTTAGGAAGAGGTGCATCTTCCACGAGTTTTATTCGGAAAGTGAAAAGATAAGTGAGAGCAGGTACAGTTCCTTCCCAAGCACATTCTCCTGTCATAAGGCATATTTCTGCTTTATGCATTACCATGTTGGGTTGCCATTCTTCACCCTAGAGGAGGAATTTCCTACACGTCCGTCCTTTCTTCCCATTTATTGAGACTGTGTCCTGTCAGTCAGCTCCATGTGGATGGCGTTTGTAAGTGGATGGTGTAGGGGGTGGATTCCCATCAATGTAGTAGGGTGCCATTTTCTCCCTTGAGTTCAACAGACATAATGAAAACTTTGCTACTGTGAGAGCACAGTCTTTGACTTATTTCTGCTGGATTGGGTGAATGATGGAGTTGCTTAGAAAGGTCTGGACATACACAGGTAGAACCTTTTTACAAGAGCTAATTTAATAACATGGTGTAGTAAAGTAAGTGAAGTTATAGATAACAAAATGTATTAAGAGACATAGGTTAAAACATTCACCCTTTCCTACATTCTAGAATTAGAAAATGTTGATACAAATTACGATTAGGTAAGTAACTATAAAGAATGACGTATATAATTTGCAAAAGGTAATTCTTACAAAATAATGTATGGAAGAAGATGCCAACTGCTTTATTGTGGTGACATTTTTTGTGTTTTTTTAATTAAAAATTATGGATTTTTTTCCCTTTGTTTCAAGTTTGTAGAAATACAATTAATTCCTCACTCTAAAGGGAATAAAATTCGGTGATAAATACTTCGCTTCTAAAATAAAATCTATCAGTTCAAAGTTGAGTTTTTATCAGCAAAAGTTTGTTGTGTTTTTTTATTTTAAAACCTTAAGAACAATGAAAAAGTGAATTACAGCTGTCTCTTCTCACAATTGAGAAAATTTTCCAGTTAAATGCCGTGTAATAGATTTCTAGTATATTTTCAAGTAGTTTAAAATACTGGATGGTGCTGCTTATGAGTAGGCAGGAAATGCTTCTGAAGTGTTATAGCACTTTAGTTGAGGAATGTAACAGGCATATTTTAAATTGTTTATATTTTGAAGGCATTATGCTATGTCCAGTTCTTGTGAAACACCTACAGGAGGATATTCCTTTTGCTATTTCTGAAGATGGAGCAAAAATGGCAGAGAGGTTGTCTGTGTATCCATCTTGTGAGTAGTTATTTTAATCTCAGTGAATCCATTAATCCAAAGAGCCGTAAGAAAATTGCCCAGGGCATTGGAGGTTGTCGGAGTTGGGGGTGGCCCGGTGATGCCAGCTTGGAGCTGAGCCTGTTCCACTTCACTGCGTCGGCTGCTGCAGAATAAGGATTCTGTCCTTGATGTTGCTATTTGAGCAGGACTTAAAAATTCGTCCAGAAGATACGTCAAAATTTGTGCATCACAGGTTGCCTTCCTTCTCCGTGCTCTCAGCCCTTCTCCCTGTTCAGCTCCAAAGGTTTGATATTAAATCAGCCCCATTCCCATAGCATGTACCCCTGTCCAACAGTGATGCTTAGTGAACTCTTTTGTTGTGCCACTGGTAACAAATGAAAACGCCATGAGAACTGTCCCAAAACCGACATGAACAGATAATTGCTCCCAGATGTCCTTTTACAGCCACACTTCTGTGTACGAGAGCAGGCCCCACTACTGAACTGCAGAATAATTGTCGATGAAGTGGAAGATGTGTGGCTGTTGGGATTCAGTGTATTTCTCTCATGAAAAGCCTAGAAGAAGTATGATCTCATCAGTGGATGAGGGTGTCCAAAGAGAAGCCAGAAGTGTGAGAGGTGGCAATGGAGGAGGCAGCTTAGCTCTGTAAATCTCTGCTGCTTTTAATAATTTTTGTCAGTTATTGTCAACAGAACTATACAATTTCAGTTTTCAATGGGTAAAGCTGCTTTTCAAATTATGTTTTTGCCTTAGAAGAACTTATTGGTTTTGTCCATTTTTCTGACCTGGTTAGTTTTCATTCTATGGTGGTATTTTTATACATCTGTAGACCTTCAAAATATGCTACACACTAAAGAAAACAAGCATACAAAACCAGACATTGTTCTTGCCTTGCCTGAGAGCCTGGACTTTCCATTCATTTAAACATGAATACTGGTTCAATTGTGGTNTTTTTTTTTTTTTTGAGTGAATTGACACTTAAGTAAACAGTTAAGTACGTGAGCAGCTTCACATAGAGGGTCACTGTTGGGAGCTCTTCACACGAGTAAAGACACTTGTGGGATGAGGATTGAAATCCCTGATACAAATAAACACTGTGTTTATGACTCTGCACTGCTTCTTAGTAATGTCAGTGGCTTCCTGACAGAGATAAGCACAGCTGGCAGGATTTCAGGGGTTAGATAACAGAGCAGAAGCGTTGTGTTTAATCTGCTTGTGATTCTTGCTCTTCCCTGTGACGACATTGAGATAAATAGACACAGAACTCCACAGTGAAGCAGATGCAAATAAGGAAGGTATTTTGCTGAATGCTATAAATGGTTTTCCTCTCACTTTCAGAATTGTGAAACAGTCACAAATGTCTTGTGGTCTCATTTTACGTCATCAGAGAAGGGTTAAATTGGCAGAACAAGATATACTCTTACTTACTTTTCAACTTGCACAAAGAAACTAGGAGTAAAAAAAGAAAAGAAATCCCCAAAGCAGGCATGAGATTGTATTAGACTGAAGCTGCTCAGGAGCCGTGGTGATCTTTGTTTGGATTAGTTTCTGCATAACAGGGGAGTTAAGAAGGAATTGGGTTACTCAGTCATAAATTTGCGAAGTTGCAGAAATGGAAGCTGCGATAATAGTGCATGGTAGTGAAAATGGAGCACCTCTGCAGTGTCTTACTCAGTTCCTAGAGCTAAGGAAGTAGCTCGAGCTGTCCTGTGAGTCTATTAGTGAGGGACTTCTTATGATGATATTTCCAGGTTTGGTGGAGTGGAAAATGTCCCTTGTTTTGCATAATTTTATCAGGAACAGCTGCTAGTTTAATTTGATACATACTTGTTTCAATAGAAAACTTTTGATCCAGCTTAAAAAGCAAACTTTAACAGTTATTTGCAGGCTGACCTTCTGTGTTCAGGGATTCTGTCGTTTACATGGCATTATATCCCTTGCATGTGTGTTGGGGCTTGTTGTGGGATTTTAGTGGTATTAAGGTCAGATATTCAAATGCAGCCTTAGGAAAAACATACCCATCTTGTTTGTGCCAATTAATCTAAGCAAATCAGAGAGTCATTACTCAAATTATTTGTAAGAATCTCCAAAACCCTATTTTTCTGTGAGTGTGGAATGGCTACATTATGGTACCTTGTTTAGGGCCATTTAAAAGCAACTTTTCATAGACTATGGGTTACAAGAATTTGAAAGAAAATATATCTCAGTTGAAATAGCCAGATGTTGTATTTGAATTAATGGTCTTACAAAAAAATGGCTTGTTTAACTTGGTTTTCCTCCATTGCAAACAATGCATTGATTACAATCCAGGACACTTTGGTTCTCTTGCTTATACACTTTTGTGACTCTTGTTTCTGCCTGGGTTAGTCTTCTCTACTTGAGAACAGTTGATGACTTCTGGGTGAGCCGTGGTATAATTATCAAGGATTTCAGCTGTGAAGCTTTTTATTTAAATCTGACTTGATTTTTGCTCTCAGATTCCTGTGGTCTGTTGCTGACATTTTTCAGCAGAGTTTCAAGTAACAGCTTTCTTATTATGTCATTTTTTCATGTTCTGACAAATATGCTGAAATGTAGCATAAAAATATTTTTCTGAATTGCTGCAAAGTATTTTATTGGTATAGCAGGGTTTCAGTGGTGTATTTCTTTTTTTTTTTTTTTTACCTTTAAAGGATCACTTAATTGGAAAGCGATATGGCAACTGTCTGAAATATCAGGCAATGTTTTATATTCATTATTCTGTGACCCAAATCCATTCCTGTGCTCTGTTGTGGATGACTGGCAGTTCCTAATTTAATTTATCCATATTCTTTCACAAATGAGAATAAGCTTTGGATTTAATATATTCTTTTGTACTATAATATGTAATAAGTATATCAAGGAACACACGAGAAAGATTATCAGATTCTAAACCTCAGGAGGATTTGGAGCATTGTTAGAGACATGTAGAAAATGTTTATGGATGCTGATGCAGAAAACAAAATGAACACCATTGCCCATCCTTGTTGCCACACTGTCTATTATGAATTGAGACTTGAGGTGCTGTGTGCCACAAGGAGTATTCTTCTCTGTGTATCAATTATAATCTGATTTTTTAGAAATTTCATGTATTTAAAAAGCATAATAGTAGAACATTTACAACAGTATTTATTATGAGAACACTCATCACGTTATGTATGTGCCTAATTATCTATGTTTATCCATCTTTAATATTTTTTAATATCTGGTAATAAATCGTATGGAACTTGAAGCCTGACTGAGTAGCACTATTAACTGAAGTGTATACTAACCAAGGGTGAGGTTATTGACTAGTCCCTTTTATTTATCTATAGAGGGTTTAAGGATTCCTAGAGCATGAATTTAGCTCAGAGGCTTTTGTTCGTTTGCTCTTTTTTGTTTGGTTCATTTCCATCATCTAGCTTCCAAGCAAGAAAACTAGGGCATCAATTCATTCTAGAAGGGGAATGTTGTTGCTGGATTGAAAAACACCATGCATGCCCTAGCGTTTTATCAGGTTCCTCAAGGACTTAAAATAAATTGTGATTATTTAGGTGGGTAAAGCAAAGGGCTTTTTAGATGAATGGATTAGAATGTGAACCTGTAGAAGTTAGTAGATTTACTGACTGTTCTTCCAGCAACCCCCTCTAATGTTGGCAGATGAAAGTATGACTAGTCTGGTTTCCTCATTTTCAGTGTTCTAAAACCCGGATTTCTTTTGTACACTGTTGTCATTAAAATCTGTTTTCATGTTTGACTGTACCTGAGTCACCTAATAGCTGTTATTCACCGATTGTATTTAGTTGATTGTAGCTTCAGCTTAAAACTGTGTGCCACTTGAATATCTGTGCTCGATTTTTTTAGTACTGCCTTTATATTGAAATGCCACTGTGCAATTTTGTCTTAATATTTTGACAGTCTTTCTTATCACATAGTCACAAAAGTTTGCAGACACTTCTAAGATTTTAAGCTAAAAAATACTTCATTGAGATATGACTGTGTAAGTGTAGACCTTAGTGTAGACCTTTTTTTTTGTTAATCACAGGGAGAATGGCAGTTTTCTTTTTCTGCTCTTCAATCTTTGATATTGGCTTTACCTTTTGAGGAAAGTTTTCTGTATGGTGTCACTAGCATGCCCATACTTGTAACTGGGTACAGTACAGAAAAATGTCAGTGTATGTGTTAACCACTCTTAACATCAAAAATGTTGTTTTTTAAATGTCCTGAGGCTGGAAAGAAGCAATTACAGAAGCAAACCTGTTGCAGCAATGATACAGGGAAAAAGGTAGCAGTGCAGGGCAGAAAGCATGAGGTTCAGTGAGCATGTACAGAACACTGACAAGTGAGGTTAACATCCTTTGGCACTGACTGTTTAAAAATAGGAAAACAAAGTGCATAAATACCATGCTGCAGACCAAGCAGTGATATCATCCAAGCAGCAGCGTATGGAAGAGTAAAGGATACATAGTGAGGGGTTATTACATAGGAAATAGAAGATGAAGGAAGGAAGGGGTAGTGGAAGTATGGCTTACAAGTATGAAGAGAAGCACAGATCCCACGTCTAGGGAAAAAAAAATCTGTAGAGAAATTAGCAATTCCCTTGCAGCTGGAAGTGAATCTGGGAGGAGAGAAGGTCTGTGTGGCGTGGAAGTGGGTGGCCACAGGAGCCCTGGCGCACTGGAAGGGCCATGCAGCTCCTTGTCAGTGCCTTAACTGAGGGGTTTTTTTATTTAGTTAATCTATATGTTCAGTGGTGTGAATGAAAGGATGAGCAATTGTATCTACATCAGAATTCCTTATTAATTTTAAAGATAGGAAAATAGAACAGTAGTTCATGGACTGTGTTATTTTCTAACTCTTCAGTCTTGAAGCATGTCTCGTTCTCCTGGAGAAGCTTGCACCTCATGGCCTGGATGGCTGGGCCCAAAGAGTTGTGGTGAATGGAGTAAAATCCGGCTGGTGGCCAGTTACAAGTGATGTTCCTTCAGTACTGGGGCCAGTTCTGTTTAATCTCTTTATTAATGATCTGGATAAGGGGCTTGAGTGCACCCTCAGTAACTTTGCAGATGACACCAAGTCAGGTGGGAGTGTTGATCTGCTGGAGGATAGGAATGCCGTATAGAGGGATCTGGACTGGCTGGATCTTTGATCTGAGACCAATTGTATGAGGTTCAACAAGGCCAAGTGCCAGGTCCTGCACTTGTGTCACAACAACCCCAGGCAGCGCTGCAGGCTTGGGGAAGAGTGGCTGGAAAGCTGCCTGGCAGAGAAGGATCTGGGCATGTTGATTGACAGCTGGCTGAACATGAGCCAGCAGTGTGCCCAGGTGGCCAGAAAGGCCGACAGCATTCTGGCTTTTATTAGAATTAGTGTGGCCAGCAGGACCAGGGAAGTGATTGTGCCCTTGTATTTGCTGGTGGTGAGGCCCCACCTTGAATCCTGTGTTCAGTTTTGGGCCCCTCCCCACAAGAAAGACATTGAGGTGCTGGAAACTGTTCAGAGAAGGGCAACGAAGCTGTCGAAGGGTCTGAAGAACAAGTCTTATGTGGAGCAGCTGAGTGAAATGGTGCTGTTTAGCCTGGAGAAAAGGAGGCTAAGGGGAGACCTTAGTGCTGTCTACAATTACCTGAAAGGAGGTTGTAGCATTAAATACTTCTCCCAAGTATTAATAAGAAGTGATGGGATGAGAGGAAATGCCCTTGAAGTTGCAGCAGGGGATGTTTAGATTGGATATTAGGAAAAATTTCTTCATGGAAGGGGTTGTCAGGCATTGGAACTGGCTGCCCAGGGAAGTGGTGGAGTCACCATCCCTGGAGGTGTTTAAAACACATATAGATGAGGTTCTTAGGAACATGTTTTAGTGCCAGAGTTAGGTTATGGTTGGACTTGATGATCTTGAGGGTCTCTTCCAACCAAAATGATTCTATGCTTTTTTTCTGTGGGAAGTAGTAGATCTCACTGGACAGTGGTGGTCCTGAGGCCGTTGCTTCCTCTGCCCTTTCACACAGTTCACAGCACTGGTTTTGCCTTAAGTGCTCCTATGTGAAATGCAGATGATAACAATGTCCAATTTTGTAAATACTTTGAGAAATGTAGGAGCTATGCATTCAGTTTTGCCTAGCCATGCTGTTTATAGTTTAAATTTCCTGTTAGCTTCTTAAAGAAAGGTTGAATAAGGCGTAGCATTAGAGTTTTTGGAGAGTCATGTGGAAGAACAATTTAGTAATCTTTTTAGTATAATGTGATTGGTTATCCTGTCTAGTTTCTATTTTGTAGACATTAAAAAGATAAGTTCAAGTCGTTCTGTGTCAGCAAAGGGTAGAGTCTTGCAAACTGACTACCTGGTCCACAGCAGAGGCATCTCAGTGCAGGAATGGGGTTGATGGAGGGAAAAAAATGTAGAGACATGACACTGTGACATAGTGAAGCACCTTTGTCTGCTTAGAGTGGACTGTTCTAGGAGAACAGCTTTAGCCTGGAGTTAATACTCACACACATAATTGAGGAAAAAAAGATCACATTAGCTGGATCAGAATAAATGTGAAAATATGTGTAGGTTCTCCATATCAGGCCAGTAGATTAAGGAGAAATGAAAAACAGCATTGAGACTGAAGAAAGCAGAAATAAAGAATGAGATTGTTAAATAAACATCATGTGTACAGCAAGTTTCCTTGAGGCTATAGTTACCAAGTGACGATGCAAAGATAAAAATGTCTCTTTCAGTCATTTGGGCATTTCTTCCTTGTACTGTAGTGCTGTTTGGGAATTAAGGATCAAGTTTCTCTTGCCGTGGGCATTGCATAAAGATACAGAAAGGTACTCACTACCAAACCTGCTTGCAAACTTGGGGGTTACAAAAAACCCAGAGTTTTCAAATTCCATATGTAAATGGGTATCTGTTATGCTGTTATAGCATCAGGTGGAAATACGGTTAGTAGTAACATATTAAATATTATAAATGTGCAGCTATTAGAGAGCATGAGTTTTCCTGAGGCGGGAGTAGTGATGATATTTTCGTAACGAATCAATTTGTGAATGTGCAGGCAGTATATTGATCACTAATCTTCTGCATCTTTTAGAGGAGATGAATGCTCAAATCCTTATCCTCATCTGAATAACAACAAATTTCATGTGCCATTTTCCTTAACACTTTGATTAGATTTTTTAAGTATTTATAGACAGCAAGTTCAGAATACTCAGAATAATATATCAATTCTTTCTCTTTTTACAGAGGGAAACTAAAGGTCAGTTTCTCATAGATCACATCTGCAACTATTACAGCTTGCTGGAAAAAGACTATTTTGGCATTCGATACGTTGACCCTGAGAAGCAGAGGGTATGTATATGAACTCTGACTACATTTGCTTTTAAGTAATGCTAAATTGATTTTTTTTCAACAAGCAGGCAAGTTCTAATGCAAAGTAGTGTATCTCTGAGGCTTTATGTTCTGGCCATAATCCACAGAGGTTCCTAAAGTGTCATTATTATTTTCATTTTCACCTCAGTTAATGTATTTAGTTTCAGTTAAGCTGATATATTCTGATTTGTGTAGTTCTTCTGGGCGCTGAAGATGGAAAAGATCTATGGGCATGACTGAGAGAGAGCACGGGGTAGCTCTAGGCTCTCACAGTGCACTGGAATTTGTGGTTTCTGTTTTTCTGTAGAGTATGCTTCTTGGGAGATGTAGGCAGGAATCCTATTGAGTTTAGCAGCTAAAAGCAGTCATTCTATTCCACTTTTCACAGGGTGCATGAATTTGGATATCTGTTATACACAAAAGAGCTATGATTTTTCAGGTCGTGGTGAGTTTCTTCAGGTTAGTTCTTCCTATGAGCATCTTTACATTCATGCAATAAAGTTTAGAGCCCTGTGCTGTAGGCATTTCTATGGACAGCAATGAGTCCTGTCTCTTAGGTGGAAGACGGTCCTGCAGATTGTATTCTGTAGGTGATTTGCTATGGTTACTCCATGTTTGACTTCAGATGATTGTTACTGTTTGAGAGTAGGAAAGCGTGGAATACAGGAAGCAGCAGTCTTCAGACAGTGAAGCTCAGAACTGTTTCTTCACTGTGTGGTCCTGCTGGTCTCAGGATTAAGGTTTAGATATGACTTAAAATATAATGGGGGCATATACTCACATTTAATCTCTGGAAATTATCACCAAGTTTGAAACTGCTATGATTGAGGAGCATAAAAACATTTTGCTGGGTATCTTTTGCTACACCCTAATTCGTTTTGGCAAAAATCACTGGACCTAGGGAATCACCCTCTACTCATCCTTATAGAATTGCAATAGCTTTGCGAAGCTACAGCAAGTCATTTCCTTTGCATCCTCTTTTTAAAATCAAAATAATTAGCAAAATAATTAGCAGATATTCTGACCAGTGTACTTAATTCTTCACAATCATTAAAGGTATAGAGGTGTTCACCTGGTTTGAACTGATAGGAGAAGTAGGTGGAGTGCTGGATTAGACTATCATTATGTAGGACTTAATATTTACTTTTGTTGGGCCTTTCCCTTACAGTCACTCAAAAATTGCTACAGAAAAATTACTTTACTTAACATCAATCAAGAGGTTGTTTTAGTAAAAGGTTTAAATTTTTTTTGGCAGAATACTTTAAAAAATTAGAGCTTCAGAAAAAAAGCTCTAAAAACCTACTTCTATTGGGATGCCAGTTATGTCATACTCTATGCGATTTCCATGTTTCAGAGAGAGGTTTACTATATTGACAAATTCGCTCCAGTATCATGTTCTCATTGGCTATACAGTTGTTCTTTTACATCTTGTAGTACAGCTAATTCCATGTTAAGTTTATGGAAGATTATAATTTATATTGAAGCTTAAGTTTTCTCTTGGTTAGTAGGAAAAGACAATCTGAGAAAACATTTATATTCTTACCTAAAAAATCTTAGGTTTTCATTTCCCTTTATAACCAATAACTAAGACTACTGTCGCCATCCTGTGTAGCAGGATGGGTTATATCAACTGGCCCACTCTTCAGTTGGATTTCGTTAAGAAAACTTCTCAAGTGTGCATTTTGCATACATGCATTTTTAAACGCTGATTTATAATTACTATCATGTTTTTAAGCATATGGATAACTTATCTAATTGGGTATTAGCTCTTGGTTTTAAACTCTCTCATGAATTAGATGTGAATTATAAGGGATGTTTCTTTATACAGACCTAAGTGATGATCTGGATGCTGTGTTGAAAGAAACATGTTTTTCTCTTAGGTTTATTACAATTCATGAAAATAAAAATTTTTACATATAGTATATTCTATTGTCCTTTTGTCCTGTTCTGCTGTGTTGTTGGGTTTTTTTGTTTCTTTGTTTTGTGTGTTGTTTTTGGTTTTTTTGTTTTTTTTTTTTTTTTTTTTTTGATATTGCACTTCTAAGTATTTATATATAAAATGCTTTCCCTCACAGTGGATATTTCCTGTGCAACAAATGCTATCCTAAGTACTACACCGAACACAAATATTATAATAAAGGAATGCTGGTTTTATGTCATCTGGCTCTTTTGAATCTCTGATCTTGTTGAGTCTCACTTACCTGAGTCCCGCCTCTGTATCAGATACAGACGCATGATTACCTCACAGTCAGATGCAAGAAGACTGTGAAACTATAGTTATAATTCTTCTCACATCAACAGAAGAGTGTTCAGGTCTTTTTCTGATCTTAAAGAAACATACTATTCAACAGTCTCCTAGTAGCATAACAAATGTGGGACTTTATGAATAATTGTGCTCAAGTCCAGGCAGTGTAATTAGATGAAGTTCATCAGTAATTAGGCCAGCAGAAAACTAGAGGAAATAATGATTTTGAAATGATAAGGTGGTTGCTCTTCCTACAGTTTTGTATTTTAGCAGTTGTGAGTTTAGCTGCCTGAAATTCATGTTAACAAAACACGCTGAGATGACAGAAGAGCAGTTGTTTAGGTATGTGGTTATAAGCTGTAGCAAGTATAAAATGTAGTGGGGTCACAGCAGTAATATTACATCATCATAGCCACCTTACTGGAAAGAGTACTTAGAGCTCTATAGAGGAGATTTCCGAAGCTCTGTGGAATTCTTGCATGTCCCACCAAGGTAAAAAGCAGAAATGTTTCCTACAGTACGTTCTTATGGGTTGGTTAGATGTATTACGAAACAGAAACAGTAGATCAGTAAAGATATCTATGTGGAATTCACCAAGAGCTTCTTTCTGAAGTTAAATCTCGTGATTTAACTGGGAACAATTGCTTTGAAGAGGAGTGATAATTCACCTTAAACCAGTTCAACAATGTGTTTGACAATGTACTTCAGTACTCTGTAGGCAAATAAAGAGATGTGGGACGATGAATAAAACAGATATTGCTTGGTTTTGCCAATAAGCTACTGGCATGACGTGGCTATGATGAAAGAAAACACTTTGTTTGCCCCTTCTTAGGACTGTATTTTCAGGAAAGTATTCATGTCATTACACCCTAATGAGACTGCAGCTGTTCTGATCTAGATGTCTGCATTTAAAGAAAGATAATTCAACTGAATTGGGAGAAGAAGTATTAGAAAGATGCAGAGAACGGAGAGCTTGTTTTTGAGACAATATTAGGGGCATACCCCATCTAGTGCTGCGAGACAAAGGGTAGGAGGATATGGTTGTACATGTGTCAGAGCATAAAGCAGAAAAAGTTTATGCAAGAAACGTGATTTCTTAATAAAGCAAATGACAGCTGCATCATCTGGAACAGCCATAAGGGAGGCAATGTGGTGAAATTTGTAAATGGATTTGTAAAGAATTTTAAGAGAAGTCTCTATAATTTTATGGAAGGAGTTTATATTAAACATTGGCTGAGATACAGACTAGGCACCATATTCTGAAGTTTATTTCAAAGAATATGTAATAAAAGCTGAAACAAGAAAGTATAACATTTATTTTAGGAGAGTTATCGTCGATTCTGATGCAGGTCATATACAATTCATATTGCTTTACCCATTTTCATGGAAATGTTGAATGCCTCTGTTGTAGTTTACATTCCACTGCATAGTGTCTGTCTTTGCACAGAAAGGGCTATAGCTGTGGTTCCAAACACAACTGCCAAAATTGTTCATTTAATTCTGGCTTTTAGTGAATTATTCTTGATTGGCCCTTTGAATAGTTAAGCTATATGACATAATAGTATGTTATTACATAGTGTACACACACATACGTATATAAAATATTATGCAGAATTACTCCTGCTGGCATTTAGTCTACTAGTGATGCTTGCCTCCCTTTTCTTTGTCTGTAATTTTTTGTGCAAAGGTCGCAGAGTTGCTCCAAAAGCTAATTTGAAGTCCTTTTGTTTTGTAATCTATCGAGGGAGCTCAAGCAGGCAAAACTGCTGGCTTTAATTCGTCCTAAATGTCTTCTTTCAGAGTATGCTACCAAAATGTAGCATTTTGACTTAGAAGTATTGAAACACTTGACTGAGTTTGAGAATTTAAAAAATGAAATGCTTCAATATTTCAGATGTTTTGAATGAGGTGTTTCAGTATTTGTGTTTAGAACATTCAGAACTACTGAGTATGTGAAAAATATAGATAATTGAGCTAATTGCCTTAGGTTGGAACAATGGGGGAAAACTGTGGTGGGAAATAGCTGTTGTTTTTACAGGTTATTTTTCAAGTAATTTATAATGGATACTGCTTCCTGCCCTCAGCTCTGCTTTTGTAATAAACCTTTCCTTCTGTGTGATTACATGCGTGTGGATATTTTAGGCATACTTAAACTTTGTAAAATTTTCTATATTTTTCTGTTTTCTATTCCAAACCAAAAAAGACACTCTGGAAGACACTCTTAACAGAAGGCAGCACAGTAGCTTTTTTATATGTTTGGATATGCAGAGGAGTAACAATGCCAATGACCTCAAATTGAACTAGCAGTTAAAGACTCTAGGTTCTACACTGTATCTGCTGTTTTATCTTCTAGCATCATATTTGGATGTTCCTTTGGGGAAACTGTGCCTTAGGATAACTTCAGAAAAGCCAGGATTGTATTGAAAGTATGCAGTAAATTCCAGTATGCCATCTTATGTCTAGTGGTACTATGCTGGGAACAAATGAGTTCCTAGGATTCATGAATTAACTGTTGAATTTTTTGCCTGGATTTCTGGGAAAAGTAGGTATATGGGATTACATTGCCTTTCTCCCCAGCTGTCAACTTTAGTAACTTTCGAAGCCAGTTTTGATGAAATTTGGCTGAGATATGGGTCTCAAACATTAAGTTCCTGTAAGGTTACATGAAGATAAGCTACCACATTGGTGGGTAAAACCCTATTATTCTTCTCACTGAGGGAAACTCTAGAGGGCAAACCTACTTCATAGGGAATCTAGAAAGAGCTGAGAGAGAGAGACACTGTAAGAACCCAGAAACCATAATTTGGGGCTTATATTTTTTTGAAATAAGTAGTTTGAAGTAGGAGACATACCTGGAGGAGGTGTTACTAATTCTGCTACTCAATGAAGTACCTGTTGGTACACGTTCATGTGATAGCTATTAAACTGAGGCCAGTTATCACACTCTCACCTTTGAGGAAATGCAGCATGACTAATTCTGTGCCAGATACCCTGGCTCGTCTAAGCACCTTTTTTTCTATTTTTTGAGCTGGTATGAGATGGGAATAGGATGAAGTGATGCAGCTGCTGTTCAGCATCTGTCACTACAGAAGATCACTTGTTGGGAGAGGCCACTGGTGTTGAGGGCAATGGAGGATTGGTCTGGAGGAAGATGGTAGTGTGGTGAAATTTATTCACTTCAGGAGGGCCATGATATGAAGCTAGAAATATTGGAGCTTCCTTTTTTTTCCCCCCCAATGGGTGGATTTGAGCACGTGCTTGTGATTATGTTTTTGAACATGAAAATATGAGGTGGTAGTTAGGCAGAAATACTTTGTGAACTACCCATGGGGTAGGTTGGAAGTGTTAGGTGCTGTGAAGAGGCTTTATAGGACCCTGAAGCTACTGTGAAGTCTCACCAGTTGCTGCAGGAATGTTTGAGATCATAATCACGCTGAAGCATTAAGAAGCTTTGTTATTTGGGTGTGCTACAGTGTTATCTGGGAGCAGCACAGCAGTACAGCGCTTTTAGCTCTGTGCATATATGCCTGTCAGAATGAAAACAAAACCTTCAAATCAGTGAAACTGCTGTGTGAATACACTCCCACTGTGTAGCCAATCTTGAATGGTGGCTGTGAATACAGTGGGATTTTCTGATTTCTCCAGAGCACAGAGCCCAGCTCTGTGCATCGTTAGAAAGACGATGTTGTGCACTATAGATTTGCTGCTGCTCCTGCCAGTCTGCTCCTAGAGAACTGCCACAAATGCAATTCTCATTTTGCTTTCAAGCTCAGATGTACTGAAAACTGGTAGACACTTCCACATGGAGGTAGTTTTTTTGTCACATTACATGTTTCTTTCACTAGTAAGGCTTCTGGGGAGTCCCATTTATGTTCACTTCCAATGGAGCAGGACAGAGTATTTGTTTAATCCTATAACCTAAGTTGTTTAGCATTGTCCCAGTATTTACTAGTGAAGGAAATTGGAGCCTGTTGTCTGTGAGTAATTAATTTCTTTATCATTGAAGTAGCAGTTCTGTTTTTAATGGGACATGTACACAGAATGCACAGCAGTGCCTCATCAAGAGACCTTTTGAAAGGGTCAGCAAGTCTTAAGCACAGCTGATCTCTGCTTTAGCGACAACAGCTATTTAATACATGTTCTTAAAAAGGTACTCTTAGTCCCACGTGAGAGCAGTGAAGGTTGGCAGAAAGAGACAACACATAATTTGCAACCTCCGTTTAACAAAGCTCTGTCTTTCTGTAATGACTCCTAAGGCTCCATACAGCTATGTAAAGAGAGCTATCTTTGAGCTTTCCAGTCTCTTTGAAGGGGTAGAGCAGAACTAGTATAGGCTAAACACCAGAGTGACTGAGTCATAGATTAATTAAAATTTTAATGCTTCTCCATGCATATGAATTTCTCCTCCTGGACAGACTTATCATAAAAATTCTGTGCTTTTGCACAAAGTCTTACTATGATTCTGCTTGGTGTCTGCAGTTCAGATCATACTGTTTCGAAAAAGTGTAGTAGAACTGGAAAAGGAACAGGGGTGGCCATGAGGATGATATCAAGTAGGAATGGATTTCGTATAAAGAGAGATGTATTGATGTAGAATAACTTAGCTAGGAAAAGAGGTGTCTGAGAGAAAATGAGTGAGAGAGAGAGCAACAGAATGAGCAAAAGAGAATGAGAGAGGTTTTATGATGTAAAGTGGCTTGGAGATGGTGATCAGGGAAAGATTGCCCTGAAATTCTTAGAACAGAACTAAAACATACTCAAGGAAATTATAAACCAATTGGTATTGAAAAGTAGTTTTAAAAATACCATACCTAGTCATACAATTAATTGTTGTAGCTTGCAAAAATATGAAAAAAAATTAAAAATAATTGTTTAGACAAATTGGTGAAAGTCTATAAAGATTTACAAACAAATTTTAGTGAAAGCTGGTAGAAAAAAACCTGGTAAACACAATGGGAGATACTACTCTTGTTTTTTTTCTGTCTGCTTCAGGCCATTTTCAGGGACCGAGTACTGATTTTAATGGATATTTGTTTTTACCCATAGATGTGCATTTATGTATTAAACAAAATCTCAAAACAAATGAATAGTTGTGTGATTATACATATGCGCTTAATTCAGCAGTAATGCTACTAGCTGAAATATCTTGTGTGAAGATTAGTAACCTTGTGAACGAAATAATTCTGCAGGGTATTTTGATAAAGATGTTTTTTCCATCAGTTGTGAACCTATTGGCTGTGAGCATGTGGTCACTCATACATACATCAATATATGCAGACGTCATGTCCAGATGTTCAAATGATGTAGAGATTATGGATCAGTTGAGCTACTCCAACTTACAGCACTGGAGTTTTTCTGAATATTTTGGTGTAATAGGAATAAGAGAGTGAGAATTTGGAAATTCGTTTAATAAATTCCAGCTCAGAATCATACGAACAGTGATTCTCTTCCAGTGCATGGTACTGTTGCTGGACCACATTCATTTTTGTTATAGCAATGTACATAATTTCTTCCTGCTTAACATACCAGATAACAGAGCTTGTGCTCTGATTTAGGTAACAGTACAGAGGAGCAGCTCCTTTGCTGCAATAGAAGAATATTGATATTCTTGGTATAGAGTTCCTCTAAGGCATGAAAAAATGGTGTCAGCCTCAGGGCATGAAGATGGAGACATGCAGGGTGCCCTGGGTCATTTGGCATCTGTTGTGCTGGTATAGAGTAGGCACCCAATTAATTCCTGTGTCTGAGCTGCCATTAGCTTTGGGTACTGCTACTGGTTTTTTTTGAGTCCGACTTTTCTCAGGCAGTGACCTGGTACAAGCCACTGCCTTGAGGCTGATGCAAATTGATTTTGATTTTGATTTTTGTTCAAGGAAAAGGTTAGGTATTAATTGTCAAGATTAATATAAGGTTGAGGTTTGAATAAAATTAATTTTATTACTTTTCTAGAATTGTTTCAGTGTGTATCTCCATTCTCCTGCTCTCTTCTGTCTGTTAAACAAAATCTTCAAATCCAGACCTTGCCTGGCTAGAATATTCTTGTGACATCTGCAAGTTCTCATTTTGTTTTACTCTATGCACATGTGAGTACTTGCCTGACTGTTGGTTGCTGAGAGGGATTGAAATATTCACAGCATTTGGCCACTTTTGATTGACCTTTGATTTCTGCTTCTTTTGCAAACACAGGGACTAAATCAAAAGGAAGAGGAGAGAGATTTTTCGTTGAATTCATTGGACTTCTGATTGGTCAGGTCTCAAGCATCTGCTTTTGGCTTGGCAGTTTTTTAAGAGCTGGGCTTTGGTTTGTGCCAGTCTTATGCAGGAGTCCATAGGAAGAGCAGACTGGAGAACACATCTTTGCTCTGTAGAGTGTCTGCTGCAATGTAGATGAAGAACAGTGTGGGGGGTTTTAATGACACCCGAGCCCTTATAAGGGCTGTAAGAATAGATATGGGACATCGTGTCCTCTTTCCTGCCTGCTTCTTATTCTAAACGCCTTAATCCTGTGCTGTACTGAGACCAAGCTCAGGCCTGTCTGAACTTCTCAGTGTGTGACTTCATTTGAAACACGTTGGCTGAAGTGTCTTTACTAAAAGCACACTGGTGTTTGTGGAGTTAAAATACAACTTTCTAGAATGACGCTTTTACCCTTGCGTGGTGTCCTTGCTTATCCTCAGCTTTTGCTGTAGAAGCCGGTAGCACCATCAGCTGCTCATTTTTTGTGGGTAAGCAGGAACACACCTGGCCTCGCTAATGACTACTCAGTGCCACTTAAAGGCTGATCAGAGGTGAGGGCTTTATTTATAAAGTGAAAATTGCACTAGTCTGAAACACAGCATGCAGTCACAGTGAAACCTTAGTCAGAAGGCATTTCTTAGAATATTTTAGGATCCCAGGGCCAAAAGTGATATCCATAATAGTTTGCTTACTCACCACTGGCACTTGAAGCACCAAGATTCAGTAGCTCTCCCATGACTGACCTTCAGGATCTTTAAGTGTCTTTAAGCCTTCTGCTTCTGTGAGGACATCTGCCTGACCATCTAGGTACCCAGCTGCTACCCAAACCTCCTTCAGCAGAAGTAATTAGAAATGGGCAGTGCTGAACATGACTCTTCTCACAGGATCCTTGGTAATAGGTGTTAGCTGGATTAAGATCAGAGTCTTTTCTTCTCCATTGGGCAGTAACCTTCCTTCCTTCCTTCTTTCTTTTCTTTATTTTCTTTCTTTTCTTTCCTCCCCCTAGTTTACACATTTTGCTGCAAGGACGGAACTTAAAAATTCTTGTCTCTGGTTCCAGGTTTATGTCTAGCTTGTTTTGTCTGTTTTATTTAGTTTATGAGTGTTAGCCTTGAAAGAAGGAGCTGGAAATGTCTATAGTCTGTTCCCACAAGGCAGCCTGGCATACAGTACTAATGAAAATTATTTTGCAGTTGAAGATTTAAAATGCTTTTACAATTTGGCCTGACAAGCCAACTCAAAATGTTATCTTTTCCTTTCATCTCAGGACTTCTTTTCTTTTTCAGCAAAAATGGTAAAAAAAAAAACAAAGCAAAACAAAAAAACATGGAAAAAACATTTTGCAAAGCCAGATGCTTTTAAGTTGAAAATTCCTGCAGAAACCCTTCAATGAATTTATAGGAACCTTAATCTGATCCTAGCTATAACAGCTAATTAATCTTGGAATAAATATAGCATGAATACTGTATAGTAGAGATGAGGCATAGTTATTAATTATTAATAGTCAATGCTGTAAGGCTGGAAGAGAGTACTTAGGGGAAAATCTTTCCTAAAACTCAAATCGAAATATGCAAACAAATATAGAGGTGGCTATTTTCAGAAGTACTAGCAAGGGCTAGGTGTTTATCTTCCCTTGACACACAGAGAGCATTAAGCACCTAATTGCTGTGTCTTTGAAAATCACCACAAATTATAAGGTAACTGCAGTGCTTTCTGGAAGATTCAGCTGAATTGCCTACACGTTTGCAATCTTCCATGAACAGAAGGTCACCACAGAAATCGGAGCTTATAAAAACTGCCTGTCAGGTCCTTGACCTCCAAGTGAAAGTCTAGACTGCTTAATTGCTCAGTGTCTTTTCAATCCATTTTTAACCTGTGAAAGTCAGGTCTTAGTGAAACATATCTGCTTTCGGGCATGTTGGGTAAATTTATGTTCCCAGGGGTCTGGTGCAATGCACAAGGAATTTCATCCATGTTTCCCCCTTTTCTCTATTCATGTGAATTATGAGGGTTTCATATTTGCAGAATGTTTTTTTTTACCTCTGACTTTTTATTAGAATAGGTAGTTGACTTTTTCAGACAGCTGTAAATGCTGACCTGGTCTGTGCTAAGATTTCAGCCCGACCTTTCAAAAAGAAGTATCAAACAAACCCTGTTGTGATCCCGCTAGATGAAAACAGTGTGATGCCTCTTAACTGTCTGTTCCCTGGGAACAGTATGGCATGGCTCAGTGTTCGAGTTCCTCTTTGCTGTCTAAATCTTCAGCCAGGATTGCCGATATCCTGGCGGCGGTGGGGTAGGCACATGAAAAGGTTAAGGAGAGTAAACCTGCATATCTTTGTGCCTTGACTGCTTTCCTGTCTGTGAATTCATTCTGGATTATGTATCTGTAAAATAGTGCAGACTGCATCAAGTTTCTTGAACGCCTACAACCGTCACCTCCCATTACTCAGAGTCAAATGTGTAAATAATTTATCTGCCCTATCTAAAACAAGAAATGAGCTAGATATTTCTAGTAAGTTGGCAAAACGGTCATTCTTTTCTCAGTTCTCTTTCTTTCCTCTTTTCACCAAAAAGGAGAGACACTCAGGAGAGGGAAAAAGGTGAAGAAATGGTGTGGGGTTGTTTTTTGTTGTTATGCTTGGTTGAAGTTTGTGGTTCTTCGGTACCAGGGTTCCATATCTGCCTCTCAGTGATAAGTGAGCTTCAAACGGAAATACACAGTAGTGCTTATCTCTAGTATTGCTGTAAATTATATGCAGGAGTTTCTGAGCAGCCATAGCATAAAACGTGCAGATATTTGAAGATGTTCTTTCCAAGGTATTTGTTTTGTCACAAGTTCTGTTCCAGAACACTAATTTACACTTACCCGAGATCTTGAATGAATTCTTGAGATGTCATGATTTTTAAAATAATAATTTTCTGTCACCTATTAACAATTCCTACAAAATATCTTCTGCTGGGCTTTCTCTGTAGTAGAACTACTATAAGTTATGAGGAAAAATAGTAGCTGATGTAGGATATTGTAAGTATTACATATGGTTTAAAAAATTGTAGGTTTTCTTTTTTGCGTAAGACTGTAGGGTTTTAGAGCTAGAAAGCAAAGAGTTAAAGATGGAACCCCTGAGTACAAGGCCTTCCAGTGTTGATTATGCTTATTAAAGCTGAATACTATGCTTTTCGACCAGCTGCTTCTGCAGCACAAATCTCATTTTAGTGTGGAGATTTTTTGCTTACAGGAAAAATCCTAGTACAAATGGTGTTGGCTGTGGTCAGAAGTGGCACTTGAATATCAGCATGTTCTTTTGTCAATCAAAACATCCTCCTGAACAGTTTAGCTAGTGTTAGCAGGAGATGTGCTACGGCTCTTAACTAAAATGTGAGCCTAGCTTTTTGTCACACAGGCACCTGAGTTTATTTTTGAGGAGAATAAAAAAATGAAAGTTTTCCTGCCGTTGCAGTCTTTCCCTAGAAAGGTATACACCAGCTAGTGAGCATCCATACATTGCTGTTGTTCGTTGACTGACTGGAGAGTAACATTTCATAGAAAAGTATGCTCTTTTTCCCTTCAGATTTTTAGTTCAAGCTAGAAAAGAACAATAGCTTGTGTTATGAGGGTGCTGACTGAGAATACAGTATTTATACATGCTTTAGTTATAAGAACTGTAGAAGACAGCATTAATGAACAGACAATGTTGATGTTTCTATATAGTCTGTCCTACCATATATGATCATTCTTCTGGAAAAAATGGCTGAAAGTGTAAGACTGAAATGTCTGTTTCAAACTAATCAATATACCATGCCTCCTTTCAATTTGTCTTTGAAATGTTTGTCTTACTTTCGTCTGAACTACATCTTACAAGCAGTGGTAACATCAAGTCTGCAGATACGTTGCAATTCCAGTATTATAACAGTTTGTGTATGTGTTGGTGAAACAAAAATCCTACTTCCTATTTTTAGTACCAGATATGTCTACAATGATGTTGTTGAATGCTATGATATATACTAACTTCTGCTCTCTACTTTGCCTTTACAGCACTGGCTTGAGCCCAACAAGTCCATCTTCAAGCAAATGAAATGTAAGTATTGAGAGCTCATGTTTTTAAGCTGGTTTTGAAATGCCTGAAAGTTTTCCTGTGATTCCACGCAGTAATTTAGAATATACTTCATTTGTTTCTTGGTGCAAATAGGCCCTTTGTGTTTGATTTGGACTCCTAAAAACTCCGTGCTACCCTTATTTCACTGCCTCACAGTGCTCTGCACATCAGGAGCTTTCCCTTACTGCTCAAGGCTAGAGCCAAAGGCCAACTGTTACGTGTGCGGTGGCAAATCTGGAAGGAAGACCTGTATATTCTGCCTCATTTTCAGTCAGATGCAATCAGCTGCTAGGAGATGGCAATAAAACATGGAGTGTGGCAATCTGCTTCTGTATTTTTCTGGTTTGTTTCCTTTCTGTTGCCTCCTGCTTCTTGACAATGCGGAGCATTGGTCTGAGATAATTGTTAGAGCCCAGCAAACTCAAATGCTGTGTGTTCAGTAGTGACCTCCTCCAACTGTCAAGTGGGAAAATTTCAATCATTATTTCAAAAGGACTCCTCAAAATAGGAATGTATTTATGGTTTTGGGATGTTATGGTCTGGCTCATCCTTCCTACGAAATGGGCCAACTGTGAAGACTTCTTCAGGAAACAGAACTGCTTTACTACTCAGAAGTTTATATATGGCAGTGGAAGAGAGTGTTTGTTTAGCAGTTCTGGAGACTTGATTCAGGTCATTGGGAGTTCTGTCTTGTTTAATAAAAGTTGTTGTCTATCTGTCTACTTAGTTTACAAAATGAACGTGAATTTTACTCACATACCCTTTGTATGCAGTTGCTTTCTGTTCTAAGCGTAAGTACAAGGTGTCTTTTCTGTGGGAGATAATGCATTTGTTTTAAAATGTGATGGAGCTTCAGATACTGTAGAAGCTGTTAATCTTGGGTATTGACTTGACTACATGGAATACTTCATAAAGTTCTTCCATTAATGAAGCAATAGTATGTATTGCAACATCTGTGTACATGTGTGTATAAACATGCACCTAGCATATTCAGTGTGAACTGTTCATATCTAGTGTTTAGGTAGCTGAAGTGTTATTTGGTATAAAATAAGTTAAAGAACATCAAGCTAAAACTAAGTTCTGTTCCTCTGCAATGCTAGTGAAGGAAGAAAAGAGAGACTTTATTAATTACAAATTGTCTTTATCTCTTTTTTCCTTCCATTGTGTTATCAAAAGAGAGTTTCCTCAGAGTATCCTCTAATCTGCATCTGTATCACTGCTTTCACCCAACAAAGTGTAAGGCTCTTATGCTTCTTGTTGCACTTCGCATAGCAACAGATTCAGGAACTCTGCCAAAAGATGTACTTAAAGTGTTTTGATTTATTCAAAACAACTCTATCTGCATATAGATGATGCTTAGATCTGATTGAAGTTACTCCATAAATTCCATAGATGTAGTGATGTGATAGTCTCATCAGAGGGCATGTGTGGCTTTTGGGGTAGAATCCTGATAAAAACTCTGAAGACTGAAAAATGAATGCATAAACAAAAAGCAAAGTAAAATGCAGCTAGTAAAAGGTTATTTATCGTGGTGAAAAGGTCTCAACAACAACAGCAAAAGAGAATGAGACACTAGCAAAGGTGTTTTGGTGTCAGCTGTCATGGAGGTGCAAATACTAATCTGAAGCAAGGATAAACTCAAATAAGCTTTATTTTGTGGCAATGCCAAACCGAACAACAGAAACCAATGAAGAACAGGGACAATCCCCAAACCAGTCAGCACTATAATAACATTTATCACAGCACTGCAAGTTCATCTTACCAGTCTTATTACTCGTATTACTGCACGTTGACACAAAAGAATGATGCTCCAGATCACACAAACTCACAAAGAAGAAAATCTCTCAAGGGTACCCAGAAGAAATTTTTGCTCGCTGAAGGGGTTTGAAGGCTCACTCAAGGAAATATCCAGAAGAAATACTTACTCACCAAGGAGATGGTGAGAGCTCTCAGTCCTGGGAATTCTCCTTAGATGTCATTGCAGTCCTGCTGCTCCAAGAATACTAGTCAAAGTGGGTCTTTGGTGGTGGCCCCATTTATAGCCACGTTGGATCTGAGCTGTGGTCATATATGGTCATGATCCAGAAGCCTCTTTGGGTTGAGGTGCTCCATTGTCTGAGGACCTTGTCTGTTGACCGAGGGGTCCTGCCTCTCTTGCTCCCTTGCCCAAGGAGTTTACTTGACTGGAGTCACTGTACTGTGCTGGGTGTGTGATGGTTGGCATCCAACCAAGGTGCCTATGTGGCGGCTGCTGTGGTGGGGCACAAAAGACGTGAAAATAAGTGCATGAAAGAGCCAGCGGATGCCGTGCTAGAAGCCGTGGTTCCTTGGTCTTTATTGGGGCAGGTGCGTCTGCCACACCAGCCTTAGATTTAGGACACAGAAGTATCAAGAAGAATCAACAATGTGATTGGCTTTTCAGGAGCAACTTCAGTTCAATACTAGTGTTACTTTATCTTTTGTCACAGAGGAAGGACTTTAGTTGCTACAATAACCCTTTAAGGAAACAAAGCAAGAAGATACATATATATTATATACATGTGTAGAATCCTTGTAGATTATGCATAAATATATGTTTTGCTCTCTTGTTTCAAGGACATATTTGCAAGCATTTCACATCAGGAATCTCTTTATTTATTTTTCTAAAAACATGCTATATTAATGTAGAACACTAAAAAATTTCTGAAGGCACACAAGCTTAATTTGTATTTTATCTAAAAATATTAATTTTACTATGAAAGCGTTTCGACTCAGAAGAAGAAATTACCAGTATTCATTTGCAAAGCATCACCATCTCAGGTGACACAAGTGAGGACTTAAATTAGTAGCAGTTGGAAAGTGTAAAAACAGAAGCAATGAAGGGACTGGTTAATAGAACATACATTATGTATATATGACTTCTGGGAGAAATGGTGGCATAAAGCTATTCATGGTGCCTGTATTAGTTGGAGGTTTCCTTTCTTTGCCATTAAGGAATTCAGAAAACAGTTTTGTAAGAATGGTCTGGCATTTCCTATGATGCAAGAGCAGATTGTACTAACAGTAATAATTCAAAATGTTCTAAATTCAGTTCAATGCTCAGATTTACATAGGATTATTAAGCACTTGCATACATGAAGCAAAATTTGAAAAGTACTGTGTACTTGGTTTCAGCTATCATTTGTGGGGAGCTTCATTTTCCCCCAAGTTTTTCAGTGTATTTATTTGTGCAGCCCAGTATTGACAAATATTCAGAGCAGAAAAAGAATGACTGGGACTAGTGTTCTAAGACAAATTTCAGCAGATACTATATTTCATAGGCCTCAGTAGCACATGAGTCATTCAGGCAGAATCCCTCTGTATAGTCAGGTTGTACAAAAATCACAATTTGGCAGCTATACGTTTCTGTCAGTGGGACAGAATGTTTTATGTTTGAAGTTCTGAAATCTGCATAGGTTCTTGTGTGATGTGCTACCATTTAAATTTGTTTAGCTTTGGCAAAGATTGCTGGGATATAGCAAAAGGAATCTTCCAAAATATTTTATATTTTGTCTTGTCACATATGAAAGAATATTTAAATGTGTCCTCGTGCAACACGAGAAAAATGAAGGCATGGTATCTTTTTTTGTCTTGGCATATACAGTTGTGTTTTCCGTTTTCACTGAGATGTTTCTGTTATAACATGACGTGTAAAGTCTAGGTCTGTGCCTCAGCCATTTTTACCACTAATTTTGCCTGAGAGGGGAAACTTTAGTCTCTGAGAAATACTCTGAACCATACCAATTTTGTTAGTGGTGGTTGAAGCCGGTTGGTGGCCAGTGATCAGTGGCTGTGAACACCATGCTTCCAGTAGTGTGTTGAAAAGCTCTCTGAAAGGTTGCCTAAGGCAACTGCATCTTTGTGGTTCTACATAAAGATGCTTTAAAACAAGTTCTTCTCTTCTTTTACAGGTTTTTCTGCACTCTGTTACTCTCTCCCAGATGCCAACAGTAAAGTTCCTCTCTATTTGGCCATCTTGCTTTTTTTTTTTGAACTTATTTTCTGTCTGTGAATGTCTTACTGTAAATCATACTGCTCACATCAGCACTAATGTTTAAGTAAAGAACTTTAAGTAAAGAGTTTTCCCATACGCCTCCCCTCTCCCTTTTTTCATTAATTTTAAAGGTTATTCTGTATAACAAGTATGCAGCTATCATGTAACTTGCTTTGTGGCAGGCAAATATCCAACTATATGGGTTTTGTTCTTGATGACAATAGAACAGAATAAATTCTGTTGCTCTGATGTGCAGGAGTTCAAAAGTCACATGTTTTTCTTGCTGCCTTGCATCTCAGAAGATCTGAGAGAGTAATGCAGAAAGGATGTTCTCTTGTGTCAGGCCACTGGAATTTGTTAAGCTAATTTCCTTAATCTCTAATGCTGTCATAAAGTGTAAAAGGAGGTGGGATGAATCATGGGAAGCAAGAAGTCAGATGCAGAGATTGGTTGTGCAAAACTTTCTTAAATCTCAACAAACTTGTCATCAGTTTTCATGTCTTGGTACAAATCAAATGAAGAGTTTAATCAAATATGAAGTTCATAAATCCATGCAGAGTGAAAACAATCAGTTTTGTGTGATTATTCAGGCAATAATCTGAATGCTGTAAATTCTTCACCTGTGATCCTCAAGAAGATTTAATAACATGGTTTAAAGCATTATTGTAGCTGTTGATGAAAATCCATAACTGATTGAATGCAATGAGGAAGAGCCCACAATTTGGGGTTTATGATCTTGATAGATCAGGTATCTTTTATGCATAAAATAAAAACACTGGGTAGTGTTCTGTCTTAAACGTGCTCAGCAAGTGGTATGGATAAGCAGCTGATTCATTTGGTAAGGGAAGAGGTATATCAAAATAACAGCATATACCTTAGAGTTCCCCAGAGATCCTTCTTCAGCATTAGTGAACGTGAAGACGGTTTGAGTGTAATGTGTGGGTTTGTTTTTTTTTTTTAATGAGCAAATGACCACTAATTGTTGTAGGGTAGTATCGTTCAGAGAATATGTAACATCAAGGAAAGATGCAGGAAGTTTTCCGCAATATTGCATTCTCAGGGCTGTGAAGATAATTTAAACATCTGCTTTTGGCTTTCAGTATCCATCTGTACTCCATGTTTAATCAAAAGAACAACACTGCAAGTACAGCTCATTACAGAAGCTAGTATTTGTACTGAATGAAAAGCAGGTTGTTAAAAACAAACAGGAAAGCTTCCTGAAAGTAGCAGCTGAGACTCTTCTATGCTTTTCCCTCTTTAGTTCACACTTCTAAAACTTCAAGTTTTTTACCAGCTTTTAAAACCATTTTTTTCTCATATTATTTTTTTCTTGTTGTTTCAGATTCACTTTCTATGAAGAAAATGGTAATATGAGTGTATAGTTTTTCTTAACCTTATCATTCCCTGTAAGCTCTTCATCTACGCTGAAGCCAAATAGTTCAGTGGGCTTAAAAATGAATGTGTATGAGACTCAGTCCCTTACACATTGGTATCTGTGCCAAGAGGTGCAGGTCCCATAGCCCGTTTTGTTCTGGTCAGGGTGTTAGAGGTTTGGCTTTTAGCTTGGAGATCCTTACTATTTTATGTACACTGGATAGTTTGTCTTAGTTAAATGCAACTGAAATAAACCTTACAAACATACAATCAGTTGACTGGAAACCTTCCATGCTGTGCATGTAGTTCCTTCCTGAGGCACTAGATCATGACTGGTTTCAGCGTTTAATATAATTTAAATGGTTTTACTTGTTCTTTTGCCTTTATCTCTCATGTGCTGTTAGCATGTATACTGGCAAATTAATAGCCCAGTTGCAATGGAGTTTTCAATCACTACTATTCTCCATGCTAAAGTCCTTTGAAATTATTTGAATTGTGAATCTTTTTTAGTGAGAAAGCAAAGCCTATGATGGTAGGAAGTTCTGACAAAGCCGTGGGCATTTCACTATACCAGCTGCTCCTTATCTGACAGATAAAGGACCACTCTGAAAGAAAAGGCTTATAGCTATTATAAAACTGATTATATTCAGGCTAGTTTTGTGTTGAAAAAATGTTCTTCTGCAAATTGAGTTCTGTTTTGGGAAGGTTTGTTGGTAATGTTTCCACTTTAATGTGTAAGTGGTAGAAAGTAATTTTGCATTCAAGGAGTTGAGGAATTGTCTGGCTTGACAATCTCATATCTTGAGCTGATACAGTTCACTGCCTGTCTTGCTGTTCACTTCAAGGATATAGTGAATGAGAGAATATGAATTTCTCATGTGTGTTTCTCCAGTGCTGTAAAATCTGTAAGACAAAGGCTTTACTAAATGTTTACATATCATCAAATACGTTTTTGGAGGAACATTAGGCTTACGATCCTTTTCAAAATTAAGATGGAGAGGAAAGTAGATTGCTTTGGGGGTTCCCTCCTTCCCCTTTCAAGTGTTCATTGTTGGTGACTGGTTTTCTAACTGGAAAAGATGAACAGAAAAAGAGGATCTTGTTTCCTTCTGCAACTGCAGGGTACCTTCTTATCTCCAGAGATGAAATGGATGATGGGGATCATATTCTTTTTAGCATTTCAAATTGCTTGTCGGGATTGTGCCATTGTTGCAGGTGTTGCTGAGAAAGGACTTCAGTTTAGCAGGCTGCAGCAGCTTGTTTTGTGTTGTTTGCTGCAGTGCTGAGAAGGAATATTGTTACAGGAGATTGAGTCCAGGAAAAGATTTGCAAAGTAGGCTTTAAACTGCCTTGCCAAATCTCTTGCATATTCTGTGCATACTGCTGTGTGAACTTTTGTCATGTACTGTCCTTCTGCTACAAGGAAAACATTTCCTGTTATAACCTTTGCTATTAACTGAATGTGGTCTATTTTTTAGTGCAGTGTATTGCTGTCCTTTCATTGCTATTATACTCCTTGCATATGGGGCAGCTATTGCTTTTCTGTCATTACCATGTACTGCCAGTCTGTGACTCTTCCACTGTAACTCTCTCTTTTTTTTTTTTCTTTTTACCACAGCCGAAGTTTCGATTGTTTCATTGACATCCAAAATTTGGGTAAAATTCAGTCCATTTTTAGAGTCTTGCAGTAGACTTGTACTAGCTATGGCCCTGCAGAGCCATGCATTAGCTGTTCTTCTTTGTGCATCCCTATTTCAGGCACAAGTCCGACAGAATATTTGAAAGTCCTTTTTTTGCTGAGGAAGAGCTCTTGCTAATTTAATACAGGTTGGCTCTTCTATCAGGTTTGTAAGTGGAAATGGATTCTGAAAATGCAAGGTTTTTTCCCTTGCTTAGTTGTAAAAAGGCCATTGAGAAGAGATGGAGCCATTTAAGATGACTTACGCTATCTTTGTTTTATCCAGACAACATGACTCCTTAGTGCATTTCAGGATGGCTGTTTTCCTTTCTGGGGCATTGAATTCACTTTATCTTCTAGTTTGCCATTACAGGACTGGGAGGACATAAGTGTCCTCTGTTTTGCAGCCTATTCCCAGTCACTGTAAGACAATGCTGCAGTCACATCTAAGATGCTGAAGCCCACAGAAAGCAGTCAGTGTGTTTCTCTTGTCTTCAGAGGTCCTGTCCAGATTTGATTAGCTTGGATGTTCAAACCATCCCTAGAGAACACTTAAGGCTTCTTTTTCTTTCTCTGTTTCCTCTTGTTTGTTTCTATTTGTTATTGTTTCCTTGCCTTTTTTTTTTTTTTTTTTTTTTTTTTTCTGTATTTTTCATCTCTCCGTACCAATATTTTCTGACATTCCTCCTTGTGTCTTAAATGAGTAGTTATTATAAACAAGTAAAAAAAGTGAAATCAGCTGTTTTTGTTGAGGCTGACTGTACTTAAAAGAAGTGCAACATGAGGTCTTGAATGGGGAAAATATTTCATCATCTAAAGCAGTTCAATCCTTCAAAAGATACCAACCATAACAAAAGATATAACACATTTTTATATTCTGTTGCTTTTGTACATCACATTTACAAACTAAGTGATATCCAAAGATGTGTTTCTAGAATACTGCAGCATACAGGTAAACACTGCAAAGTAGTTCGAATAGTATCATGATTATTGAACTAATTTCCACATGCAGTTTGTACAAGCCAGTGAGCTAGTAATCTTGAGGAGATGGTACAGTAAAATGTTCTGATAGCTTAGTGATTACTGTTATAGATTACAATAACTAAAATGTAATTATCTCTTTCATCTGTTCTCTTCCTCCATTTTCTCTGTAATTTTCTTTGCCCTTTTCTGTCTCAGTGTTACCAGCAGGCCTGCCAGTTACCATGGCCTGTGTAATGTAGGTGTTTTTTTCCCCACTACATTTACATTTTGAACATGTGGTTATTTTCCTTCTCACTTCAAACTGAAATTTAACACATGAACATTACCTGATGACAGATAGCTCTGAGGGCTTTGCCTACCTGTGTATTGTCACTCATGTGATATTTTTAAGCCTTCTACTTGGTTTTCACACATCTTTTATCCTAACATGGTTATCGCAAGATGCCTCTGTTTAGAATGATAGTATTTGATTTGTTTGCTCTCCATCCTGTAATCACCGAAAGATCACTCGCCTAGGATTAGATATCTTGAATGCTGTCAAAGATAAAACAGTGGGATATAAAGCTGTGTTCAGTAATGTAAAACAGAAAGACGCTGATTGCAGATTGAAATAGTTCCCTTCCCTTCCCCTCCCTTCCCTTCCCTTCCCTTCCCTTCCCTTCCCTTCCCTTCCCTTCCCTTCCCTTCCCTTCCCTTCCCTTCCCCTTCCCCTTCCCCTTCCCCTTCCCCTTCCCCTTCCCCTTCCCCTTCCCCTTCCCCTTCCCCTTCCCCTTCCCCTCCCCTTCCCATACTGTTTCCATTGCTCGGGAGTAGGTAATGCAGTCTTCTTAAATAGTGAAAACAGAAACAGTTCTGTTGTCTCTAGCTTCATTAACCAAATTTAATTGATGTTTTCTTCCACTTTGTAATCTAGGCATTATCATCATCAGGAATAACAGATATATGTTACAACTTTGTATCTCATTGTGACAAGATAAAATTACTTTAAAATTACTTCCTGTTTATCAGCTTCCCGAATATGTTGTGGTTCTTGGATCAAGCATTAAGTCTTGTGAGGTGCAAAACAATTTATAAATTGATTTGTCTATGTGCCTGTATTAGCTATATTTGCACATGCTTTGGCCTTCTTTGTCATATGTTCTATTCTCTTCATATGTATATACAATATTTATTGGTTTTGTTTGAATTGCTGCTGCCTGATGCCTTGGAGCTAACCCTTGCACAGGCTATTTTGTAAGACTCCTGGAGATCACTCCCTCAGGGTGGCTGAGGAGATGTTTGTTTGCTACTGTACTCATGCTTTTTCTTTGTAATATTACAGCTCACCCGCCATATACCATGTGCTTTAGAGTGAAATTCTACCCACACGAACCCTTGAAGATTAAAGAAGAGCTCACCAGGTATTTTTTGTTTGTTTGTCTATGCATTTAATGTGTATCATTAACAAGTTCAAAATAAGACAGCTTGTTGTGTAGGGTACAGTTTTCACTATTTATGCTAAAATACTATAATAGACAGACATTTGGACTACTGATAGCTTTTTTATTTACTGTGATACCTGTGGATTTTTAAAAGCAGTTTAAGGGGACTTTTCTATAACATACAGAGAAGTAGTGATGTTGTTGAAGAACTTTCAGAAAGAGAAGCAATGGTCAAATGACTGGGCAAGGATTATCCTAACTCTTCCTTGGCAAGGATTGTCGTCTTGAGTAAGCTCCTCATGTGTCTTAGTTTTTCTTTTTTTTTGTGTGTGAAATGATCTCTGAAGTTTGATTCAGTAATGGCCCTAACTCTGTAAACGGGAACATGAATAGCAACCACTGAGTTTTCTCTTTTGTGTTTGTCTTCAGGACCACAAACAAGATAGTAGTTTTAAAGTACTGGTGGACCTTTAGCAAGCTGATGTAAAAGTGCAATATATTTGTATTTTTGAAGCACAACTTCTCTGTAGGTTAAGAAGTCTTGTTGCTGGCATCGAAGTTTTGCTGCTTATGCTGTGAAAACACAGCTGTTCAACAGATCAGTCTTAACGAACGGGAGCTTTGTCCTTCCTACTCGCCATTGTGAATACTCTGGGTATTTTTCAACTTGGGGAAAAAAATTGTAGGAAAGTAACAGCTCTTCTGACCTCTGCACCAGCTGTGCAGGACTGCATGTATGCTGTACTACATTGTTAGTCAGCAGCTCACACCTCTGACTGATAGCTGCATGTTGCAGAAGCATGGAGCGCCTGTGCCCTTGTTGCCCAAGTTCTTCATTGATGCTTTCGCCATGCCCTGCAAATTCTTATGCTCACGAGTCACTCCATGAATGGGAGTGATTTCATTATCCCTGGTCTCATACTGAAAGTTTCAGGAACAGCTTGCATTCTGCTGAATGATAAGTTATACTTTGTATAGAGCAGCTGGAACATGCAGTTCATATTATAGCTGTTTATCTTGGGTGATGTACTGAAATTGTTTAGCTGAGTGAACAGGTTGTGAAGCAGGAAGTCAAGGGATTTTCATTATTTGTTCATGTTTGTCTTTGATTGAATGTGTTATTTTTCATGAGCTCAAGTATAAACTTCGTATAGACCTTCCTTATTCAAGACCCTTAATTTTTTTTTTTTTCTTTTAACTACTTGGATACCCTCTCAGGAGAAATTTTACTGAAGTGCAAAGTGCCTAGAATTAGTTCACTGAAGTGTATTGTGCTGTCAGTATGTTTTAGGCTTTGCTGGAACATTTAAAATTAATTTTTAAAGTCAAGCTGCTGTATGAAAAATGTTTTATAGTCTTCACTAAAACTAATACTATTAAGACTTTAAAAGGAAAAATAGTTTTTCTTTTCATATGTCCACCTGACACCTTTTGTATCTGATCAGCTTTCTGTTTTCCCCCTGCTGCTGCTTGGGGAGCTTTGCTTTTTCTCTGCCCAAATCTCTCACACAATAATGAAGTACTGGAAATGTGCCTGAAGTGAGCAAGTGAAGTGTAGTCATGTAACTCACCTCTGAGAATTTGCTTAATTGTCTAAGGCAGAGGGTCAGATTCAGTGTAAGACTCTAAAGTGGCCTGAGTTAAACTTTTTTCTTGAATTGCAGTGAAAAGGGTCCATTAGTATTTGACAGATAGCAGTCATGAAACCTTGATAACTAGTTGGCTTTTTGGTAGATTTTTTTTTCTCTGCTCTGTTCATGAGACAATCACATTTGTTGCCTTGTGTGCTTAAGATGATTTGAAAATAAATTAATAATATTGTCACCCTTTGACTTAAAAGCCATCTGTACTTCATAGCTGTATATACAGTCAGCTGAATCAGAGTACTAGCACTTTGCATTTCTGCTACTCTCCATGCCTAACAAAGCCTGTCACTCTCTTGCTTCTTCAACTGGGTAGAAATCTGACGAATGTCTGTAGTCTCCATTTAGATAATGAATTTAAGATACAGTAAGGCTCATCCTGTCACATTGTCATACTTATCTTTGGCTCAGAATATTAATTAACCCTGTCTAAATCCCCTATGTGGATTATTGTCGATGCAGTCTTTGTAAAAGCTTTATAGGAATAAATCTTTAATGAAGTACCTTAGAGATATCTGAGAGATATACAGATGTTAAAAAAGCTGGTTTTCCTGCTCTTCCATGGCAATATCTGATGTAAAAAAAAAAAAAAAAAAATCTATTCAGTACACAAAGCTCTGTGTGTATTGGGTAAATGGTTTGATTTCTGTGAAAATAGTATAACATCGAAATACTGTTCAGGATTTAGACATCACTTCCAGGAAAAACCCCGAATATTCATTACCTCAGATTACTGCTGCTTCAATTCTATCCTAACTTGGGTAGGCTGGGCTGAACTGTAATGTTGAGTTAGTCTATGGTTTTACAGGTGCAACTACTTTCAGGAAATTAAGATGGAGAATGACCTAGCTGAAGTCATCCCTCTGCCTATGATACTATAGAAAAAAAAAAAACCCAAACCTTTAAGAGCCTGAAAATGTGTTCACATCGTGTGTTTGGAGGCCAGCAGTGCCCTGGGCAAAGGATCAAGCCATGCACTTGCCTGTCACTGCATTTCGTTCCACTGCTGAGGATGTCCATGAATATCGTCAGTCACATCATACCATTCCAGCCGCTTGCTTTCATCTTTCCTCGTTTTAATTAGCGATCGCTTCCATAGCTGTGCTTTTGAAGTAAAATCAGTGCCTGCCTCTGGATGTTAAGGCACTTCGAGATATTGCTAAATAAGGAATTCTGTGGACTCTGGACAAAATTTCTGACTCTCACTGCAGAAGGGGTGGCTCTCTGTGGTCCTTGGTCACTGTTTTCTCTATAGAGTCAGCAGGCCCATGGGGGTTGTCACCTTCAGCTCCCTTGTTTCTGTAATAACAGACAACGTGAAACCTGATTTGTCAACAAAGTCCACATTTTAATGCACTTGAATGCTTAATCTTCTTAACTCATCTCCTTAACTTGTGTCAACACAGATTTAGATATGTCCTTATTTTTGGAAGTACTGCTTCCTCAGCGGGCAGTGAGGCCATACGTGTTTGGAGCATATTTGAGAAAGACTAAAGACACAATTTTTCTTTTTAATTGTTAAACTAATCAGGCAGTTCTTCCACCGCCTGTTAAAAAAATTAGTGATGAGAAAGTGGCAAGGGTTTAATTTGTTTTGCTAAATGATTTGGCCTCTGAATTTATTTCAGGTGCATTGGAGGCTCAGCAGATTGCAACACAAACAGTGAATATGGATTTCTGAACAGCTGGTGTAATCTTTTCAACAGAGAGAGGTTCTTAACTGTAGAAAAGGGTGATGTTTCTCTATGCTGTGGCCACCTCTGAGGGTTTGACTTCTGCTTCACGTGTAGTATGTGGACATCAGGTTCTTCCGAATGGTACACCTGTAGCTTTCTAGATTTGATTGTCTAGTGCTTTTAGGTGATGTGAAATCAGAAAGAAGTAGTTCAGCTTCACTGGCTTTACTGAGCGTTCCTAGCTTTTAACTAGGCAATACAAATAGGACAACCAGGTCCTCACATCTCCCTTGTTCAATGTCATGCATACCTGTGAAACATAATTTCAGTTTCTTTTCTAGTTAAATCACCATATGGTCTGCAGCCTGTTTTCTGCCTGACACTACACATGGTTGGGGTAAAGACCTTTAATACATACATTTTCAGTATTACTGCTAATTTCCTTTTCTCCCAGTTTTCTTTTGTTTTTAAATATTTTCGGTGTGTTGCAGTTGTTTTTCCAAAGAGCATGATAGGCTCCGTAGCAAGAGGGGGTTTTCTTTAGCTGTGTGTGTGTAGCCACATGCAGAAAAAAAGGATATTTTGCTGGCATGGCATGCAAAGATACAAAGTTTTATAGGCAGGACGTTTTAACTGCAGAGGAAGTTTTAACTTTCAATCTGCAGTACACACAGCATCGCACTACACTCTCTGGAAAGCACAGATATTTTTGCTCTGTGCCTCTTTTCGCTATTCTTTGATCACAGGTCAGAGCCCTGGGAAGTTACACAACTGGGAAAGCCTGAGATGCTGCATGTGAACAGAGTGGAAACAGTCACGGGAGTGTGAACAAGTGGATCCAAAGACAAGTCACACTTGGGCACAGATTTTTATGCTGTTATTTTTTTTCAATGTTCGTGTTTAGGTAATAAATAAATCAGTGTTTGTGCTTTCTTATGTAATAAAGCGGTCCAAGGCCTCATGCCTTCTTGTCTCCAAATCCCTACATTATGCTGTGTATGTATAATTAAAATGAGAGAGTATAAAATCATTTGAAGTCCCAAAGAAATGATCTAAAATGCCACCGATAATACTGTATCAGCAGTAATCCATGATTATTGTAGAAAAAAAACAGAGCATGGGTGAGTAGCTGGGGGAATTAACTAAAGATGGATTATTTCAACTAGCTTTCATCATACCCTTTTTTCTTAATCCGTATTTCCTAATCCAGGAAGTAGTTTTTCAATCACTAGGCTGTCATAGAAGAGTGTAATGAGTATTTTGATACAAGAAAAGCAGATAAATAATTGTTTAACTGGAAGTCATTTAAAATGACAAAGACTTGGGGTATGTAAACACGGCAAATTCGAGAGCCCTGAGTGTGCTAGCTTGGGCGAGGAAGAACAATAGAGCTGTGTGTGTGTGCAATGCTTGACTAGTCCTGTCTCAAAGAGCTGCTGTACTTGATATTGCCTTGTGCTGGAAGAGCCTTGTGTTTTCCCTTCAGAAGTGAGTGGCCAGCTGAGGCTGATAGTGGTCCAGCTGGTTGTTAATGCCAGAGTATCAAACCATTTCTTCGCAAGTTGACAAGTCTTGCAATATGATCATCCTTCCAAGAGTGTACCACTATGGGTGGGCCTGCGTTGATGAACTCTGTTCCAGGCATCATGGAGGAATACCTCTGTCTCTCTGGGCAACCTGTCCTGCTTTCCTTGAGATGTGCAATGGTAGCTATGTTTTGTTGCCTCTGCAAGTTTGCTTGTCTGTTCTGGCTTTCTCGAGGCCAGCTGGCAAGTTAATTTATAGTTTTAATAGTATTGGACTCACTATTGGATTGAATAGCATAGGTCTTAAAAATGAATGAGAATCATTAGTTAGGGAACTCTCCTCAAGATTTTGTAAGACTCACTTTTATTGTCCCTCAGTCACTGTCTTTCCTTGTAAGGGAGTCTCCATAACTCATTTTAGCTGTTCTTCTCTGTATCAAGCTCAACTATGTCCTACTTAGGATGCAGGGGCTAGAACTAGGCAAAACATTTGAGATGTGATTACACCAAGGCTTTAAATAGTGGCAAAATGCCCCTCTGTCTTGTTCACAATATATCCTGATGGTGCCCAGTGTTTTATTGACTTTTTTTTGGCTGCTACCGCACCCTGAGTTGATTATTTCATGGACCTGTCTGTGGTGATTCCAAGATCTATCTGTCAACTCTGTTTTATTGGTAGCTAACAGAGTGATAGCTTTTCTTTAATTCATAAGATATCAAAATACTACTCAAATATTAGTAAGTAGACAAGCAATATATTTTTAGATAATATGGTTTGTTTTTTTTTTTTCTGTTAGCCTTCTTTTCTAGGTGGTACTGTAAGCATAGAAAATATGTTCTCCTAGTTGTGGTATTACCTACTAGTGTGTAGTTGTTACTGTTCAGGCAAGTCTCATGGACTTCGGCAGGAAACTAGTGCTCCTGCAGTGTGCTTGATGATATCTCCTGTAGAAGACCGAATGCAAAGTTAGTGTCCAGAATAATATACACAAAGAGGTCATAAATTCTGCTGGGGGAGGAGGGCACCCAGTCCAGGAATATTGTAAACACATTCATTTGCCCTCTGCACCTGAGTGTGCACAGCAGCATGGTAAAGAGTAGTGCAGTCAAAGTCATACAACATGCTGACAGAACAAGTTTTGAACATTGCTGGATCCTTGAGGTGACCATGTCTGTCATCTGGAAAGGCTGCAACAGCACTGAGAGAGATGCTTGTTACTGGAATAAAATGTGTGAAATGGCTTGAACACAACAAAAAAACCACTACGTGGACAAACCAAAAAGTTTGGCTGTGGGAAAGCTTTCTTGCCTCGTTGAACATCTTAAAATAGAAGTAAATTGACTGTTAAGCAGTTAGCAACATGGTGTCTAGGGGTCATGAAACCTGCTTATAAACAAGAATAGATATTGCTGACCCTTCATCTGCAGTTGTGGGAAGGCCTTGGCCAACCTGGAGTTGAGTCATCTGTATTGCAAACAGATAATAGATGGAAATGAGGTTATTCTGATGATAGGCATTTGTAAGTGTAAGCGCTGAAGCGTACATTTACCAGCTTGCTGGTAAGCCTGAGTACTTAGGGCTGTAAATCAGGCTATAAAGTTGTGCCAGGACTTGGAAGAAACAGCTGCGGTGGAAGGACACAAGAAGCAGCAGAATCAAATCTGATTTTGCAAGTTATTTCTGTAAGTGTAGGCAATTTTCACTACATGCATAAATCTTACTGAAGTCAGGAGTCAGGTACACACATTCACAAGTCTTTGTTGACCTGGGACATAAATTACTTTATCAGGATTACAGGAAGTATCTGAGGTTAAGCCAGCCTTTGACAGAGTTTGCAACATTGGATTTCAATCCCAAGTGCATATATCTACTTCATTTGAAAGAGCTCCTTAATGTCTTAGTCTTGTTCCAAACTGCCCTTCTTTCTTTGAAGGTGAACAGTATCCCACACGGCTTGCTGTGTGAGTGGTCTCTGAAAAACACAATCAGACTCTCTGATTCTGCCCTGTGTGGCTATTCCTCTGCCCTTCTTATAAGTGCTTATAAGTAAAAGTGCTTCCCTTGTGTCCTAGCCAACAACTTCTCCAGTCTCCACTGTGAACTGTGCTCTGTGCCTCTTTTCCCTTCTTGACTGTTGCCTTCTGTCTTGGAGATATTTCCTTTGCAAGTGCAATCTTGAACCATTTCATTAAGGATTTCGATGATCAAATCCATGCAGCAACTTAGTAGTGCAGAACCTCAGTGATAGAAAAAATAAACTTCAGAATTTTTATTTTAAAAATTGTTAGGGTAATAGAAAGGTATGTGAACAATTTAAGAGATACTCCCCTGTCCCCCAAACAGTCAAAGAAACCTTGCAACAACAAACCTGCTTTCATATAAGAGTGGAAAAACAGAGCTTCTTCCTCAGACTATCAAGTGCTAAGAATTATATATTTTAAAGCAAAGACAGATAAGTAGCATCTGTGGCCCACATTTGTGACAGAAGCTAGCCTACATGATGGCTTGTGTTCAGCTCTGTCATCCCAAGATGATCACTGGGAAGAAATCAGCTCTGAGGCACAAATGTTCTTTTCCCTAAAATTATATCTTGTGTGCTGTTTTGATTGTATATCCTTGGCTTGCTCTTATTTATTTTCTGTTAACATACCTCTCAGCAAAAATTGAATATGTGTTCGTGTTTTCCAAATTGTTACTGAAAGGATATATTCCTGGGTATGTTAGGAAGACAAGATAAAGAAAAATGTGTTATACTGAAGTTACAGGAAAAATGTAATGGAAATTTTCTGCAATTTTTTAATTCTGAGGTTTTTTTAATTCTGAACAACTTGCAGAGCCAGTTCTTTAGCTGGAGGGAATGGATAATACTTCTTTATTTGCTTCATGTAATTGACAAAAATTGATACATTGACAATTTAGATTGAAAGAGTATATATATTATTTTTTATTGTAATGAAGCTAACTTTGGTGTGTATTTTGACAAATTTTGGTAGTTTCACATTGCAGAGAGGCTTAAGCAAGAAACTAGTATAAAACCTATATTTATTCCTGTTTGATTTGTTTCTGGGGAAAACAGAACCATGCATTTCTTGTTTAAGATTAACTCAGATAACTGAGACTGTTATGGGTACAGACGTTTAATAGTGACACTGAGGATCTTTGATCCAGGCCTGCAACAGACTAGCTGCTTAGAAATGCCACAAGTATGCAGACTCCCACCCAGACTCCCATGTTCATCTATATAGAATTTTAGTGGAATGAATATAACTGAGTTTTTGCCCTCATTCTGAGGTGTTTCTGTTAGTGTTGCTGTTATCTTGATCCGAAGTGCTGGTGTAGTATCTTAGTGACCCATCACAAGCTGTTGTCTTTATGACTGCCCCCCTGTATTAAAAAAAAAGGGGGGTTTGAATTCTACTGAATCACATTTGTGTGTTTTCAGGTTTATTCTCATAAAATAACCATATATTGGAGTGAGTGCCATCTCATTTCAGGAGTCTGAGTTGTGATTTATTGCATAACATTTGAGAGAGAGGAAGAGAGAGGCTGCCTGACTCTTGGATAAGTGTTTTGGGTCAATTCTTTCAGACTTTCCATTCTCCCTGGACTCTGAAGATAATGACTTGTAATAGATGGTCAAGGTGGGCAGCATTGCTGCCTAATCCTGTTACATGGGAAAAAATTTCCTGCAAAACTGTTTTTTCTCTTCTTGTGAACACCAAAATAGTAATAGAAAAGTAGCAGTTCCTGGCATTTGCTTCCATCTGCACAGCTGGAGAGTCAGACCTGGCATGGTTCTGAAACTTCAGATTCTTAGTTCTCATCTCGGTCTTATATCTGCAAGTATAGGTCAGGAGCAGTGGGTTAATACGCTTTTCCAGAAGCTTATTTACTTTTGTATCTCGTTATAACAATTTTCGAACTGAGAAACCACCTGTGTGCAGTGTCACTGGAGATCTGTTGACCTTAAATCGCAGTTAACCCACGATGCTGTGAAATCTTGGGATGCCCCTTCATAGGTGGGTTTATTTTGGCACTTCTTAAAAGGTGGACTCAGTTTGGCTTCAAGCTAATGGTCGCTTTGGAGAGCCACAACCCAAATTTTTCACTCTGCCAAGACTTACCTTAAGTTTTAGGATGAGGACAGCTTGTTTGACCAAGTTATGTGTGGTATCTGCATCAATATACTGAACCTTTTCCAGTAAACTGTCATTGCAGATTAAGAATTTTTACTGCATCTCACTGAGGCCTTCAGTTCACCCTGCTGCAGTTTTCCTCTGGGAACTACCTGTACTGTAGCAGTATCAAATTATGGGAGTGAATTAGTGAACCATTACTGGACACTGATTACAGGAAAAAATGGGGTTACAGAATAAAGGGCAAGGTTCCTGCAGAAACTTTTGATGCTGTGATGGATTGAAGGGATTCACAATGAAAACAAATTGCTTTTCTCAGTGGTAACTGTCTTGTATTTATGTAGCATTTAGTAGCAAGCCAAGGAAAGGAGGAAAATTTCCCTTGCCCGTCAGACAATGCTTCCAGTCTTGCTCCAATCTAGGACTCACTGTAGGCTTCAGATAAGCTGCTTGGTACAGGAGCTCCTGGTACACACAGAGCCAAGTAACTTGGGCAAAATATGTCTGACATCAGTGTTATTCATAAAGCACATTTTGATTTGCAACTGTGTAGCTCAAGTTTGGAGAGGACTGTCAGCATTAAGGAATGTCCTAAGGTCTGCAGAAGCCACTGAGTCTGACTGATAGTACCCTCTAGACAGTTGAATTTATCTGGCTAAAGCAATGCTTAAATAATTTATTTTCACAGCGGGGGTGAAGCTGCTGAATGGCACTGCTGTAACCAGCTGAGTGGCTGGGGAAGGGGCTGCGAGTGAGTCTCTGGTCTGTGAGTTGGTCCATTTCTGGGAGGTTGCTCCCCCGCGGGAGAAAGCAAAAGACAAAGCAATGGCCTCATGGCCACACATCTCTTCTTGCTGTTGGAAGCAGTGCTGCTCTGTGGTAGGAAGCAGAGGGCAGGTAAAAGGAGCCTTTTGTTTTCTTCCCCCCAGTCTGGAGGAGAGAGGTGCTCCTGCCTCAATACTTCATCTAGGATTCTTCACAGATTACAAAAGGAAAAGGAAAGAAATGCTCTCCACTGTGGTGAATGTGGTATTTTGTCTACAGTGACAGAGAGTTTTTCTTGTGTAAACCTGTATTTAATGAGAGGGGCTGTGCTCAAGCAAACTCACATTGCTGGAATTTGTTTCATGTCACTGATGAGCAACTTAACAGCTGTACATTTTAAAAGGAGTGCTTTCTATGCTATGTCTTAGTAGGTTTTTATTACTCCTGCTGTCATTATTTCATTGTTATTGAGAAAAATCTCTTGTCTTACATCTACTTTTTCCTGTGGTTGCACTTTACCTCTTCTTCTTGCCATTTAAAATAGGAAAACAGGGATCCAGAATAGTTGCCCACTGGTTTCACACTGATACCTTAAATGTTACAAAAAGATGCCACATCATTTCCTAATTTTTTAAATTGTATTTCAGATACCTCTTATATCTACAAATAAAAAGAGACATTTTCCATGGCCGTTTGCTGTGTTCTTTTTCTGATGCTGCCTACTTGGGTGCCTGTATTGTCCAAGGTAAGTACAAGCAGCAGGCATTTTTAAATACTTAACTCATAGGCGTGTTCAGTATAAAGAGAAACTCAAATTTGTTCTGGGAATACAGCTATCAATAATGTATCATGTTTTTTAAGTTGTACTGTTTTCGTCCATTGATATATGCTGTAAAGTATTTTAATAATTCAGCCATTTAGCCAACTAAAACCAAACTGCAACTTAAAAAAAATGTAAAAGCAATGGGTTGTCTTAGCATTTAACTGAAAAAGTATGACATCAATGTTAGATTCCAGTTATAAACAAAGCAAAATTCTGTTCTGAGTCCTGAAAGTACATGCAGCCTATTCCATTTGAAGTAAGCACGAAAAAGTGTCATTCAGTGACTGTTCTTATGGTAGAGAAGACCTGCGTGATGATGGAATCTCTGGTAAAAATAGTAGACATAATTCAAGGAGAAAGGCTTTTTTTTTTTTTTCTTCTTTGCAATCCACCCCTCCTCTCTCCTTAACATTTCCTTTGTGCCAAATTCACGTGTATGTCTTGAATTGCACACAGAAAAATATGAATAGTTAGCTAGATATCTGATTAGGGATGTCTTATGTGTGGAAGACTCCTTCATTCTGCATTAATGTGAATGAAGCTCTTATTGCATTATAAGGCAATGTATCCAAATCAAGATTGGGCCTAGGCCTTACTACAAGAGGCTTACTTAGAAAAATCAAAACACCAAATGCCATGTTTGGGTACCTAAGTGACACGTTTTTTAGAAGGGGAATCAAATACTGTGGGCCACCTTAAGCAGTGTTACAGCCTGTATTTTTCTGCTAGAAGATAATTAAACCAGTCCATATCAGCAAGGAGAAATTGCTGTAAAAAAAAAAAAGGAGAATCTGGAATGCATTGTTTTAGTTCTGTCTGGCACCAGAATGACAGGTACTGAAAGGGAGAATATTACCTATGCCTCTGTTCTACAGAGCATGTTTCTGCAACAGAAAATAGTTTAGGATTGCTAATTATGACTGCAGGTAATAAACTGTGAACTTCACTTGAAAGTCATTGATAGAAGTGGCAGCTTTAAGGATTTTGTTGTTTCAGTTAACTGTCAATTATTCCAAGTATCATTTATTGAGAGATGCTGGATTCTTACTGGTCATAGAGTATCTTGAATTACACTGTGTTTACTGACTTTTTTCCTTATTAATTAATGTTGCAATTGAATTTTCCTGTTTTGTTTTGTATTTTGTATCTGTTTAGCTGAGCTTGGTGATTACGATCCTGATGAACACCCAGAGAATTATATCAGCGACTTTAGTATTTTTCCCAAGCAGTCACAAAAGCTTGAGAAGAAAATGGCTGAAATGCATAAAAATGAATTCAGGTAATTTAGAATGCTCTTTGGAAAAGAGGCAGCAAATAAATACTTTTATCTTTTTCCAAATAGTGTTATGTTAATTTAGGAGGGCGTGTTCCTTGGATTACAATAGATGTTCTATCAATAAACTGTCTATTATGCTGTGTTTGAAATTGTGGTTTCAGTTCAGTAGGTTTTCTTTTCCTGTTAACCCTCTTTAATAGCTGATTCCTGCATGTGCTGATAATTTAGGCTGCATTTACGTGAACTGTACGTCTGCTTAGTGGGAACAGCTCACATCATGAGTGCTGTTCCAGTTGATTAGTGGAATAACACCTTTCATTTAGGGATGACACTTATGTCTCTTGTTGTAAAATTTCTGTAGGTAGTGCAGTTATAAAATTCTTTATAGATACTGACCTGAGTGAAACTGTAAGTTATTTTATCAGTAGATTGTTAACATAGTGGTGAATAGCCCAGAGATTTATTTAAATAATTTCTTTGCAAGACTAGGGAGGCAAGATTCAGAACTCTACATGCTCTTTTTTCTGTTCTAAACTTTAAATAGTGTGACAAATGGGAATGGAGAAAGATAGATAGTCAGTCTTTTGGTTTCAAAGTTGAATGTGTTCCTGAGTATGGTGTTTCAGGATAGAAGTAGCAGTGTGTTGTGCAACTGTACCCTCTTCAGGATTGTCAGTGAATGACATGCACAGTAACTGTGATGGTAGCTTGGATGATGCCCTAGTCGTTTCACTAGGTGAGGATAACCCTTGGAAAACTTCGGGAGGAGTAGGATACGAAGAAAATCAAATGAAAGCCCACCATTTATTAGATAAGGTAGAAGAACAATTTTTATTCGAAGATTACAAGGCTCTTCACACTTGCTAAAAACCTCTATGTTTTGTTTTCATATTGTGATATATGTAAATGTTTTCCTTGGGTATGTGAATAATATTTATACAAAAATTAGATTGTGAGGCACAAAATTCTGGGTGGGTGAGGAGGTGGGGGGTGGGGCAGGCAGGGAAGGGTTGGAAATAAAAAATCAGCAAAACCCCTTTTCAGAAGAGTTAAAGCTGAAAACACTATTTTGTGTGTATGTTTTTGTTGTTGTTGTTGTGTTTTTTTTTTTTCCAGAAGCCTGTCAAATATTGTTCAATTGAAGTGCAACATTAATGACAGTAGGCTTGCCAGTGTTAATATGTCTTCTCTTTTTTCCTTCCTGAAACCTATATAATGTCTTTATATTTCGTTCAGTGAAACAATGTTTTAAATGGCACAGCTACTTCTAATGTTCTAGGGCAGTTCAGGCTGGACTTTACATAGACGCATAGAAACAGCCTTCTGAAAAAGAAAACAGAATTTCTTTCTTTCAGTCTTGTTCCATACAGTGGCTGTAGATTTCCAAAAGGTAAATTCAACCTTTAAAAACCGAGATCCTTCATCAGTAAAGCCAAAGTGCAATTGAAAATATTTCAATCAATTCAGTTTTTCAAGAACAGGCTGGTTATTTATTTAAAGTTAGAGGAAGAGAAGGAAGGGTGGTTAACCAAAGCTGGTGGGTTTTTTGTATTTCATAACTCTGGGAGAGATCTATTTTTCTGTTTTGCTTTTTTCCCTCGTGCATAGTTCTGCCCTTCCATTGTGAACATAATCTGCTAGTTCCTCTATTACAAATAAACTGGCACAAATTTTAGCTCATTTTTTAACCCCCCTTTCCTGTTAGTGTAATGTTCCAAATCCAGTGACAAGTCAATGTTACAAGCCTTCACACAGGTTCTTCTGGGATTCTCCTAGTGATGGATTCTTCCCATCAATGGCTGCTCAGCATGTAAGGATGTCCCCTGAATTTCTTTAGTAGTCTTAGTGAGGGACACTATTCATTATTGCCTTTTGGAAATCAGATGGTATCAACTTGACTTCTTTTCTCTGTGGATCTGCTGATTCCTGCGAAGAATTCCAGGAGGTGTTTGAAGCATAACTATAATTTATACCAGAACTCTCCTCATATATCCCACTTATATGTATGTGTTGCTTAATTCTCTTTCTATTCTAGATTTTGCCAATTTTTGTGTTATGAATGTTAGACTCAATGGCTTGTAGCTCTTTGCAGCCCTCAGGAACTGTTTTATTTCTTTTCTGTTTTATTTTGCTTATGTCAGCATCTGGTATGCCTTATCTGTCTGGTTAAAAAGACAGTCTCAGAGCTGTCTGGATAGCTGCCATCTGGTGATTTTCCACTGTAGCTCTGCCTTCTCAAAACTGATCATCCTATTACATTTCTTACATCAGACGTTCACTAGTCACACAGAAGTTTTACCTTTTCCTGGATATTTAATTCTATGGCTCTCTATTCTAGGAGCACAAATTAATAAAACGTATCTGTCATGCAATGGACTATATATAGAGAGGTCCAGTGCTAGATGTTCACATTTCTGTATCTAGTTAGAAAAAAAGATGATTGGAAAAAACACTGAACTTACAGGCTTCTGTCTGGTATTGATCAGCACATCTGTTTTGTTGCATTCAGCAAGTTGAATTTTCTGATAAGAATTAATATTTTGCTGCTCAATGAGTATTTTTTAAAATGCTATGAAAGGTTTCCCTGGCCTTTTTTTAATGAGATGCTTAAGCGACATGTTAGCTGAGAGCTAATATGTGAGGAAAGCAGAAGAGACTAAGAGCTAGTTTAATCCAGCTGCCATTGTGCTAACTTCAGAAGAGTTACTTCTGAGTGTCAGCACTGCAATTGAGTCTGGTTCTTTGTTTTCTTCACATATGTAAATAAACAAAGTTCGTGGCATCTGTGTCCTGCAGCAGGCTCCCATATAGCCAAAACTCCATGGCTTGGAAGGGGACAGTTCTCCGCTGAATCCTGTCTCAGCATCCTCAAGGCCTGTTCACTGGGCACATCTTCTGTCCTGCAGCATGATGGAAGAACTTGCCTTTTGAAAGGTGCATGAAGACAGTGAGAGGGAATGTTTGGGAAGCAGCAATAGGGTACTGTGACAGCTGCCAGTGACTAAGTGACTCCTCCTGTGTCATTTAGAAGCCTTGTTCTTATTCATTAAAACAGATGTATAACATAGTGCCCCTAATTCTTATGCTGTGTGGCTATAAGAACATCACTGGATTTTAGTAAAATGCGACCTTTTATGTGACTTTTCACTGTACCTAACTCCGAAAACGTGAATGTGACAGACAGAACTGGATGTCAGCTTTATTGAGCTGTGATTAATTGCCTTGTGAATTTTAATTAACTGTTTTTCCCTCGCTGAGAAAGGGAGAAGTGCAGGAATAATTTCATTGAACCTTGAGAGTCATGGAGCAAACACTTGCCTTGATTTCATCGCAATACATATTCTCATTTTCCTGTAATTCCAAGCAAGTCCTCTTTTAAAAGACTGCTGAGAGGTGGAGAGATAAGACTTAAAGTTTTATAATGTGTGGGGATTCACTAGGAACTGATGAGACTTGGAGGATTGTTATTAAAATAACTGAAAATTGATGTGAATGTTATGGTTTTGGGTATGGTTACAACAGAGCATAGCTACTGAAGTAGTAGCTGCTTGCATTTCTGTTTCCTTGCCAGTCCTAACAGACTGGAAGATATTTGGGCCATAAAAATCTAGATATTCTGTGAGTGTATTCTAGTATACCTTCCTCTTCAAGCGAAGTGAATGCTAAGGTTAATTTCACAGAATCACAGAATGTTTGGAGATCATCTAGTCCAACCCACCTGCTAAAGCAAGTACACCTAGAGTAGATTGCACAGGAATGTGTCCAGGTGGGTCTTGAATGTCTCCAGAGGAGGAGACTCCACAACCTCTCTGGGAAGCCTGTTCCAGTGCTCTGGCACCCTCAAAGTAAAGAAGTTTTTCCTCATATTCAGATGGAACCTCCTTTGCTTCAGTCTGTGCCCGCTGCCCCTCATCCTATCTTTGGGCAGCACTGAAAGGAGTTTGGTTCCATCCTCTTGACACCCACCCTTGAGATATTTATAAACATTGATGAGATCCCCTCTCAGCCTTCTCTTCTTCAGGCTGAACAGACACAGCTCTCTGAGTCTCTCCTGGTGCTCCAGGCACATCCTTTGTCCCTTTTAGTTAGATGTGAGCAAGTGTTCGTAAGGTTGCACTGTAAATCACATCAGGGAAATGATACAAGTTAAAAAAATGAAAGATTTTCTTTTACTTGATTTCCAGGGGAAGGACGTGGAACCGCATGTTCAGTTCTCACTTATTTTGGCAGTACTAAAGATATTTAATACACTGCACTGTGGTCAGTGAATAAAACTGTAGTTAATTTTTATTGCTGGTGACGAAAAATCCCCAACTTTACAGAAATACAGTGAAGAATTCTGTATATCATAGAATTCTGTATAGATCTGGGGAAAACGAAAACAAAACTAACGCATCAAATGAGGTTAAGCAGGGTAATGAAATCTTCCAGGTAGAGGAGAGGAAACCTGAGGGAAAGGTTAATTCTTCAAGCATAACCGCAGGGATTACTAGGATTACTAGGTTTTTATGCACAAGATCACTCAGGTGATCTTAATAATCTCTTTGGGATTTGAGGTTTTGTTATGTTTGTTTGTGTTTTTTAAACAACAGTGGCAACAAAAAAACCCCCAAAACCCCAAAAACAACAACAAAACAAACGAACAAACAAAGGCACGCATCAGGAGTTTGCTCCTTTCAGATGTTCCCTAAACAGCTGTACTTTTTCCATGACAGAATTAGTACTGTTTGTTTGTTTGTTTGTTTGTTTGTTTGTTTGTTTGTTTGTATGGGAGACCTGCATTAATAGCTGGCCTAGTTTTGCTTCTAGCTCTTACTATTGGATTTTGTGGGCTCCTCTTATAACAGAATGGACTTCTTACATACATATGCACCTTTGTCAGTACTAGTACCTAACTGATGTCTGTGTTGTTGCAACTGAGGGATTTGCCTCAGAAGACCAAATAAAACACTAGATGGTTTTAGTGCAGTCACATTCTTTTCACTCTTTTCCAAGACAGTATTTTCTTCTTAGGAATTTATATAAAATCTTATGTCTTTTAGCAGAACATTTGTTTCTCCTATAAAATTCCTTGGCTCTTGAAAGATAGCTGCCAGCCAGAGACCCCTGAGGTCAGACACCTGAAAATACAGAGGTTTCCAAGGCAAACATCTACATGAATCCCTATTAAGGGAGTTTATATTTGTAGAAAACATGGATTTTTTTTCCTTTTTTATTCTTTTATGAAAGGACTAAGTGGTTGAAAAGAAATATTATTTTTTTTTCTTTTTTTTTTGTATTCCACCTGAAAACTAATAATCCATTTTTACTTATTTCTTATATGAAATATTATGACATGTAATTTATATGAAAGTGATATGTAAACAGCCGTTAATTTATCTGAAGGCCCTGTGCAAACATTAACTTAACCCAGTAAATGATATAGTTACATGACCTCTTCAAATGCCTGTTTCCCAGGCTGACCTCATATAGATAAATGCAAGTTATTTATTATTGCTTGTGATGATCATTGTGGATACAGGCTCAAGAAGGTTGAGTGCTGCTGAATTAGCTGTTGTCTCCATTGCCTGTATCAAGTACTCCAGCTTTTGTAACAGTCATATGTGGGAGAACATCTTTTGGGGGAAGAAGAAGTTTTCTCTGAGGGCATGAAATCACTGCCATGTTCTGCTATTAACCACCTCAAAAGAAATTTAAATTTTTAAGCTAAAGGGTAGTATTTTCTTGAAAACCAGAGTAGTAAATCAATGCTTTTCTTTGATCTAAGATCTAAATGAGAAGTTGTGTTTAAATTTGATTTGAAAGGCATATAACATTTTTATCCATTGCTGCATCATCTACACTGGTGGGATTTTAAGAACTTTTAACTTTCCCACATTGCTCTCTTACTGTATTCCCTTCACTGTACCATTGGTTACCGTGGGTGCTCAGACTCTGGTACTAGCAAGAATACAGGATTTCTTTATCTCTGCTGATCTGTGTCTCCAACTCTTGTGCAGACATGGAGCTGTCAGTGGAGCCACGGGCAAGCATAACTACAAATTTTAATATCAGGGTATATTCTGGGAGGCTGTCCTAGAAGTCTTGGCAAGGGTTGCTAGAAAATGCTTCTCTTTGTGGGTGTTGATATCATTTGATCCAAGATTAAAGCAACTTCTTGCATGCTGTTGAGTACATTAAAAAGTGCTAAAACTCAATTCCTGTTTAGCAAGTCCAGGATAAAGTGGATCTTCTATTTCATTTAAGAGTCTTTTGCAATTAAAACTACATACTATCTACTTTTATGCGTTTGATGCTGGCAGCACACTCATCTACGCTTTATACTTAGCTTCTTGTACTACCCTGGACACACTGGTAACTGATGCCTCAGATATGTGAAAGGAATCCGATCGGAAGGACACATGGTGTGCTCCAAACCTTGCAAGTCACATTACAGGAGACAAAAGCCACTTTTCTGTGGACTGAGGATCTGTTGAGGTTTACATGGAGCGGGGAAGGGGAGTTTGGAAAAGAGCAGGGCTTGGGCTACAGCAGGGATAGCTGACTTCCAGGCCTAAAGAGCCAAAGTCTTTGTAGTTCTCAGCTATACAAAGCATACCAAGGACTTTGGAGAGCTGAGGAGAGTGATGATATGTAGTTGGAGATCACTTAGTGGGGAGAGCTGCTCAGGGTTCCATCTACATTACAGGCCTGGGCTGCACTGAATCTCCTCTTCGTTCCAACCCATAGTGGCTCATGTGCAGTTTCCCAGTGTAGGCATTTAGATTTATCTATCAGTCTGTACGTTGGCACAAGTCATTGCAACCTCAAAATTATCTAGTACTCTCTAATTTAGGAATCTGCTATTAAAATGCCATTGTGTGTGCTGTAATAGGTGAATAATTTGTCACAATTCTGCTATACCTTCCTAGTGTATTCTTTCACTCCGTAATTCTTATCAGTTTTAATTTGACTGCATTAGAGAGACGGCTTGAATGTATATTTATTAGAAAAGTTTGAAATAACAGTTTCTTCTGGTCACCTAGTGTCTTTCCTGAAGTGTGTGTTTCTTTCCTCAAAGATTTGTTCTTCTGAATCATGTTTATCTTACAGAAGTGTATTTAAAACCTATTAAAATTAAGGAACCATATTTGTAATTCTTGACCAACTTACTAGAAAATGGTAGAAATGAGATGCTGTTTTATCAGATTGGTGTTTGCAAGGCACAGAGAGTATTTCCAGAACCTTTATGGTGAGGAGCAGCTTTATCTGAGCATGATTTTAATGGAAGATGTAATCTAGAGAAGGGAACTTCACAGACAAAACAGGTGTCTTTCCCCTCGTCTTTTCCCAAAGGTCTATCCGATACAATGAAAACCTGAAGAGTTATATCAATACATGTGATTTTTCTTTTAATGGTAGTTCCAAAAAGTATTCAGTAGAAAGGCTAATGTACTTGTACTTGAAAGGATAATGAACCTGAATGTACTTGAAAAAGGTAGCTCTTTTTATTGTAATATTGATAACTTTATAGCTTTAGGAAAGATTTATTTTGTGTGTTTCCATGTGCACGTGCTTTCTTCTTTTTTTTTTTTTTTTTCCTCCCCGCACTGCCCTGGGAAGAGTGGTTGTAATCACAATCCACAAATGTGGTTTTCTTTATCAAGCTAGTTGCTACCTGTCTCATGGTGAGGTTTGGATTCAGGTTCTGCTTATTTAGCATACATACTGGCATTCAGATGTCTCTGTGATTTTCTACAATGTAGGTATTTCTTCTTCAACTGAACAGACCTCTTCCCCTCTCCTCCCTCCCCACCTCTTCTTTATTTGGGAGAAGGCTTTATGAGCTAGGTGTGTCTGGACTAGAAAGATGAGTCTACTGTGATATCAAAACCAGATAGCTCAGTAGATGTCTCTGTATTATGGGAATAGATTTTAAATTTATAATAGATAAATTAAAACTGCATCTGCTCTGCAAATGTATTCTGTCTGTTGAATAGGCTTAAAGCTGTCTGCGTCACGGCATCAATTTATGAGGCAAAGTTGAAACACAAATACCTAAACACAGACTTCAGAGATATCATCTCAGTGTGATCTCTGAAGGCACACAAGTAATTTGAAATGTTCAAGTAGAAGGAGTTATGTAAGTGGCATATGTCATTGCAGTGTGCATGATGTAAAATTAAACCCATAAGCATTTAATAGACTCAAGAGTTTGATTATGTTTTAAAGTGTTTATTCAGGTTTTTCTCATCCTAGGATTCTGTCTGAGAGAAAAACAACTTTGCAGTAGAAGTTACAATTGACATTTGAGTGTTCTGCAGTTTTCTAAGCTTTATATATTCAAGCAACATTTCAGCAATTCAGATACTCGCTAGTCGATAAAATCTCTTTTCATATGCAGACCCATTTAAAAGCATTTTTCTTCGGGCAGTTCTCAGGGCAGCAGCGATGCTGCCTGGACAACATGCAAAGCCTGGCCTTGCTGTTCTGACAAACTGAGTCACAGCTTACAACTCAATTTCGTTTAGTAGTATCTTCATTTTAGTGCTTTTCTTTGAAATTATCACAACCCTCATGCTATTGTCTCCCTTACAACTGAAACACCTAGAGTTGTAGCAGATTTATGTTTCAATACCATATAGTTCTCCTTAGCACCTTTATCATGATTAAAAATACTAGCAGACAAACTGTATTTTAAAATATTTCTACTGTCTGGCAAAATCTCCTGAGCTTAAAGGAAAAATGAAAGCTACTCAAGACCTATATGCACTATAATGGTATAGCAGTTGGAGTCTCAACCACCTGTGAAAAGATTTAAAGAAACGATAGTAAAACCTCAGCCATGTGGTAAGCAGTTCTGGGATCATTATATGGTGTAGCTAAACATGTTGATTCTTTATGCAGAATTCTGGTGCCTTTTTAGGTTAAAAGGAAACCCAGATAACCCTGTTCTGCCAAGGGAAGTCCTGTACAAGATCCGGTATATGACAAGGAAGATATTTCATAGATGGAGGTCTTTCTTGTAATTTTGGTCCCTCCTGAGACTGCAGTGAAGTATATCTACAGTTACAGGGCAGAGCAAATGGGTGTTTGATGGAAACAGAGCCTATGTTATTTAAAGCTGTATGACTGGTTGTTTTCCATTATTTGCGTGGAGGTGAATATGTAATGTTTCTAGAGGCCAGATCATTATGTGCATATCTATTTATTCTTTCCTTTAATTCCATTGGAAAACCCTACAGACCATAAATACGCAGAAGTTAATACTACATGGGGCATGCTCAGGTAAAGTATTGCTGTTGTATTCTGCAACAAGTAGCTGTGTTTGACACAGAGATGAGCCAAAAGGATGGACAATAATTCTGCCTCTTATTATTAGTATGTTATTAGTAGTGTCTCACAGCACTTCATAAGTCAGTCAGAAAATCAGAGAAGATAGATGAAGTGACTTTACTACAGTCATTCAGAGGGAAGAAACCAAGAATACCATTGAAAATGCTTTTTCTTTGCTGTTACTGCTATATATTCATCTCCGTTTGTTAAAAGAATTAATTCTCAATCATGTGCTATCTCATCCTTTACTTAGTCACTGAGTTTCACTGCTTCAGTATGTAACAGATACATACCTCAAAGGAAAGGTATAAAGGGGAGCAAATTTTAGAGTGAATTGGTGTGGGCAGCCAGCAAAACAAGTAGATCGTTGCTGTGGCACACCCTGGAAGTGTTCTCTGTTCGGCTTCCTGGCCTTTGAAGTGCTTCAGAGTCGGGGGCCCTGTGGGGAATAAACAGAGCTTGCACATCCTCTAGTGCATACTTCTCATGAGCCTAAAGGAGAAAACAGAGTGTCTTGCAGACTTCTCAGTCTTCTCTTGAAGTTTTTGTTTAATTAAAATTTTATTAGGAACTTTCAGACTGTTTGATTCCTAGGTTGAATCATTACTTTGTAGCTAATAATTTTGGAGCTCTAATTTCACAAGTAATCCACAATTTATTATTTGTGTGGTGTACAGAAGCTTTTCTGTATAATGGTTTCTTTCACTGGTACTGTTGAAAACCTTTGGCACGCTGCAGCAGGGTGCTGTAGTGGCTGCAACACGTGGAAAGGGAATACATCTTCCATTTAATGCTGAATGCATACTAAAAATTTGGGAAGTCATATAAGGTCAAAAGGAGTGAATACACTCAGAGAGAGACCTGGCTTTCCTGAGAGAACTGAGTTACAAAATGGTAAAGATGCATTGTCTAAATATTCCCTGTTTTACCACTGTAAGAGGCATTACTTGAAACGCTTGCTTAAGTGAGGAAACTATACATTTTTGTGTAAGGCTGTTTGTTGTGTATAGAAAGATTTTTAACAAAGCAAATCAAGGGCGTATCTGATGTTAAATCAGTGATTGATTAAAAATGTTAACTTTGCCGGTAGGATTTGCTATAGTTAAATTTTTATATAGTAAGGAAAATTTAATTCGTAAATTACAAATTAAAAACATATTATTAAGGCTTGACTGTTAATCACTTAATAAGGGATGAATGAGGATTTTTTCACTTGATGTTGTCCTTGACTCTTCTGCTTTAGGGTGTTCTTTTAAAGCTTTGCACAGTAGTCATTTGGTTGTCCTGTGATTGGATGAGATCAAACTTGTCCATGTCTTCCACTTTTTTTGACAAGTACCACAACTTGTTCTACTTGATGTACACAAAGACAGCCTAGTTTCAGATGCTATAGGTGAGGAGAGCATGCTAATTCTTTTTTAAATGTGTCTCTCTAATAATAATTGCAATTTAGTAATTCTTCCCCTTTGGAAATGCCAAACCCCCCAAATCACATTGTTAAAAATAGTTTGTCACTTTTTGTTCGTTTCAAACCAGAAAACCAAGTGCTTTCCTTTGTACCAGCAAAAGCAGGTAGAAAAAAATATGCTTTTTATGATCTTAATTGTCTGTAAGGCCCAATTTCCAATAAGCAATCAAACTATTTGTTTAGCTTTCCACTATGCAGCATAAGTATTCTAAATAATTCAGAACAATTTAGTTAATTAGTTCTGTCCTGTGCCATTGATTGGTACATGAATTTAACTTGTTACCTTTTTAAGGCTCATTTATGGTCTTACAGTTGTGATTACACTTAAAGTTGTGATTTACTAGTGTTGAGAAAAACAGTGTAGTAGAGCCATCAGAAAGCTGATTGGGCAGAATAAGCTCTTTTTTTTTTGCTGCTTTCATGCTGTCTTCTGCTTAAATACATACCCATGTAAATGCACATTTGTAATTTTTGGTATTCCACTTGATTCATGTTCTTTTTCATTGGAAAGCGGTGAGAAAGAGACCAAAAAAAGAAGGAGAAAGATCAGCACTTCTTCTCTAATCTCCTGTGCTTTTTTCTTTCAAAGCTAAACATCAACAAAAATATGATATGAATTAAAATGCAAATAGTGTTGTAGCAAAGAGGACCAAAAGACATATAGAAGCCTAACAAGTATCATGGGATTGACTGGTAGGGTGTGAGCAGTGAAGTACAAATGAGCATGAATTAGAACTTTGTAGCAGAAAAGGTTATTGACGCATTGCTGCAGGGCATCAGTGTGGTGTGTTCAAAATAGGATTTGACATCCACAGGCAGGCTAGACATTGTCTTAATTGTTAAACTGAACTTTGGACTGGATACTGAATGTCACATGTCAATGCTTATTGGTTTCTAGCTACTGAGAGTTACAGGGAAATTATTCTACACCAGTACACGAAGCAGTTTTTAAATCCCATTTCCCGACTGCCATCAGTCACAGTGTGAGACTGGACCCCAAAATGCAGGGGTAAGATAAAATATGACTGTTGTTGTGTTCCTTGAAGGTTTGCCTATGGCACATTTTCTTGATAATTTGCACGAATAGCATTTATGAGGCCTGGCTTTCTAAAGGTCCTAAGCACTGCTCATTGTTAAAAAACTGTATTATCTATCAGTCACATCCTCTAGTTGTGCAAATATATAAATGAAACAATACTTGGAACAGTTCACTGACAAACCGGCATTGTAGCTCTGTGTTAAGAGCTTATTGTAATGGCAAGAGTTAGAAGAGCGAAAGTCAAATAATAAAACTTAATCTAGAACTCAAGTCTTGCATGCCATGTTTCAAGCTTTAGTGGATAATCATGGCTGATTATAGACACCCTAAAAATAGGAGCATATAATGGAAATGCTGACAGATCCTGAACTATCATAATGATAACAGGCATTGCTATAATTAGGCATGCTTCTGAGTAGACAGTGTAATATGATTGCCGTGTTTATACCCTGCGCTGGAAGGAATGTTTGTTAATCTGCACAATCCTTTTTAATGAGTTGGGGAGCAAGAGTTTGTGGAAAAAAGATGCTGAGGTTTATTTCATATTCAGGCTGACATGCGTGCATATCAAAAGACAACAAATACTTGCAGGATATTGGATAGCTCTGGTTAACTGCATAACATGTTGATATCTCAGGATCAAGAAAAAAATAATAATTTACCTGAAAACATAAGGCATTGTACAATTCAGTAGAAGAAAACATGTGAAAAGTTTTGTATTATAAACAGACCATGGTTGAAATAGTTTGTATTTCAGTAAGAACTTTTACTTCCTCCTTTTTTAGAGATTTAAACTCTCCAGACACAAAGTCTTTTCCTCCTATTTACTTTTTGCTGTTAAACCACTGTTTCTTTTGTAATTTCAGAGGTCAGAGCCCAGCTGTTGCTGAATTTAACTTGCTTCTGAAAGCATATTCTTTGGAAACTTACGGTGTTGATCCTCATCCTTGCAAGGTGAGCATTCTTTTTACTACGTTTTAATAAAATGTTCTTTTTACTAGCGTTTACTAAAAAGCCATTAATTTAATTTATTTAGCACTATTTTTTAACCAGGCACAAATAGAGAGTAATTTATAAGAAAACTTGCCTTGGAACTACATATAATGTTTAAACATTGGAAAAACATTGACTGCTTGACATTTCTTCATCAGTCAAAGGAAATATCTCTCCAGAGGAAGCAGAACATCATAGGAGAATCTAGTAGAGTGTCATGACAAAAAGCATTGATTATACTTGATAATTTCTTTGCATTTAATGCAAAAGTTTCTCTCCAGGTGTGAAATATTTTGTGCTTACCAAGATTTTCAGGATTCAGCATTATTCTGCCCAGAAGCTGCAACAAATTGTTATTCCTTGACAGATTAGTTCTGCAAGCACCATCAAAATAAGAAAATCTAAGGAAGAAGAGCAAACCAAATGTATAGAGTGAAGAATCAGATATGCATTTGTATATTTCTCCACTTTGCTATTTTATGCTTATGTATAACCTGTTGGCCTCACATCTGTGCCTGCGAAGATCATGGAACAGATCCTCCTAGAAGCTCTGCTAAGGCACATGGAGGATAGGGCCAGTCAGCCTCAGCTCCATCCCTGGATAGGTGATGGAATAGCTCAGTCTGGACATCATCTCCAAGCATGTGGAAGAAAAGAAGGTTCTCAGGAGTAGTCAGCATGGGTTCACCAAAGGGAAATCAAGTTTGACCAACCTGATAGCCTTCTATGACAGTATGACTGGCTGGGTAGATGAGGGAAGAGCAGTGGTCATTGTCTACTTTGACTTCAGCAAGGCTTTTGACACCGTCTCTCACAACCTGCTCATAGACAAGCTCAGGAAGTGTGGGCTGGACAAATCCATGGTGAGGTGGATCATGAACTGTCTGGATGGCAAAGCTCAGAGGGTTGGAATCAAAGGTGTAGAGTCTGTTTGGAGGCCAGTACTTAGTGGTGTTCCCCAGGGGTCAGTGTTAGGTCCAGTCCTGTTCAACCTGTTCATCAATGACCTGGATGAAGAGACTGAGGAAGGGCTGACACACCAGAAGGCTGTGCTGCCTTTCAACGAGACCTGGACAGGCTGGAAGACTGGGCAGAGAAGAACCTACTGAAGTTCAACAAGGTCAAGTGTAGGGTCCTGCACCTGGGGAGGAATAATCCCAAGCACCAGTACAGGTTAGAGACGGACCTGCTGGAAAGCAGCACTGTGGAGAAGGACCTGGGAGTTCTGGTGAACAACAGGTTGACCATGAATCAGCAATGTGCCCTTGTGGCCAAGAAGGCCAATGGTATCCTGGGGAAGGGTGTGACCAGCAGGTTGAGGGAGGTTATCCTCACCCTCTACTCTGCCCTGTTGAGGCCACATCTGGAGTTCTGCGTCCAGGTCTGGGCTCCCCAGTTGAAGATGGATAAAGATTTACTGGAAGGAGTCCAGCAGTGGGCTATGAAGATGATTATGGGCCTAGAGCATCTTCCTTATGAGGAGATACAAAGAGAGCTGTGTCTGTTCAGCCTGGAGAAAGGAAGGCTCCAGGGAGACCTAATTGCAGCCTTTCAGTAGTTAAAAGTGTCTTATAAGAAAGATGGGGAAAGACCTTTTAGCAGGGCCTGTTATGATTCGACAAAGGGCAGTGGTGTTGAACTAAATGTGGAGAGATACAGGCTAGATGTGAGAAGGAAGTTTTTTACAGTGTGGGTGGCAAAATACTGGAACAGGTTTCCCAGAGAGGTGATAGATACCCCACCCCTGGAGACGTTCCAGGCCAGGCTGGATGGGGCTCTGAGCAACCTGATCTAGTTGAAGGTGTCCCTGCTCATTGCAGTGGGGTTGAATTAGATGACGTTTGAGGGTCCCTTGCAACCCAAATTATTGTATGATTCTATAAGAAGGTGATTTTAGTTACCAGTTCTGATTATCCCTTGCACCTGCACTTTTATTTACTTGATTTTAGCTGCATAATCTGCAGTGTTGGTTTTTAATGTTACTTGCTTCATGTTTTAACTGCTACTTTGGCTTGTATACCGTCAGATTTGGTGGAAGATCACTGCTGTCCGGTTAGCTGTTCTGGTGGTGAGCACCCTTAAACAGTCAGCTCTAACATAAAGCTGCATCTCATTTTATGTATATATACTTTGCTAGGAATGGTGCTCCTTTGTGAAACACAGGGTCTGGTTCAGCGCTCAGAGAAGTCAGCAACTTAGTAACTTTAGTTTGAAACTATACTGTAGATTTTCAGAGCATCCCAGAGACTTATGTTGGCATCTAGGACAGAGTCAAAACTGGCTCAGAATTTCCTCTTTACCAGTGCAGCAGGGCTTGCGGAGTGGGGGCTTGCAAGCATTCGCGGCCCACGCTTATGGAAAATTTTTCAGTCTTCTGGAAGTGAACTGCAAAACAACGTGCTTCCCTAGCTTATTATAATGTTCTCCTTCCAATGCTGTGGCTGCTACTCCAGAAGCATCACCATTAATATTTCTGTTTCCTCTTATATTACTGGTGGTACAGAAGGCACAATGAAGTTGACCAGCTTCAGCAAGATGAGGCTCTGGAACTTCAGATGGACAGGAAATCCAGTTAATATAAAACTCACCTGAATCATTGCTCAAAAACTGATCCAGAACTTTTATTATGGAATTAATTTTTTTTAAAAAGTTCTTTCCTATCTTACAGGCAAGTATCACCACGTGATCTGGTTTGTACTCAAGAGTACTTGCATATTGTAGTAAGTGCTGTGTGTCAGCAGTACTTCCAACACAACACCTTGCAAAGGAACAACTTATTGCAAAATCTTAAAAAACATCAGTGTTGAAGCAGAGATGAATCCCTGGTTTGTATTTAGTTGGCATCTTAAGAATGGGACATACACAGAAGTATGTTTTCAACAAAATTAGTAAGTATAACTAAGGATTACCCGTTGTCATCAGCACAGGTAGATGGAAATAAAGCATAAGATGCTGTTACTCATTTAAATAAATAGAAATACATGAGGCCTGTGTATTGCTGAGAGCAGTCTTTGTTATTTAGAAGTGTACAATTTGAAGGCAAAATTTATTTTGAAAAGGAAAACACAATAGAGATAATCTATACTGGAGTGACAATTTGTGGTATCAGTAAGAAATACCTCACTGGATGAGGGGGAAGTTACTTTTCTTTTTTCTCTTTCAAGGACTCAACAGGGACGACTACATTTTTAGGATTCACAGCTGCAGGATTTGTAGTTTTCCAGGGGAATAAAAGAATTCATTTGTTAAAATGGTAAGCATGTGAAGTAGGAGTAGATTAATATAAAAAAGCTTTTTCTGCTGTGTGTTCCTGTCTTCCTACAATGTTCACATGCATTTGTTGTCTTTAAGGTGAACCATGTGAGTATTCCTTCTCTTGCCCCATAATATTTCTGTTTAAAAGGATGCTGGATGAGAATTAGAATAATAATGATGGTCTCATTCTTCAGTGAAAATTATTCCACAGGGTGCTTTAGTCAACATAATGCACAAATACTAAAATTGAGTAAGTAGTTTTTTCACCTATGCTGTAAATCACCAGTGAGGCTTATTGGCAGAAATGTCTGGAAGAGTTTACAAGACTCCACCTGCATTTTCATTTGACTCTGGGAAATGCTGCTATTTCCTGATTTAATTAACCTCAATTTGAAAACTGTAAAAGAACTCATCTGGTAAGCAGAGGAGGAGGTGAGAATGCCTTTGAATTTTTCGTTTTTTATTCTCTATTTTAAGAAGTGGACACATATGCAATTGTCCTTGG
>VWYH01010199.1:0-36815 GCA_013399365.1 Pampusana beccarii | reverse complement strand
TGCTGGGCCTGAGCCCTTTTCCCCACCCGCACCCCCAGATTCACCCCATGACATTTGGTCCCCCATCGGGGACCGGCCGCCCCCGGCCCCCCCATCACCTAGGCGCAGTGTCACCGCTCTGTCCCCTCCCCAGGTCCCAGGTCCCAGAGGACGACGACTATTTCCTGGAGAGCGAGTCGGTCCCTGGGGACCAGCCCATCTACGCCAACACGCAGAGACCCCCCGAGGACGTCTACATTGTCCCCGGCCAGTGAGGGGCCAGGGGAGCCGGGGGGGGGACTGTGGGGGTGACACTTTGACTCCCCCTGACTCTGCCTGGGTGTCGCCCAGCCCAGAGGGGATGGGGATGGGCACTCCCCATGGCTGGGACAGGGACACACGTGTCCCCACACACTCATCCTGCCACGGACGCCTCTCTCAGGGTGGGGGTATTTTAATCCCCCCCCACACTTTTGCCCCAGTTCCCACCGTGGGGCGAGGGCTGACGTGTCCTCCTGGAGCTGGTGGCCACCAACCACAGGGTCACCTTGTCACAGCATCTGCCAGAGCCGTCCCGGCTGGGGACACGTGTGGGGGCCCCCCCGGAAAGTGTGGGGGGGCGTGGGGGCGTGGGGTGACCGCAGCCCCCGGTTCCTCTTCCCTTTTCGGCTGCTGATGGCGAGTTGCACGGCGCACGTGCGCTTGGGGACATCTTGGCGGTTGGGGACATCCGGGCACTGGGTCACCTGCACCCCTCCCCTTTTCCTGCTAAATCAGCTGATTTTGGGAACAGAGCAAAACGCCATTTTATTTTTTAATGCTCCTGGCAAAATCCCTGAGCCCGGCGCTGTTGGGTTGTGCAGCCCAAGGGGACCGGCAGCCTGGGGACATGGGGACCCCCAGGGCTTGTCTGGGTGTCCCCACGGCTCTGCCTGGGTCCCATGAGCTCCAGGCCTCGTGATGCCCCATTAAATGGTTTAATTATCTTAAATTACCTGCGTAGCTCGTGGTCTGCTGGGAGCCCCGGGCAGGACGCGGGGTGGCTGTCCCAAAGCTGGAGGTCCCTGGAGAAAGTCCCTGAGCCCCTAGAGCCCATGTCCCCAGAGCGGGGGTCCCAAGGGACCAGGACCCTCAAGGACAGGTCCCTAGAGCCCATATCACTTTGTCCCAGGTCCCCAGAGTGGAGGTCGCTGAAGCCCAAATCCCTCAAGTCCATGTCCCCAGAGTGGGACATCACAGCTTGTGTCCCTCAAGCCCTGGTCCCCAAAGCCCATGTCCCCAGACGGGGGGTCCCTGTATCCCCTGTCCCTCAAGTCCTGATCCCCAAAGACCCCATTCCCAGGGTGGACGTCCCCATATCCACTGTCCCTCAAGCCCTGGTCCCCAAAGCCCATGTCCCCAGACTGGAGGTCCCCATGTCCCACGTTCCCCAAGCCCAGGTCCCCACCAGGAGCTGCCAAGGGACCGGCAGCAGAGCCGCCCCATCCTGCGGCGAGTCCCTTGGGGACAATGGTGTGTGACACCGACCTCCGTGCTGGCAGAACCGGGGAGGAGCTGGAGTTTCCCCCCCAGCAATGGCTGAGATACCTGGAAATTGGGCATCACCCACATCCCAGCTGGACGTCCCGCTCTGGGGGGGTCAAGGCTGCGCTCAGCGCCCATCTGGAGGACATAAACAGCTCAAAGGTCTCCGGGAGCATCACCCAGGTGTTACTCACCCCCCGGGGCAGGGATGGAGCTGGTCCAGCCCTGGAAAACCGTAAGGATTTAGCGGAGAACCCATGTTGAGCAGGTGTGGCTGTGGGACCCCCAGCTGAAGGTCCCTGCTCAACCCCATGCCCTTGGAGACCCCCCAAAATGTGCAAGAGGAGCCGCCAGCATCCCCATTCCCATCACTTTTATTCATTTACATTATGGCATTATTTCTGTTTTATAGAAATATATAAAATAATAATACACACAAAAAAACCCTTTCCCCAAAAAAAAACCCCTATTTTGCTATAAAATGCAATAAGTTAGCAATAAATAAGAAGGTTGTATAAATAATGCTCTAAGCGGAGAAGAAACGATGCTCAGACCCACCCCCGGCCCCTTTAGGCTGGAAAGGACCCACCTACAAAATAAAATAAAGTTTTAAATACGGGAAAAGCGGGAGGGGGGAATAAGTTACTGTGGCTTGTGGAAGTGTGGGGGGGGTCACAACCGGAGAGCCCAGGGGGGATTTTGTGCCACAGGGGGCTGGGGTTTGGGATGCTGGAGCTGCCGGGGTGCGTGCGGGGTCCCGGTCGGAGGCGACGGCATCAGGCGCAGTGGCACTTGGTGACCAGCATGTCCTCGAAGAGGGTGGACACCAGCCGGCCCTGCCCGTCGTAGTGCATCAGGACCATGGGGTCGTAGGCGGCGGGGACGCAGCAGGGCGGGGGGGTGGCTTTGGACAGGGAGTGCATACGGGCTTTGATCTGGGCGTGCATGCTGGCCGGCTTGTAGTTGTGGGGGCAGGAGCCTTCGCAGAACCTCATGTAGTAGCTGTTGGGGGCGATGACCCAGTCCGACCACCCGATATCCTGGAAGGAGACCTTGAGGGACTTGAGGCAACACTTCCCATCGCTCTTCCCGCATTCCTCCTCCAGCCCCCGGGCTCGCCGGGCTCTCCGAACCGTTGGTTCGCGGGTTTCCACCTCCAGGACCAGCGTCTCGCCCCCCGAGGTGGCCAACGAGGCGGTGACGTTGGCCGTGAAGACCAAGTCCAGGCGCAGCGTGTCCTGGGGACCCGCGGCCCAGGGCTCCACGGCCGCCGTGATGTCCAAGCTCAGGGCGTCACGATCCAGCTCTTGGCTGCGCAGGAGCTTGGGGGTCTCGTGAGCCCCCCCCAGCACGTAGATACTGACCCGCGGGGATGGGGAGGTGGCCGGAGGGGACGTGGCGTGGGATGCCAGGGATTTCTTGAAGAGCTTCAGCTCCGCTTGCACCACCCGGAGCTGCCGGTGGAAAGTCTCGGTGCGGGACAGGACGAGGTGGTAGCGGTAGGGACCACGGGGGTCCTGCTGTCCCTGGGGGTCCTGGTGTCCCTGGGGGACATCCGGCCAGCGCAGCACTGTGGGGACAGCAAGGACAGCTGATGTAAGAGCTGGCAATCCAATCCACCCCCCCGCCCCAGCCCAGGCTCGTGACCGGCTCCTGTCCCGCAGCCAAACCGCCGCCAACGTGCAATCACCCGGATCCCGAGGGGATGCCGAGGTTGGGGACATCCAGCCCCATCCTCATCCCCGGACCACCCAGGACACGCCGTCCCCAGGGACCCCCCCACTGGAGGGTTGTGACCCCCCCACCCCAGTTTCCCCCCCCAGCCCAAGGAGCTGAATATTTCCCTAAATCCCCCCAGATCCAGATGAAACCCCAAACTAGGGCTTCAGGGATGGCACCTCCCCGTGTCCCCTCCCTTTGTCCCCAAGCTGGCTCAGCCCCCACTCCGAGCACCCGCAGCTGCCGCTGGGCTAAACCTTCATCCCAAATTTTTGATGTTTTTAAGCAAAACAGCTCAAACAGCAGCTCCTGTCACCGCCAGGGCAGGATAAGCCACCTGGGTAAGGGTGACAGGGACATGCGTGGTTCATGCCCGGTCATGTCCCGGCACACGCTGACATGCCCGAGTGGGGACACAGCAGGGGACACGTGCGGGACGAGGGTGACGGGATGGACACGGAGCCGCGGCCACTTACGGGTGGGGGTCAGGCGGTGCAGGCGCCTGGTCCGGGACACGGCTCCTTCCTCCTCCTCCTCCTCCTCCTCCTCCCGGCTCCGGTTCCCCATCACCTCGGCCACTTTCTGCCGGTACAACCGCTGCGCTCGGCGGATGCTCTCCTGGTCCAGCCGCTGCCGGATGACGGGGGGAGCCGACATCCCCAGCCGCTCCAGGATCCCCTTCTTGACGGCTTCCAGCTGGGTCCTGTCCCCGTCCCACCCGCGCGGCCTCGGCTCCACGCCGGTGACGAGCAGCAGGAGCTGGAGGCAGGTGACGGCAGCCCCGACATCCCGCAGCGCCCTCGGCATCACGCGGGGCAGCGATTGATTTGCAAAACTTCTTGCGCAAAAAAAAAACAACACCAAAAAAAAAGAAAGGGGCTGGAGGTGCAGCTGCCGGCGATGCTGCCAGGGGGATGAATGAAGTGGACCAGATCGGATTTTTATAGGAGCCGAACTTTGCCCGCCCTCTGTCCTCCCCTCCCCGTCCCAGGCTGCCGGCGGGTGACGCCGGAATAAACACGCAGCAGGAATCCCTCCTGCTCCGCCTGGGATTTCGTACGGGAGCTCCGGTGGTGCCAGGATCAGGCGATTTGCAGCCGTGGAGATGATAAATGTGTCGTAGTTTTCCTCAGACACGAATATTTCCCTTCCACCTCCTGTTTTCCGCAGCCGGCTCGTGGCCAAGGGGATCCCACTCGCTTCGTTGGTGAGGGACGAGTGGCCATGGGTGACAAGCGATGGCCTCGGAGGTGACAGGGGGTGATGGACGGAGCGTGATGTGCAGGTGGGGAGCGCTGCGGGCACGGCTCGTCCATCCCTGCATCCTCGGTGGCCGCCTCCATCCTTCACCTCATGCCGGTCCCCATTGTCACACAGGTCCCCATCATCGCATAGGGCTGAGCCAGACACGCAGTTTTTCCCTAAAACCCCTCTGGAGCGGCACCCGGGCATCCCGGCAACGCACGGAAGAGGGAGAGGATTAAGGTTAGACCTTGTCCTACCAAAGCGGCTGATGACACCGCAGCCCGGCTTTGCGGCAGCGGCTCCTCCGCCGCCCTGCCCTGGGTTCGGTCCCTTCTGAAGCAACGACGGCCGCGGTTACATCACCCCGGGCACCAGCCCGAAGCCGAATCCGGATGGAGCTGAGCGCTCCGGGGTGGCACGGAGCCAGCAGGAAGCGGAGAAAATCCACGGTGGGAACAAACCGCCGACGCCAGGATGGGATCACCCACCTCTTGCCTTCTCTGAGGGATGCTTTGACCAAAAAATACAAGTAGAGGGACCAGAAAGCCCCCGGTGGGATGAGGCAACGGGCAGTCCCCCCCCGGCGCTGACGAGGCTGTTCCCAAATATCCTGAAGTTGAGCCAAGCACCTGGTCTTGGCGCTCCCGCCGCGGGATGAATGCGCTTCCAGTAATCCCGGGATTTACGGCTGTTTATCCCCCCGCTCCAGCCTAATTCCTGCCTTTCTCACCCAGTTTCTCCAGGGCTTACCTGGGGCAAAACCAAGACCAAATTCTTTCCCCTAAAACACGCGAAAGGAGAAGTTTGGCAGCACAAGCAGCATCATGAACAGGTTGGGCAGAGAGGTGGTGGGTGCCCCATCCCTGGGGCATCCCAGGTCAGGTTGGACGGGGCTCTGAGCAACCTGAGCTGGTGAAGATGTCCCTGTCATGGCAGGGGGGGCACTGGGGGAGCTTTAAGGTCCCTTCAACACAAACTTTCATTCCAACCGGAGCTGCGGGATCCTTGAGAAGTTCCTGGGAGCACCAAGAACCTCTCCGGGTCCCCAACAGGTGACAGCCCGGCCACCACCCCCCTCCACCCTCTGCAATGTGCCAAAGATGCTCATCCAGAGCCGAATCAGGGCCATGTAGCATGTCCGGGAGCAGGAACTGGCCTTGACCCACCAGCAAACCCTTTGCCCCTTGAGCAATACCGGCCAAACCCCGAAATCCTGAAATTTCTGCTTTTGCAATGAATTTTCGAACTGTAGGCGTGTTGCGTGGTCCGAGTCCCATCCGCGAGTGACGCATGGGGCCTCGCACTCCGCGAGCATCAAAGTTCCCCCAAGCCGGATGTTTTTCCCCCATAAGGCGCCAGCCATGAAAGTCGGAGATTTACAGTCCAACAACAGCCGTAAAACTTGTGTTTTAAGACCAGCGGTTGTGAATACCGAGCGGCCGGTTATGAAACGTCCCGGCACGTCCTCACCAGCCTGCAAGATTGCGATTGCAGAGCCTCCGCCCCCTGCGGAAGCGGCATCCCACGGTTCCTCCGGTCCTCGCTGGGCCGGTACCGCCTCATCTTTTTGCAGCAGAAAGTCAGGTTTGTCCAACGCCTCTTTCCCAGCGGGACGCAGGTTCCTCTCCCGTTAATACATCCCGTGTGCATCCCTCCCGTCACAGGGAGGCCAGCGGCTGGGAAGGCTAGAAAACCCAGGGAAAGCTCACTGCTGAGCCTGGAAAAGATGGAAATAATCTTTTCAACCTCTCTCCACCTCCAGAGGTGAGGTGGTCGGCAGGGGATGCGGCAGAAGGTCCCCGGAGCCACCTGCAGCTCCCAGCTGAGCCAGCACCGGGGGGAGAAGCGACATTGCAAAGGCTGAGATCAAACACCGAAAGAAACGAGAAGGGGAACATGAACTTTGGTCACTTCCCCATGAAACGCAAGCCGGCTGCAGCCTTGAGCTTGAACCAGCTCGCGCAGGGCTCGGAGCGGGATGCGGTTGATGGGAGTGAGCGCAGACGAGGGGGTTCTGGAGAGCTCCCATTCCCCAAAAGGTGTGAAAACCCCCCGCATGTGTTTGCAGAAACCCCGGGTATTTTTGCAGCTATCTGCAAAACTTCATGCGTTATCTCAAGCAGCAGGAGGGGAAGTGTTGCCTTCCAGATTTTAGGTCTGTTAGTTCCTCAGGGCTGTTGAGCTCCCAAAAAGGTGCCAAAAGCCTCCGACAAAAGCCACAGCCCCCAGAGGAATGGGCGCACATCAGCCCCAGCACAGGCAGAGTGCCGCTACAGCATCGCTTCATTCAGAGCATCCCACATCCAGAGCATCCCACACCCAGAGCATCCCAAATCCAGAGCATCCCACACCCAGAGCATCCCACACCCAGAGCATCCCACATCCAGAGCATCCCAAATCCAGAGTATCCCGTCACCCAGAGCATCCCAAATCCAGAGCATCCCACATCCAGAGAATCCCTCTGCAAACAGCGTCAGGCTGGGGCTGCTTCCCACAACCTCCAGGACCTCACGTGCTCCCCGAAACCGCTCAGGTTGAGCAAATCGGATGCTGGAGGAGGGATATTTCCTGCAAACGAGGTCGATAGTTCTTTCCCGTGGCGTATTTTCAGCCAAAAGCTGGGGAGGGAAGAGCAGCAGAGGTTCCCATAGCGGCTGCCACCACGTGGAGCTCCGAGCAGCCCCCGGGGCTCTCGGTTTCTGGGGAAGTTGGTGGCTGGAAGCAGCTTCAGCATTTCCAGGAGTAACTTGGGGTGAACAACCCCTGGGTGGAGAGGAGGAACCCAGCCGGGCTCTGACGTGGTCCATCGGTCACCTCGGGGATGAGGTTTGGTCCATCCTGGCTCCTTTTGGGGATGGAGACGAGGAATCTCCCTCCGCCGCCAGCCTGGGGTGGTTGGGAAGCCACAGCCCATATTTTCCCAGCGCTTGACCACAGTCATGATGAATTTGCAGACTGGTCATTGTCTCGACCTTTAGACGTTTCTAAATAAAGTGTAAATAAACAGGACGGGTCAGGTGAATGCAAAAAAAGCGGCTTTTGCCCTGTGACAGCGGGAATCGCGCTTTTCTACCTTTGCTGCAAGTTTACAGCATCTGACAAAAATGTGTTTTCTACTTCACTTGCAAAAAGCCGTTTCTGCCTTGACTGCATCTGTGATCAACGATTAACTTGAATTTCCAGCCCCCTCTGCCCAGACAGTGCAGGTGACTCCAAACCAGCCACCAAAAGTGGAAATATCGCTTGAGAGAACCTCGCTTTCTGCCCCAAAACACCATCCTTTGGGCACAAGGACGTTCTCCGCTGGCCATGAGCATCTTTCCTGGGACAGACTGCCTGGACAGACGGATTTCCAGGTAAGGTCTGTCCCTCAGCCAGGAGGCTTTACAAATGTTATTCCCCCTTCGGCAAACATAAATGTGGTATATGGTATAATGGTATATGGTAAAATGCCTGTGGAGCATCATCCGTACGAGGAGCAGGCGACGAGCTCAGCCTGGGCAGGATCAAAGTGATGGTTATTGAGAGAAGCAGCTTTAAAAAGCAGCAGTTGAGCCCAGGGGGGAAGAATAGATGAAGGAAATAAAATCCAACCTCAGTACATCCCAGAGCATCATCTCTTCTACCAAGGGAAGCCTCAGGAGATGCTATAAGGCAAGGAAAACCCAGAAAGCTCCTTAAAACCGTAGTCTGGATGGTTTTTTTAAGCGCAAGGCACAACTTTGGATGGGGCACGAGAATGAAAGCTGCCGAAGAATTAGGTGAGGTTGCTGCCAGCCTGACCTCCACCAGAAATACATTTATTTATTTGCATACCCGGGCATGGACCGGGCTTCACGTGCCCGTCAGGAGGGAATTAGTCAGAGGAACGTGACTCGGGGCAGGGCTGTGCGCAGAGCATCCAACGCCGGCCAGGGGCAGCGGAAAGCGGTTTTCACCCAGGTCTGAACTCTGATGCCGGTTGGGAACCGGCCAAGAAAACCCCGGCCCGTAGCAGAGGTGGGTGGTGACGATCCGTTTATATAAAATCGTAGAATTGTTTTGGCTGGAAAAGCCCCTCAGGATTATGGAGTCCAACCGTTAACCCAGCCCTGGCACTACCCCGTGGCCCTGAGAACCTCGTCTCCGCATCTTTATTGGCGTGAGGCGCCCAAAATTGACTCCGGGATTTGGGGTGAAGCTCCTGAAAAGCTGGAGCCGGATGATGAGGCACCCCCAGGCAGCAGGGAAAGAGAAACGCGGTTGAAACGCCACGATGAGGAGCCCCGAGATGGGGAAACCCCCACCAGAGCATCCCCCCTGCCATGGGAAGCTCATACTGGGAATTTCCCGATGCATTGGGAGCCCGTTCATCCCCAGCGAGGGTGCGAGAGGCAGCAAACCCTGACCTGGGACCTGCCCGAACATGCAAGGGCTGCTCGGAGCGGGCAGGAAATTCCATCCATTCCCTTGCACCAGCCCCGCAGCTGCGGATTTCTGGGGGGGAGCTCTGGGGAGCCCTTGGGCAGCGGCTGGAAAAGCGTGAAGGGGTTTTTTTTTTTGGGGGGGGGGTGTTTCTCCAGCACCTTCGCTTGAGCTCGGCTTTGATTTGCGAGCCGGGAAAACTCGGCCCCGCCAGATGGACGCTGCCCAAAAATCCCACCTCGTTTATGGAGGGTTTGAGGAGTGGGGGAGGAAGAAAAGAAGGGGGAACAGACCAGGCTGCTACAAAAAAAAATACAAGAAAAATTAAGATCTACGAGGAGCCAGCCCAGCAAAGAGACCTCGGGATCTACAGCCAAGAAACCCAAGCGAGATGCTCCACGATGAGCTTCCTCACCAGCGATGAGCAAAAGCTTCCATTTTCCCCCTCATCCCTGGAGAGTTCTGGTTGCAAAAGGACCTCAGGAGCACAGGGCTGACCCAGCAGCAGGAAAAGCTCATCACCTCGTAAAGCAAATTAAAACGAGAGCGATCTCACCAGGGATCGGCCGGCGGGAGGGGCCGTGTCCCCTCCAGGGACCTCGCGTCCCGCCTGATGTTTGGGGAAAATCTCGAACCTCCGGTGCCCATCGCACGCTGGTTATCGGTGACAGAAAACCTCGTGGAAAAAACGTTCCTGGAGATGGGACATTAAAAAAGAAAAAGCAGAGATTCAATGAGAAGAGTGAAGTTTTGCTTTCTGCGCCCCCCTGAAGTCACAAAGCACCGTGACCTCTCCAGAGTCCCCAACTTTTGGGCCAGGACCTGTGTGTGTGTGTGTGTCCCCAAGCCCCGTCCTGCATGGGGACACTGGGCTGGCTCTGGGCTCTGCCTGGGTCAGGCTTTAACCCGCAGGCTTAGCAAAGCTGCGCCTTGCGCTAACAAATATAATACAACATCATCTGCTCTGGAAGAGGCAAACGCTGAATTATCGATGTTGTCACTTGTGCTGCGGGGACCTGATGTTGTCCCTTCACCGGTGACACCCCCGCTGCCCCCAGCTCTGCACCAGCGGGGTGGTGGGACCACCAGACCCCCCCCAGGACCAAAACGAAGCTGTCGGTACCTTCAGGCCGTCCCTGGATGGCAGCACCATCTGGTGGCACCAGCCGTCCCAGTTTGCTCCCACTCAGGACGGGTGGCAGCAGGAAACAGAAGCGGCAGCATCAGACTGGGCTCTCCAGACCTCTCATTTAAGACCAAATTGTTCTTTTTCGTTTAAACTCTGCAAAACCCGAGTAAGTTTTGTCCAAATTCAAGCGTGGGATGCAAAGAGATGACTCCAGACTCTCCAGACCCGGTGAGAGCTTCTGCCAAACCTTTCTCCATGAATAATAATTAAAAAAATCTGAGTATAACCGGTGTTTTTGGTGCGAAACACTGATAATTAATTAATCAGATATTAATCAGACCCTTTCAGCTGCCTCCTGGAATTATCCAGCTTGGAGTCTCAAACTTGTAAAGAAAAACTGTGAAGTAGCTTTTGCTCCCCAGCCTTCTGTATCTTAATACCAGTAATGGGTTTTTTTTTGCATAAATAAGCAATTTTTGCATAAATATTTTGGTGCACAACTCTGTTCAGAAGGGCGGTTGTTGCTCCGTCAGGCTATGTGGTCCGAGTTAGAGCTGGAAAATTGACCTCAAAGTACAAAGAAATAACATAATAGATAAAAGAAACATGCTTACATAATAGATAACGGCAAGTTAAGATTTCCAAATACTCTTTTGAATAAAATGACAGAAATATCCTCTTAACACTAAAAAAAAAAGGGTCATGTGGGACAGGGCAGGGGATCCACACAGCAGGTCCTTGGCAAATGATATGAATCCAAATATGCACTTAGGGAACGGCATAAAACCAAACCCACCGTTATCTGATCACCGATACGCAATTACCAACCCTACACAACCCTTTTAAAAACCGCTTCATCCAACGATCGCCCCGGAACGCCAGGAGTCAGAGTTAAACTCTTTTATTTACTTTGAAACACGGGTTTAAATTTCCAGTGACAAAGTCCAGTTTAAGCCACAGCAAGCCCAGGGTTCGTTAACGGTTCTTTATTACACAGCCCTTTGTGACACACGGGATTGTTTGGTTTTACAAGGCACTGCAAGAACACGCTGAGAAAAACCAGAAAAAGCCCCGACAGACTGAGAATTGTCGCTCCGAGAGTCCCGATAAGCACGAGATCAGCAGCTCCTGAGGTACCCAGACAGCTGATTAATTCACCACAATTAACGAACGGAGGAGCCCAGAGGCCGAGCGACGCGCAGAACCGAGTCCGAACAAAACACAGGATTTTAAAGAGACGGAAAAACCTTCATGAATTTGGCCAAACGAAGCGCAGCAAATATTCTTTTTTTTAATTGTCGGGTCTGTTGTGTCAGAAAAACCTCGAGAAGGCGATTCAGGGCGGTTTCTGAAGAGTATCCTCGCATAAAAGGGACACCGAACGCCCCGTTTTTAAAACCCATCTCCCATCAAACGGCTTCTCGCTCCCCAGGACAAGGCACTCCCTGTTGCATCAAAGGAAACACTTGTGATTCCAGAAGCTGGTGCAATAGAAAACCTGAAGGTGTATTCAAATAGCACAAGAGTTTTATTTAAGGGCAGCGTGTAGTTTCATTTCCTATATTTAATTCCTACCTACGGGGAGGCGTTTTCTTCTCTACTTCGTCTTAAAATAGACCGAGCAGAAGCGGATCGCAGGTTTCAATTAATACGATGAGGAATTAACAATATCCTCGGCTTTGTTTCTGCTTTGGAGGTTTGGCAGAATATCGCTTTCATCGCCTAAGACACTAATCAGACACAAACACAAGGGTTTTTTTAAGAAAAAGTGCACTTTATACTGCAAAACATTAGGGTTTCTGGTGCAAAAATAATAAATCCATCTACGGCGGGACGCGTAGTTACGGTATCAACTGGGGGTGTTTTATCCAAGATAAAGTTTGTAAGAAAGCCTTCGCAACTCTGAAAATTCATTAAAATATTATCGGAGAGCATATTAAAGTAAGTAAAGGAGACAACAGGAAGGAAGTTATTTCGTGAAAGTACGTACGGATTAATCGCCGGCAACTATCAGCTGCACCGCGGGCTGAAAGCTGAGAATCAGAATTAAAAAACCCCACGTAAGCGGAGTTTCTACGTCTAAACACGCCGGTTTGCAGCCCGCTCTCAAACGCCCCTGCTCCCTCGTGAAGCAGCCTCGTGTCTGAGCACCAGCCGCACGCCAGCGAGTCAGGAAAACGCCACGAGTTCCAAAAAAGAGACGCGAGGCGCGAGGAATTAAACCGCGAAACAGCACGGACAGAGCGGAATCGCCGCGTTAGCCCAGCGCCAGCTCTTGCGTTCGTGGGGAATCACCCATCCAGCTCATTTACGTGGGGTTTTTCCTCATTTTCGGTTTGAAGAAACTCCTCCTACGGCGATTCCTTTCACACGTTTCACAAGCAAGCGGTCAACAAATCAGGGGCTCAAACGAAGATTTGACTATCAGGAGAAACTTCAGTGGATTTTAACTTTTTTTAGCCTTTTCATTAACAAAAATACCAAGAGCGGGAGCCTGTGCTGTGGGTGTGCGAGTCTGCAGGCCTGGAAGCTCTGGGGTTTTTATTCCAGGTGTGACGTGGCCCGAAATAATCCCCTTTTGCCAGCCGAGCGAGGCACTAAAAGGTGAAATATTGGCCGTACAACCGGCAGAACAGGCAGAGATACACCGGAGTTTGAATGCTACATCTCCCAGTGACCGTCTGGGCGCGTAAATACAAATAGGAGTTTCCTACCTGTACGTACGTACAAACCCTACGGAGACAAATCAAGATAAATGGGTGTATCAGATCAGAGCCCTGCTCAACGGTGCTGTTCTCCTGCTGCTGCAAGGAGCCAGCCGGGAAGCATTTATTAATATCTCCAATTTACTCTCGACACCTTTTGCCTTTGAATTTCCCTCCTCTTTGCGGTGAGAGCTGAGCAACCGGTGAGTTTTCACGAAGAAGGAAACTTCTGAAGGACTCCGGAAGCTCACTCAGCTGCAGCCTCACATCACAACCACACTCAACACCTCAAACCATCCTCATGACCTTTTTTTTTCATCCTTTCCCACTACCAGCACGTTTAGGAGAAGCAATCAGGTTGGGGAATGCTCCAGATAAGCGTGAACTGCTCCAAAATCTTACAGATTTTTGATGTCCTTTCAAAAACCAATGTACAATGGGTGTTTACCTTCAACTATATCATAGAATCGTAAAATATCTCAAATTGGAAGCGACCCATACAGATCATCAAGTCCCCCACGCGTCTTTAAGGTAATTTTCAAGCCCATAGTTGCTTTTTGATTTGTTTTATAAAGCATATTATCAGGTTTAACCCAAAGGAAATTTGAATCGATGCCTCCTGACATCAGCGTCACCGAATTATGAAGGAGTTTACGAGTTATCTGGAGTTCCTCAAAATCCTCCGCAGCATTTAATAACCGAAACAATTAAATTGTCGCCACCAAACTCCACCACCGCGTCAACCAGCTCCTACTCCGAGCTGTCGGTGCAGATAAAAATGACACCAGAGCCGACGCGGCGGAACCTCCCGAATTCTCTCTTCCACACTAAATATTCTCACCCCCGCTTCTCTGCGATATCCCCCGAGACCATTTTGCAATCACAGGATTCCAAAACTTTTACCGGCTTTTCCAATTTACAAATTGCAGGCACAGTGATCAACGCTAAACCTGAACTTCCTACACTTACTAGCACAAATGGGGTTTTTTTTTGTGGTTGGCAACAGGTCTCCCAGGTCAGTGCAAATGAGCAAATTCTATTTATTGATGATCTGGAAGAGAAAGCAGATAGGAAGTGTTACACAAAACATCGGCTCTTTGAAGCTCTGAACCATTTTTATGTCATTTTTCCAAAGAAAATACCTATAGGAAAGGCATTATGAATTAATGAGTTTAACAAAAAGCTTTCAAAAAAAACCCCAAAGTATTTAATTTAGGTCAGATTAAATAAAATTAGTTTAATGCCATTTTTAAATGTTTCACTATACAAAATTCCTCTACCACAAAGACACCCTTTACAAATACAACCTCTGAGGACTAATTCTCATCTCCCCCCCCAAAAAAGAAGATTATAAAATAAATTATGTTTTCTAAGAAACCGATCACATGGAAGCTTCACCAAAACAGGTTACGAGGAAACACGCAGCTCCAAGTGATGCTCAAAATAGTTCCAAAAATATTTTCCAAAAATATTTTCCAAAAAATTTCCGTCGCAGAAATCGGCTCCAGATTTTGCCCCAGAGCAGCTGAGCGGACCCAAGAAAGAAAAATCTGTAGGTGTGGGATGTGATATATGGAATAAAGCAGCATGGGGAGCTGCTCACCCCACCAGCCGCCGCTGCCGACCTTCCCCGACGCTGAATTTGGAGCCGCCGCATCTTTTTTCTGTTATCGCCTCACTAAACTGTCGATCTTCTGCTCCCATTTGATTCCCAACTACGAGTAAATTAAATAGCGTTACTGAAAATTACTTAAATCAATTGCTGACTCAACAGAATACGCAAATTATTCCTCTTTTATAAGCTTAGCAGCTAAGATACACTGACGACAATAACTTCTTACCAGATAAAGGAATCAACCTACAAGATAAGTAGCTCAACTATTTGCAAAAAAAAAAAGTGTCAAACCACGAATATTTCAACAAAATATTAAATAGAATAAATTACTAATCAGAAAGTCTGCCTGCCCGCCGACAATCTGACAAGTGCTACTTCGTATTTGAACGCAAAAGAGAATATTTGCTTTGAAGGCAAAACTCTTTTGATCTGGAAAGCCTGGAAATACAGTGGTAATTTCCTCGGTAAACCAGAAATCTATCCCAAAAAATCCTTATACACTGGTCCTCTTCGCAAAGTTCTGACAGCTGCAGAAGTCTCCGTCCTCTTCCGAGGGTTACGAGAAGTGGTATTTCCTTTTTCACTACATTTCTACTGGAAAACAGCAAGTTAACGGCAGCTCTCACTGAGAGATACTATAGCAGAATCACTCATGATTAGAAAAATTAAAATAACGGTGTTCTGAAATGTTTCCAAAATGTTATTTTTTATATATACATATATATCTGTAAAAGTATTCGAATCAAATCACAGACCTCTTCATTTAAATGGTCCCTCAACGAGACCTACTGGTCACCAATTACCAATTTTGTGTCTGTTCCCATTGTAAAAACATCTGTTTTTTTTGCTGGAGTCTTGTAATTTGGAAGCAAAAACCGACACATCCGATTCACGTCAACCACTTCTAACGTCCTGCTTGGCACCTGCGTGCACCCTTCCCCAAATTAATTCCTGGGAAAGTTCACACAAGAAGCAGCACTTTGTACTCTCCCATTGGGAGGGGGACACTAATAAACCGCCCGGAATCCTCATTCGAAGCAAAATTCCTATTTTTCTAATAATCCGCTCTGGTTCATAGACAGCGGGAACAGGTTGAAGATTTTTAGATTTGGCAGAACGTCTTCAAATCCGCACGTTCGCGTATTTATGCCTATTATAAATCAAGGTGGCAACTTCGAAGTTAAACATTATTCTTCTAACCTTTAACGAGAACAAAAATGTATAACTAAGGAAGTTATAAATTACTCAACCTTCACCTTAAAAATAACAGCTAGCACCAAGAGTCTGGATAAAGATCTCCTGCGGAGAAAGTGGCCTTTAGCAAAGCTATTTAACCGCTAATGATTCGCTTTATACACGTATGAAACAATGCGTTTTGTACAGGAGGTATACAGTTGACTTGAGCGAGGAAGGCGGCGTCAAGAGTGTAATAAAAAAAAAAAAGACATTTGGGAATATTTGGCGCAAGTTGGGCTCATAGGAATAAAAAAGAGAGATATCTCCTGCTCCACAACAAAAGGAACCCAAAACATCCCTTCTACCTGCAGCTACCAGCGCATTACAGAGAATCCGATGAATATTGGGGGTGAAAAATCAGTGCCTAAAATATTTTTCCATTTCAGCAGAGCAATTTTGAAGACTCCTCGTCTCCGCCAAGCGCTGTTTTATAACAAACCCACACCGCTCCAACTCTTTTACATTACAACCTATAATCCGGGCCAAAGAAGGGGGGACCTAAAAAAAGAAAAAATGAAACCAAAATGAAAGCAAACCTTTCGATTTAAGAACTAGTCATGAGAAGATGGGGTTATTGATTCCCTGCACCTGAACGGCAAGTCCAGGTGAGAAACTCCCCGTCCGCGCTGTGCGATGGGTCGGGAGCTGTCACTTGGCTGACAGACAATAGAACACAGCACAAACACATCAGTCGCTTCAGAAAACGAGCAGTCGCAGGTGTTTTAAAAGAAGATATTTTGATTCCTTTGTTGCCTAGGCTGAAATGCTCACATTTGACCCAAGAAAAAAAAAATAAAAGTCAATTTCTAGAAGTGGAATTTTTTTCCTTTTTTTTTTTTGAAGTCTCCAATTCCGGGTCTGGACTTTTCAGACCGTTTTCCCCAGTAACTTCAGTAGCAGGGAAAAAATTGTGGAAGTGCAATACTAGGAGAGCTTCTGCCCGTGTTCAGTGTTCGTGTTGACAATTGATTTTGTCTTCAGAGTGCTCCAAAACATCCAGCATTTCCTCTATGATGGCCTGGAGCGCCCGGCCCAGCTGTTCGGCGCTGTAGGGTTTTCCCAAAGGAGGCACGTGGACAAAAGCCGACCTCCCGCGGCTCTGGTATAAGGAAGTGTAGTAAGTGAAGTCACAGAGGTATCTGAAACACAAAAATAGAGTTTATTTAGCGACAAGCGATAAATACAGTGTGCAAAGTGCAGGGCAGGATGACCTGTCTTATCATTTGGCACTGCGGCAACGTCCTGCGATGAAGAGCGGAATAGAAGACAGGTACTGTGAGTCTGCGGTCGCTTTAATCAAATTTAGGACAAGTTTTATCTTTTTCCTCCTGATGATGGGGTAACCACCGAAAAATCGATGGTATTGCCAGCCCCATGAGAAGGGAAAAGTGCACGAATCGTACGGGCTTCGTAAATTGAGCATGAAGGGAACGCGTGTTACGGGATGAGCCTTATTTCCCCCACCGATCGCCAGCACCTCGTACCTGCCGGCGTCCTTGGATATGGTGACGGTGGCATCCAGCCCTAGCGCCGAGACCCTCTTGCAAACCGTGTCCATGTCGATAATGGAATCGATGCACTCGGGGCCACCTTCGACGCAACACTGAGAGCCCGGGCAGAAACGGCAGTTGTCCAAACCTTTATAACCAACGTTATGGCCGCACTTCTCCAGAGTCACAGTCGTGGCCATCCCCGAAACGCCCACGTGAACCACCAGCTACGAGAAGAAAAGAAAAGAGTTAAATCAACCAATATACAACCAGTGAAAAAGCAACAGCCCGCTCTTCCCAGTTAAAGACCCGACGGAGTTGTTATAGGGTTCTCGTGTGGATATCGCAGTAACAGGGCATTTTATCAATGAACTCGTGGGTCCAGGACAGAATAATTCTTCTTGTTTCACCCTCTCCTGGCCTAACCTGTAATTTACTCAGGGTAAAATGAACACGGGCATGTCCACAGAAGAGCCCAGGTGGCACGGACTCACCACGAGCCATCTAGACATCCCTTCGCAGCGGCTTCTTTGCTCCCATTAATTGGAACGCTCTGTTCCAAGCTATAAAATTATACAAATCCATGTGTCCTCACAAACAACAGAGGAAAAGACCTAGTTGAGGGACTACAAGTCTGAACATACTTTAAAAACGGGACTTCACACTATGCTGGTTGCTGTAAGAATGGCAGATTTTAACCATTTGCTCTGTCTTTTCTCCTCCACTCACTCACTTGGGGACTGTGTTTTTTCCATAACGCAGGGATGAGTCTTTGCACCGTCTGGTATTCAACTGGGACTTCATAGACGTGCAGATCCACATCATCTCGCAGTCCCAGCTTCTCCAGCTCCTACAAACACAAGGGGAGAAACCCAGGATGGTCAGGCACAGGATATTAGGATATTCAGGATATTAAAGCGGTTTTCTAGCTCATACCGTGCACTGCCTCAAAGAGAGAGTCTCTTGAGAGCTAAGACAGAAGAAGCAGCAGCAAAAAGAGCGAGAAGGGAAGAAAAAACCCATAACAGGGAACAAGAAAGGCGTCTCTCCACCTGTGTTAACAGTCTTCCCCGACAGGCCCGTTTGTTTTGCTCTGATGTGTGTAAAACAAAGAAATCAACATTTAACCGACAACAGTTATCAACAAAGAAATCAACATTTAACTGACAACAGTCATCAGCAGCAGCCACGCTCAAAAGAAGGGTTGGCTACATTATTTATAGAAGCAGATAGTCACATTCCCTTCTTGAAAGAACCGGGTATTTTGTAGAGAAAGTAGAATTGAGAAGATTATATTCATCACGTAATTTGTCTTCTCTCGGGGGTGTTGGCCTGGGGAGCAAATTCGCATTTGTTTGAGGACCAAGAGCTCTCAGGGTGAGGGGCCGGTGCTCCCAGGCTGTGATTTGGTGTCTGTGTCTCTACAATTAGCAAACACTCCTGGGATGAGAAACCAGAGCACCACTGGCACGCTCTCCTCAACGTATTTGTTTTATTTTGGCAGAACCTGGAATACAACACAGCCCACTTCCAAAAAACGGGTTCCCATCACTAGCTTTACCTATACCTAATGCATGGTACTTAATTTTGCAACATGAGTTGTTACCATTGTAGTGATTCGATTAATGCAATAAATTATTTCTCCCTCTATAACGGTAACTAAAACCACGCCTTGAAAACATCCCAAATATCCAGGCAATAAACTTATCCAATTTCCTTAAACCTTTAAAAGCACAAAGTGGCAGTTAAGTACCTCAAGAAAATGTTCTTTAAAACCAGAGGGAGAGGAAAGATCTTTTTTTTCTCCCAGTATACCTGACTGGAAAGCACAGTGTTTCCTCCCAAAACTGTGAGTTCCCTCTAACCATATCCTCTGGTCCTAGACACTTCTCCCTTATTCTTCTTTGGTCTCCATTTCAACACATTCCATTCTCACCAGTAAGGCTTCATTTGGTCCTGCAGATTTTACTGGTCTAGCCCAAAACAGGACTTTATCAGCACTGAAACATTCCAGGGCCATCAAACCCAAACTTCGAAGAACTCAAGGACAGGATACACCCCCATGGTCTAAAGCTGTTGAAAAAAAAATCATGTTCTTAAACAAAATCATCAGCTGAGCTCAACCCCAGGAGCCTCGTGCAAGTTGACGCTTTCCCAGAGACTGAAGCGACTCGGATCAAGTTTCCCTCCGATGAAAATGACATTTTTTGGCACTCTGAAAAGCTTCACGGCTGCTTTTCAAGAGTGATAAGTGACTGTACGTGACACAGAGCCAACAGCCTTGGGCAGAGTCCTCCCGCAGCTCCATCTCCGCTGGAAAGAAGCTGCAAGCGCATCCTTTCCCTTCTTGCATCTCCATCACCAGGCCCAGGGGTCACTTAGAAGAACCGACTCCAGCTTTTCACACGTTAATAGACAGCAAAAGTTTGTTGTCTGATGTTGCTCTTCTCCTGAGATATATATCGGTTGAAAAGTGCAAACTTACTCGTGCCAAGAGCTTGAAATGACTGCTTGTGCTAACATCAAAGGGGCTGCATGTACAGCAAGAAAATAACCTGCAACTCTCACGACCGTACGCCAGCGTCGTTGTTCTCATGGATCTGAGGTAGAAACAGCGATGAAAGAAGCCATCAAACTATCAAAGGACATTTTAAAATATGCTTGAATTATTAAATTGTCTCAGTTTCAGGTTCGGATTCGGTGATCAGAGCCAAGAGCTGCGCTTTCATGCAACGATTTGGCTTTATTTTCCTGTGTGCGGAGATCAGACTTGCAGACTTCAGGCTAAGGAGTGCAGACTGGCTGTTTTCAACAGAGCCTACCCAATTTCAAATCTTGAATTTCCCTAGGTTTAAAATTCTGACAAAGACAAGACAATTCAAAGGAGAGGACAAGTCGAGGTTCTTGGACTCCCCTGTTACAATCCTACCTCCTCTATAGAAACGTGAGCAGTTATTTTTTCTGTAGTTATCAGCACGAGTCTTTTTTTACTGAGAAAAAACCCCAACCTTTCGCACTTGCACAGACCAGAGAGAGCGCAACAAGATTTAAAATAACCTAAAACACGCAGCAAAAGCAAGAGTGAGACTCTCACGGCCCAGCAGATCCAAGCAACAACAATGATAAATCACTTGCTCTGGCTCGGAGGGCGAGTCTGATATTAAAGCATTAAAGTATTGATTAGCGTCTGGCGCACACAGACATTCATTACCGGAGATGGATGCTCAGCGACGTCTCATCACATCTTCACACGAAACCGCCTTCCAAACGTTAGCTGCTTTATGCAGTGCGTTAATAAAGTAAGTAGTTTGCAAATGAGAGTATTCAAATACAAGTCAAGTCTCTTTAGGAAGATCTGCAGAGTGTTAATTGGTAGGAAATCATCATCGCTTCTCTAAAGGGAGCGAAACGGCTCCTAAAGACGAATCTGATCGCGGGAAGTTTTACCGGTCGCGCAGAACGAGCATCTATAACGAAGGGGAAACGTCGGACTGCACCATCCTGGCAACAACCACCTTCTCGAGACATTAAACCTTTGCTTTACAAATTTACAACTTTTTTTTTTTTGTTTTAACCAAACACAGCGTCTGCGTGCTGCCGTTCAATAATAAAGACGTATAAAGATGTACGCGGGCCCCCAGACAACAACCGATTACCCCCAGCCTTGTATACCTGACAAATACAGAAAAACGAACGTGTTTGACCGATTCCCTGACCCCTCAACAATGGTCGCCTTTGTCAGCCTTTAATATCCTTATCAGGTCTGTCTAGACACCCTGACAGCAATTGTCCTTCGCGATGTCAAAACGCGCTCTGACCTCTCTCCTCCTCCTCCTCCTCGCCAGAAGCACTTCGAGGGATGAAGGCAGGAGCCCATCGGCTTCACAGTCCACGGGACACACCTGTGTCTACACCTAAAGTCGCATCGGGAAGGCCAGAAAACGCACTGAACAGAAAGCCCGTTTCATAGAACTTCATGTTTAAAAAGCAAAAATTGCTGCTGAAACAAACAAAAAAAAAATCCCTCCAATGAAATATTAAAAAGATGAAAACACCGAACAGCAAATCTAAATTAACACGCAATATTTTGACTGGAAGCCTCGGGAAAGAAAGCAGAAAGAAGTTTTTCTTCCCTCTGAATTTATAGGAAATCTCTCCCCTATGTGTAAAAATCTCCAAACATTTCATCTTCACTTTATGAGATTGTTACCACCGCTATTTAGGGTACCCTATGTGTTAACTACGTGTAAAAGTCATTTAGCTTTCAAAAACATGCAGCTGTACCAGAAAATCACTGCAGTCCCAGGGAAAAGTCACACCGGACCCTGTTCTAGAGAAGAAGCCAAATAAAACCAAAAAGCGGCCGGGAAAGAAAAGCAGAGAATTTTATCCTCAGGATGCAGGATAATAAAAGGCGTAATAAACCAGAACTAGCTTAGCCCCAAAGCTAGGAAGGATTTACAAAGATTGTTTAATTGATTTTTTCTTCTATTAAAATGCAGATCACACCGTCTGGGACTCAGGAACTCAGACACGTCTTTGTGTCCACTCAGCTCCATGAAGTCCCCTGTCTGAAACCCGCACAATGCCCAACTCGCATGTGCTCAAAGACACGCTGTTCCTTTTTGTCTGGGCCTCTCGGGGCCGAGACGGGGGAAGGAAAGGCAAAAATCCTGCCTGAAAGTTGATTTTTTTGTTTCAGTTAGAAGCAAAAGCGAGCTGTTAAACAGGACCGGGAGGAAGATGGGCTGCAACGCAGCACATCCCACCCCAGCAACTGGAGTTTTAGACTCTCAAAACACCCGCAGACCCATAAAATTAATTTAAAATGCACTTGATTACTTCATCTATCAGCCACACAGTGCCTTGAGCCGTCAGGCTGAAGGAATGACACACAACTGCTCTTCTTATATATATATATTTGCTTTTGTAAGCTATATCAGAACATCCACCACTCTTCCTGTCCCAGGAGCAAAATATTCTTATGTCTGTCTCCTCTAGAATAGAAGGAGCTTCTTTACAATAACTGACATTACACAAGTAAGAAAAAAACAAATCAATTAGTCTCACTAATAATTTCAATAACATGTCATTTTTTTCCATGTACACAGCTTGCGTTTTTCCCCAAACTTGAGCTGAGCAAACCCTCACTCAAATATTCATTTTCAAAAAGCTCTTGGAGGCAAAGGTTTCGTCTTCTCGTACCAGCCAACACATTAGACATCTGGACATTAGTCGACTGTAATTGATTAGAGTTTGTGATTTAATTTAAAAGCATTCTAGAGAAGATATTAATCTCGGGGCTCTGAAGGGAAGAGAGATGTGTAGGGGAGAAAAATAGATTTAATTCCCTGAGCAACTGTACTAAAAGGTACCCTGGAATTCCCAGTAGCTTTGTCATAAACCACATCCAGAAGTGACAAATAAGAAGCGGGATAATGTGGCGGCGCTGTCCCTAGATGATGCTTTTAAAGCAAGCAACCTCAAACCCTTGGTTTAGCTGGACATCTCGCAAGAGTTTGATTTCCTCTTCTTGCCTTGTTTGTGAGTATATTGGCGTTATGCAGAGGGACGCGCTCGAGCAGACAGACACACAGCTACAAGTGGCATCGACGCGATTTGCTCGAGCACGTACGATCTGCTCGAGCGAGGATCCTCCTTTCTGGGAGAAAACATTAAAATTCCTCTGGGTTTGTTTGTTTATTTGGAATTATCTCCTGTGGAGGAAGATTCCAGGCTCCCTGCCCCATTTAACATCCTCCAAACCCAGGGAGTTATGAATTCCTCACTCGCCTTAGCTACATTAACCAAATCTCATTAAATTCCACCAGCTAAGGGGCTGTTTTCCAAGAAGCGAATAAAACATTATCCAGCTGACCAGTGAGCTGGTCTCGGTTAATAGACTGAGAAGACAAATTATAAAAAGAGCTGTGAAGGAAGATTTTTAGGGGTATGTTATGAGCGGGGTGCTGTGTTTGAACTTGTTAGGAGCAGCGTTACCTGCACTGCGATCCAGCTGGCGTTGACGGCGTGCTCTCCAAACGGCCCAAACCCTGCAAGAGAAGCGAAAATCCACAGTGATGAAGTCACCCTCCACATTGGACTAAGCTTAACGTTGCAAAGCAATCCCTGGTTTATATATCCTGAAAGAAAACTCACTTCTTCTAATGCCCAGTCCTTGTCTCCTTTACATCCAAGTTCTAAATGAGACCCTCAGAGAAATGTTTGAACTCTGCACCCTTTACTGCGAAGGAAAACAATAACTCACCTCAAAAGAAACGCTTTTTTCCCCCAACAGACACCAGGGAAAGCACGTTTTTTTCCTTCCTGACCGGGTTAGAAAAACTTGTTATGAGCAGATAAGTTGACCGATGTCACGGAATGAGAATCATTATTGGATTTGCTGTCCCTGATTGTTTTAGCCTGCAGCAGATGCTTCCACAAATGCGGACAAACCCGTCTTGAATATTTTTTCTGCACTCAGCCGTTCACCAAGATCTTTGTTAGCATCGGTTATACCTTCGGAGGAGAAAACAAAATGCTGCTGATAACCCACCTACTCCGAGCAGCAAAGTTTATGATAATGTTATCAAAAATACTTATTCACCACATCTGAATTTCCTAATGAGTAACTTAGAGTTAACTAGTAATCCATAACATCTTTTCCTGAGCAAGCACACAAAGGTTAGGCAATTTATCTGGGTGCAACATCAATATGCTTTAATTTAAAATGTCAGAGTTACCCTGTGAGCCTAATGCAATTAGGAGGCATAAATTCTGTCTAACTCGTGAAAGGACTTGAGAGGGGCTACAAATATTACGTGACACATTAATGGAAACCTTCTACTTGCTGTCCACGGTAAGTCTGAGGTTACACTGCACACGAGGACGTCAGGAATTTGCACAGCGTGGGCTCGTCCGCGCTGATGGATCTCTCGCAATCTAACCAAAGTCGATATCTCCATGGCATAAACCTTCCAAAGGTTTCCACAAAATCAAAATGTAGGTGTGTTTTCCTAGGAAAAAACCTCCAATATTACTAAGACAACCTACGACCGCAGCACAGGCGAATAAGTTGAATAATCAAATGTTTTTTCAGGTGCTTCTGCAAGTCAACAAGGTCCTACAACTCTCTGGAAACAATCGCGACCTGCTGTTTCATTCCTAAAGAAATCGTAACAGCCTTACAAAAGAAATAAAACATAATACACATACTTCTTTTTAACAATTCAACCACCGGAATGGTGAAATCCTACAGGTGCCCACGCACGTAACCTAACCCGCTCCCTCTGAAACCAAACGCAAACTGGCACAAAAACAACTGGGGGCTGTTGCTCCTGTGACTCATCCCCGATACAGATCCTTCGCGTTATCTCTTTCGCGGAAGATAAGCAACTTTGGCGGCAGCATCCGACTCCACCGAGCTCCTCCGCATCCACAACAGGCCCCTCCAAGGCTCATTAGCAGTAAACCAGCTGCAGGGATCTTTATGGGATTATCTCCTTAAAGAGTTCTAAAAAAGAAACCGCACACAAATAACGCTCATCCTCAGCAAGCCAGCGAGCACACGCTTCTAACTGAACGGGAACACAACGCCGCTGCTGATTTTAAAAACGAATTTAGCGCGATATCGATGGCAAATTACCAAACATGGGTAGACCTGACAAGGTAACCACTGCGTTTTAGAAACAGATTTCACTGGAAACGGGGAAAAACGAGCGAGGAGCAGCTTTGCAAGCGGCAGACTGTTTACTGACGCGAGTTTTCTGTTTAGTCACCGCCGAGCGGCTGCTTGGTGTTAGATCCGGGTTTGGGGAAGCCAGACTTTGCCACCTGCTTCTCCGCTCTCCGCGCCCGTTCTCTGCAAAGACACTTCGCCTCCAATTAAAACCGCTCCAGCGCCTCGACCACAACGAACCCCTCGCCCCCGCTATTCAAATGGCCTCAACTTCAGCTGCCGGAGGCGGGTGGCGGAGGGAGGGGGAGACCTGAATAGTTTCCCCGGGTTCCCCATTTGTCACAGAACTGCCTGCCCCACAAATCAAGCCGCCCTGTCCTTTGTACACGGGGGGGGAAAGGGGCTGACGAGCTCTCGCCTGTGATGCCGGGGCCCTTCACCCCCCCCGGGGTTGTGGTTGTTCTTCCTTCTGCCGTCTTGCGTGGGTGATTTTCAGGAATGGCTCCGACACCTTGATGGGGTGGTCAGTGAGAAAATCCCCCCCCTCCCTCCAGTGCTCTGACTGGTTTTCTTGCTCCTTGGGAGACTTTGTCCCTGTCTGTCCCCAACCAGGAGACCCTTGGCGGGGGTCAGGGGGGTCCCAAACCGCCCCCTCCAGGGCCTGGCCAAGTGTTTGGAAAGTCAATTAAAAGCCTCTCAGCAAATAAGGCACCCCCCCCAGCTTCTGACACCCCCTCAGCTCCTGACACCCCCACAGCCACAGCACCCCCCCCAAAACCCCCGAACCCCCCAAAGTCATCTGCTTATCACCCCACACAGGGGGCAGACCCCCCCTAAGGCACCTCCTTAGTCAGCCCCTGAAGGGACAGCACCCCCCGCCAAATTTACCTCAGGGAAGGGGTTCCCCATCTGCCCCTCGCCCCAGCACAGCCGCCCCTCAGCTCCCCCTCCCGCCCCAGGACAGCTCCGTACCTGTCACCACCACCGCCCGCCGCGGTTTCTCCATCGCGGCTCCGTCCCGTCCCGTCCCGTCCCGTCCCCGGTCCCGCCACCGCCCCGCACTGAGCGCGCGACCCCGCCCCGCCACAGAGATCGCTCCGCCCCGCCGCCTAGAGCGCCCCCCCGCCCCCCGCAACCACAGAGAGCGCTCCGCCCAGCAGCCTAGAGCGGCCCCATGCCCGCCGCTTCCGCCGGCGGGGCGGAAGTTGCTCGGCGGGAGGGGCTGGAGCCGCTGCACCATTGAACGGTGTCCGCCGGAGTCTGTAAGGGGTCCTGGTGGCAGTCGGTTAAAGCGTTACAAAGCGTTCAGACTACACACAGGGCTCTCTTTCCCCCGAGGAGTTTGCGGAGATCACGAACCGGGGACGCTTCCCGCCCTGCTCTTCTGCTGTCGTAAAAGCGCGGACCGAGTTGCCGCGGCGACGCTTTACGGCCGAGCCCGGGTTCCGCGCTCTGATTGGTTCCGCCGGGACCGCGCCGGACGCTGATTGGCTCCGCCGGGGCCGTGCTGGGCGCTGATTGGCTCCGCGCAGAGCCGGGGGCGGTTTGAGCGGCAGCGCTCGGCGCGGCGGCGGCTCCGCGGCTCCGGCACGATGGTGAGTGGCGGCGGGGCCGGGGTTCGGGGGGCTGGAGCCGCGGGGACGACCCCGGGCCGTGGGGGGGCCTGACTCGCCTCTTACCGCTGCCCGGTGTCGCGGTCACTGTCCCGGTTACTGGCGCTGCCTGAGGCCTCTCTGTTCCTCCCACAGCTGCCCCTGTCCCTGCTGAAGACGGCGCAGAACCACCCCATGGTGAGTACTGGCGCCCACCCCCGGCCTTGCCGGTGACACCGGGACATGTTCCCGGTACCGGGACTGACCCGACGCCCCCCCCCGTGACTCGCGTCTCTTGCAGCTGGTGGAGCTGAAAAACGGAGAGACGTACAACGGGCACCTGGTGAGCTGCGACAACTGGATGAACATCAACCTGCGGGAGGTCATCTGCACGTCCCGGGTAAGGCTGGAGCCCCCAGTACCGGGAACCGGTCAGGGTTTCCCACCCTCCGTGTCCCGGGGAGCTCTTGGGGAGCATCCCTGGGGCAGCTCTGCTGCAGCTCAGAGGCCGTCACTGCTGTGGAAGGGTGATTTCTGCCTGAAATGTACATTTAATACAGTTCGAACAAGAGGAAATGGCTTCAAGTTGCGCCAGGGGAGGTTGAGGTTGGATCTGGGAACAATTTCTTCCCCAAAGGGCTGTGAGGCATTGGAACAAGCTGCCCAGGGTAGTGCTGGAGTCACCATCCCTGGAGGGTTGAACAGATGGAGATGAGGTTCTCAGGACATGGGGCAGTGCCAGGGGTGGGTTATGGTTTGACTCTGATTTCGAGGGGCTTTTCCAACACAAAAGATTCCGTGATTCTCTGCTCTAGAGGGACCCAGAGCCACCCGGCTCAGTAAAACACCCAAACCACCTCCCAAACCCAGTGACAGCGGAACTGGAGGCCCTGCTGGGGCTGTACTGGTGGCACTGGTTTCACTGGCCGCTAGATGGCACGGAGCGGCGGTGGAACGGCGGCCCTGGCCCCGAGGTGGGGTGTTTACTCCGGGGGAGAGGCCGGAACAAGGAAACGAAGCAGTGTCTGGCTCCGTCCCCCGCCTCCCCAGCCAAGGAGCAGCATCCAGGGCAGGGTGGGGTTCACTGGGCGGCGTTTGGAACACGACTGGTTCTCTGTGTCTCGTTTTGTGCACGAAGGACTTGCCTGTACAGGCAGAGTCGCCCCAAATAACTCCTCGTGGGGTGGGGAGGAGGGGAGGGAAGCGATTTATTTTCTCCCCGGAGAGGAGGAACGAGGCGTTCTCGTCTCGCTCGCTCTTCTGGGGCGTTACAGGCGCCTCGGCCGCATGAGAATCGCTGGGCTGGAGCCAAACCCGTTTGCGGCCAAACCCTGGTGGAGCCGCGGTGCTGGGGCGAGGCGGGTCCCGTCCCCCCTCCCACTGACATCACGGGCAGCCCAGTTGTTGTTTCGGCTTCGACGCTCGATTCCTCTTCCCCCAACCGCCCTCGGAGGTGAAACCCCGAGAATTTACATCGTAGGAAAGCCCCGAAACTGCGTTAAACAACATATAGAGGTGGCTGCTGCATAACCGTGCACCTGAAAAGTTTAATTTTAAATATATATCTGTAAGCTCTTTATTTTGGCACATGCGAGCTGGCTCCGGACCTGCCTCGCTGTTCCCTCCCCACCCCAGAGGAGGGAAGGAGCGAGGTGACTCCGCGACGACGCCTTTTGCTGCGTTTTTCTTGCCAAAAAAATCCAGTTCTTGGTAGCCGTTGTGTGTGACTTACCACGTTCTCCACTCCCGCTTTCAATTCCCTTCTCATACGAGAAGGGAAGGTGCTGGTTTCCTCGGCCTCCTCGTCCTTCGTTTCCTGCGGTTGTGGAACAAATTAAAACTACGGTTGCTCGTGGCTGAATGCTCTTCCTCCCCAAGTTATAGTGCTGCACGTTTTAGAGGAACAAAACCCCCTTCTTTTTGCAGCTACTTACAGATAACGCTTTCAGAAAAGATTGGCGGAGCTGTCACGCTCTCCAGAAGTGATGGGAAATATTCAAACGCCCCAAAAGTAACACAAATAGCACCTGGTTTTGTTCATAGCCTAACGCCTTCTTCCCCGCTAGGATGGAGACAAGTTCTGGAGGATGCCCGAGTGCTACATTCGTGGCAGCACCATTAAATACCTGCGTATCCCCGACGAAATAATCGATATGGTGAAGGAAGAGGTGGTGTCCAAGGGCCGGGGCCGCGGCGGGATGCAGCAGCAGAAGCAGCAGAAGGGCCGCGGCATCGGAGGTGCTGGACGAGGTAACGATCCTGGTTTGTTTTTCAGCTCAGAGAGGGGCTGAGCAGGATCTTTGCTTTTAAATTTCACCTCTTGTGCGAGGGACGGCTCGTTTTTCTCGGCTTTAAACCCAAAATTGTGTGTTTGAGAGAAGCTGGAGCTGCTCCTGGGTGAGATGTAGCCGAGCGAGCGCGTTGCCTCTGCCAAAGAATCGGGCGGATTAGTGCCAGGGATGTGCCTCCCTCCTTTTGGGGTTGGGCAGGAGCTTCAGAGAGTCTGAGCTTGACTGTTTCTACCCCTCCTGGCTAATTCAGGAGCGTGGCCTTACAAAACTGGTGTCTCTTGGCTCAGCAAGTCTGGGAGGGAAACAACTGGCTGTTCTGGTTGGAAATAGACCGTGGCACTGATAGAAAAACATCATCTTTTCTCCCAGGAGAATGGGGCTTTTGGTCTCCTGACTTGTTGATTTATGTTTTAAAACCCAAAAATGTTGGAGGGTTTGTGTTCCTCCTGCTCCACGTGAATAATTCACGTTTCTGATAAAAGGACAGGTTGCCACTTGGGAAGAAATAAGTCACCAAACCAACTCTTCCTTCCTGCTCAGTGTGGTCAAGGGATCTTGGAGCACTTCAGCTGGGGGATATATTTGCTTTTTTGTCCCCAAACTGTGCTGCTGGAAGCCCGAGAGCCATTTCTCCTTTCCTGCTCATCCCTCCCACCGTGTGTTTGCAGTTTGTGGTCACCTTGCTCAGCCCCAGCGTTGCTTAAAAATCCCGAGCGCTCACTCCCGACAACAAAACTGGGTTTGACACAGGAAATCAGAGGTTTTAAAAGTCCCTGTGACACTGAAGGGCCGATGTCTGATTGCGGAGCAGCCTTAACGAGCTGCCCTCATTTAGATTACGCGAGGAAACCTGGTGGGACGTACCCGGGGCCGTCGCGCGACGTTTGCGACTCCCAGGGACTTCTAGAGGAAAAACCCCGCGATTTCTTCTCCTCCCAGCACGCAAAAGTGACCTTTACAAGTCTGAAGGCGTCTTTTCTTTTTCCTCCTTCCCCTTTTTCAGTGGCCAAAGCACTTGGCATAACAGGTTTCTTTTTTTTTTTCTGGAAGATAGTTATTTGGACAAACATTTCAGCCGAAATATTTTTTCTCTGCTGTGGAAATAACCACCTCGTGGAGAGCAGAGCTGAGCTCTGCTTGAGGCGGAGTTCCCCGCTGTTTTGATGTGCAGCTTCAATTCGCTGATGGAATATTTTAAAGGGAAGCTTCAGCATTTGCTAATTAGCTCAAACGTTTGGCTCTCATTACGGAGACACGAAGGGAGGAGGAAGAAAATAAAAAAGCAGGACAATTTTGTTGTGAGGCCAGCAGGCAGAAGCAAAGCTGTAATTGTGCAGAGAGTTGAAAGGATTATTGTTTCTGACACTGGTAAATCTTTCGCCTTTTACTTCTCGGCTTGCCAAATTCAGAAGTACGAACACACATGCTCAGCTTCTCTGGAGCTGCAGGGTTAGGAGTGATATTTTTATTATTACTATTTTAATTTTTTTTTTCTTTTTGCCTCTGGCTTAGTCACATCTCCAAGGTGAAGCCACCGGAGCCGAGTGCTCCAGGGAAGCTTTTCTGCCCATTGCCCAACCTGGCTCTCTTCTTTGTGCCCTTTGTAGGGAGGTGACAATAAATCCACAGCCCCTTTATTGTTTTTGCACACCCAGATCAAATTCTCCTGCTTGGATTTGCTTTTCTGTGTATTTGGGGTGAATCTGAGCGGTGAGGATAGGACGAGGGGCCTCGGATGGTCGTGGCTCTTGGCTCTGAGGATGCTCAGATGTATTCATTTTCTGTTTTGTCGCTGAGCGTTCTTCAAACCGAGTCGCCCTCCTTGTTGCTTTTATTTGCCCTTTTGCTTTCGGGGGACACGGGGGACCGCTCATCCCACGGGATTTAAAACACAGGATCGCGTCCTCGGTTCCGTTTTTCAGAAGAAGTTAAACTTCGCTTTACGCCGATTGCGCAGCTCGTCTAAAAGTCCCGTTTCTGCTGCTAAGACTAGAGAACAGGCGGGAGTTTGGGTAAAACTAAAATCGATGTAAAGCTGTGGGAGGCGTCGCTGCCTCACAGGGATGCTCTCACATCCGCGCTCGTTCTTTCTGCCCCGTAGGTGTGTTTGGCGGCCGTGGCCGAGGGATTCCAGGCAGCGGGAGAGGCCAGCAGGAAAAAAAGCCGGGCAGACAATCGGCGAAGCAATGAGAGGCTGTTTGCACCCCGGCCGGGGCCGGTGCCGCGCCGCCGTTTGGGTTTTTAGCACCTCAGGATCGCCGTTTGTTCGAAACCCGTTACCTTCCCGCTCCTCCGTCAGCCGGTCCGTGCCCGAATCGTGTCGTTTTGGAAAGCCCCTCGCGATTTAACCTGGGAAAGCGGAGTTATTCGCTCCTTCTAGTCAGCAAGTCATTGGAAATATTTAAAAAATAATCTTTAAGGACTTAAGTTCTGCCTTCTCCTGAGAGGGAAAGCACCGTTTCATTTGTCAGGGTCGCCAGGTTTAATTTAAAAGATGAACCATGTGGCGTCAGAACGAAGGCAAAAACACTTTCTGGATTGTTTGGAATTTTTTTATGTACTTGAAACGTGGGAAACGTGTTGCGTTTGTAACAGATGCGAGTGTTTTGGTTTAAAAACACTCAACTTGAGGATATTGTATCTTTACCTGAGTAGTCTTAAGGGTTTGGGGTTTTTTTTTTTAAAAAAAACAACAAACTTTTAAGCTGTCGTTTCTCTTCTATTTCTGGCCAGTCAGTTCTGTCTCTCTCCTGTGGCTCAAAGGAGAACGTGGGATGAACGTTGCATTGGCCATCAAGGGTTTTTTCCAAGAGCGCTTTGTGATAAATGAGAGTTTCCCAATTAGCTTATTATTAATTTGACTTGAGATTAGAATTTTCCTTTAAAGGAAAGAGTTTTCTGTGGGTTTTTTTGTGGAAGGCTGGTTTGCCCCTTACTCCTCATGTGTTTGTTGTCTTTTTTTTTCTGAAAAGCAACCGAGTTGTTGAGTCGATTTATTTTCCCCCCCACACACACACTTTAAAACCCTGAATTCTGACAAAATTTCTCAAGCTTCTTTTCTTCTGGTACCTGGTGATTCAGGAACCTCCCGTGGATTCCCGGCTTGAGTTGTTCCAGTCTTCCACCCAACAGGGTCCCGCGGGCAAAACGCACCCGCAAAATATCCTGGTTGATGGGAATTGAGCATCCGCGTGGGGACACGGGGGGAGAAAGAGGCTCTGACCATGGCTCAACCCCCTGAAGGGATGAAATAGTTTAATTTGAAGGGAAAAGCTGATATTGTGACTTGTCCTGAACAGGTTTTGTTGGTTGTTTTGTTGGTTTTTTTTACAAGCGATTCCCATATTGAAGCCTACTCTCTGCCATCGCCACCGTCTTGAAAATGAGTGAAGAACATGCTTTTATATATACTTATTTTTTTAACGTTTCTAGAACTCGCGTGCAGTGGTGAGTAGGAATAAATCGCCAACCTCCACAAAACGACTCCCTCTCTCTTTTCTCTGCTGAGCCTAAACCCTCGCTCTGGCCTAAGTAATAAATCCCCAAGCTAAACCTTCGGTTTCTCGTGCCAAGGAGCCGATTGCAGGCTATGGGAACGGGGAGAAGCGTCCTCCCTCCTGGAAACTCAACATAAACACCCGTGTGGCATTTGAACAAAGCCCAGCCTGAGCCTTGTGTCAGACTTTCCCTTCCCAACCTGCTCCCTCCCTTTCGGGTCCCTCCAAGCCGCAGAAACTCCAGCTGCCCTGCTGAAAAAAGGAAACGGCCGCGGCGCTGCCTGGATTTCAGGGCTGTTCTGGCCAGATAAATCTTCACCGCAACAATGGGACCTTTGGCTTTGGCTCAGAGTCCTCTGCGTGCGCCTTATCTCTGGGGTCGGGCGTTGGAGCTCATTAAGCTCTGCTTTCGTTTAATTACAACCCCAGGCTTTAGCAGCCTGCCCTGCTCGCCTTCCCCCCCTTCCTTTTTCCAGCTCTGTTGGAATATTTTTGTCCCCAGGCGCGGTGCGGCCACTGGGAGCAGGTTGGGTGAAGGTGGCTCCGTGCGAGAGCGGCGTGGCTGCGGCGTTGGGGCTTTTTACCCCAAAAATAGGCGTCTGGGGCTGTCGTGTGCCCCACGGCAGCGCAGGGAGGCTGGGAAACACTAAATAAAAAGAATTTCGACAACAAAACAGGGAGGAGCGAGATAAAAGCACCAAGCAGAGAGGAGGAAAAAGGTCTGGGGTGGGTGCCACAGCCGGGCAGGACGGACGCGTCCCGGCCGGACAGATGGGTTGGGGTGCAGGGGATATGGCAAAGGCCACTGGAAACCCTCCCTGGGACACCGCGGTGGTGGCCGGGGCTGGTGGCACCTCCGTGGGGCCGTGTCCCCGGTGCCGGTGCCCCGCGGTGACTCATAACTCGGTGCCGCGCCGGGGAGCAGCACAGGAATAGTTACACACCAGCCGCCTGCGACGCGGAGGGAGTGGCTGCCGAAATATTTCAGGGCTGCGCTAAGCAACTAAAAATACACGTCAAACCCTCCTCCTCCTTTTTTTTTTCCTTTTTAAATGTGTTTTCTTTCTTTCTTCCTAATTTATTTTTTTTTTTTAATTCTTGGGTTGGATTGTTGGGAGGCCCCCGGGGCAGCGCGGCCCCTCGGGGCTTCCTCAGGGACTGGTGTGGCTTTGGGGACAAGCAGCCGGTGACTTCTTGTCATCCCGGCTCGGTTCCTTTCCATGACTAAGAGGCGGGTTCCCCTGTGCCCACGGTGCAAACCCCGGGGTGCCAAACACTCTCCTGCTTGTTCCCTTTTCGGGGGGACAGGGAGCATCCCAAGCGCATCCATGGTTGTTCACGGGGATTGCGGCATCTTTGGGTCCAGCCCGCGTCCCCGGTTTGCCGAACGTCACCGTGGCACCTTGTGGCTCCCGGATGGAGCGGGATCAGGCCCGACCGGTGCGATGGAGCCGGTTACACGCAGGGAACGGTCCCGTTATGGGGGAAATGGAAAGAGCAGGAGCCGCGTGGGGATGTGGAGAGTACGAGGATGATCTGGTGAATGTGGCTCAAGGCTCGTCGTGCCTCAGACGTGGGTTCATCTGAAATCCCCACCGCCTGCTCCGGGGTAAATATAACCCCCTGGCAGGTGGCGAGGGACAGCGGGACACGGTGGGGGCTCCGGCGCCTCCGGGAACAGCGGCTTCGGCCACCAGCCCCCAGCCAAAGTGACAGTGGCGCTGCCACCGGCTCCGTGGGCTGCCCCACTCATGTTCCCCACGGATCTCCAGGCGGAAGGGGCGGCTGAATCATGACCCTCATTAAACGCTCATTAAGAAAATGAAGCTGCCAGCTCGCCACGGGCATCAGGCTGTCACCGGCGAGACGTCCCGCGGTGCCTCGGTTTGGGGACAAGAGGCACGTGGGACGAGCAGCAGTGGCGATGGGGTGGGGGGACGTGGCAGGACGAGCCCCGGGGTGCTGTGACCCATAGGGGGGATGCCGGGGGGTGGCTGGGTTTTGCCGGGGGGTGCCGGCAGCGGCGGCTGGGCCAGGCTGGAGCGTGGCTCGTGGCTTGGAGCCCTGGCCACCGGCCAGCTGCGCTTCCAGGGGGGCCCCGGGGCCGGTTCGTTCCTCCCTGCAACTAATTAAAGCACCTTCAGCCCAAGCTGGTTCTCATTTCGGTGGCGACGGGGCGGGGGGGATGCAGGAGGCAGCACGGATGGATGCACGATGCCCACGGGGGTGTCCCTGCCCAGGGGGTCCCTGTGCGGTGCCAGGGCAGGGGGAGCCACCCCCAGCCTTCGGTCCCTGTCCCCTCCCCGGTCCCCATCCCTCGCCAGGCGGGTTTCGTCAGGACGGAAAGTCTGAACCTGCCGGTCCGGCCGCCGCCGCGCCCCTAATGACGGGTTTGCAGCGGAAACGCAGATGGCGGCTTCACCTGGGAGCTCCGCGGCGGGCCGGCACGCCGAGCCCTGGGGACGCGGGCACCGCCGAGCCCTGGGGACACTGGCACTGCCACCTCTGCCACCTCCCTGGGTCAGGACACCGCGGATGGCGAAGGCCACGGGCTGGCGGGGACAGCAGGACCTTGGTCGTGTTCTGGTTTATTTGAGGGTTAAGCAATTGAGTTGATTTGGGATTTAATTAACTGCAGGTGTGGGGGGAGGGGAGGTCCCTGTCCCAGCCGCCTCCTGCCTCAGTTTCCCCAGTGCCAGCACCAGGGGCTGCCCCCGCGCTGTCCTGGGTGTCACCTGTGTCCCCTGCGGCCTCCTTGCAGGCGGGGCTGAGCTATGCCCTGTGCCACGCTGTCCCCATGGCTGGTGCCGTGTCACGCTGTGCCCCACGCCATGCCACACTGTCCCCATGGCCGGTGCCACGCTGTCCTCACACCCGGTGCCATGTCACAGTGTGCCCCACACTGTGCTACGCTGTCCCCCTAGCCAGTGCCACGCCACGCTGTGCCCCACGCCATGCCACACTGTCCCCATGGCCAGTGCCACGCTGTCCCCATGACTGGTGCCATGTCCTGCTGTGTCCCACGCTGTGCCACACTGTCCCCATGGCCGGTGCCACACTGTCCCCACGGCCAGCGCTGTCCCCATGGCCGGTGCTGTCCCCACACCGTCCCACAGCTCACTTATCGCCCTCGTTCGCGCAGCCCCGGGGACCATCCGGCCGCAACACGGGGCGGCTCATCCTCCCGCTCCCCGGTGTCCCCGCGGTCCCGGGACCCTCGGGCTGTGCCGCCTCCCGCCAGCACGTGCGTTATCGGCACCGCCCCCCCGCGCGGCGGCCGCACGCGGGGCCGGTGTCGGTGACGTCAGCGCTGACGCCGGTCCGCCCCCTCAGCCGCCCGCGGGTCCGGCGGTCGTGACGTGCGCGCCGCCACCGCTTAACTCCTTCCGTGCTGCCGGTTGAGCGGGGGTGGCCCGGAGCGGGCCTGGCCCGGTTGACCCACAGTGTCACGGCACCGGGGCTGGCGGAAACCGGGGTGGCGTGACCCCGCGGTTGGCCGTGACCCCCCCATGTGGCCGTGCGCGCCGGTGCTCGCTGGGCAAGGCCCACCGTTCCCGGTACCACCGGGGGTAAACACCGGGGAGGCAGTGCCGGGGCGACTTTTCGGTATCACCGCGAGCACACACGCCGTGGCGGCTCCGTCCCACCGGGGCATGGACCGGGCGGGCAGGGTCCGGTGTGCACCGGGCGTAGCCACCTGCTCGGTGTAGCCCACACGGCTGTTCCCGGTGTGTTTAATTATTGACCGCACCGTCTTACAGCCGATGCCCGGTCCCCGGTCCCGCCCCTCCCTTTGTGCCCCATCAGCCCCGGCGGGGGCGCGCGCGGCGCCGGGGGGGCCACGTGACCGCCCCTTCCCCCGCGCTGACGTCAGCCCAGGGGCCCTCGCGCTGTTGTCCCGTTTACCCGCCTGGTCGCCTCGGCGACGGCGGGAGCCAGGAGTGGGCGTGGCGCCGCCTCTCCCGGGGCGGAGACCACGCCCCTTTATGCAAACGAAGGCGGGCGAGGACGTCATCTGCAGCCAATCAGCGCTCGGCGTGGTGAGGTCACCGCCGCGGCGCCGCGTATTTAAAGCCCCGCGGGGGCCGCGGCCGCGGCAGACGCGTGTGTGCGCGCGCGCAGGAGCTGGGCCGCCGCCGGTTTTACCGGCGCCTCCCCCGCCCTCCCCTCCCCCCGGCGCAGCGTTCGCCCCGTTCCTTTCCCTTCCCCCCGCCCCGGCCCCCCGTTCCCCCGCAGCCGGGCGGGGGAGGAGGATGGAAACACCCTTCTACCATGATGATGTGTTGAGCGGCCTCGGCAGCGGCTTCGCCCCGTCCTCCGGTAGCAGCGGGCTCCTCCTGCCCTTCCCCGGCGGCAGCATGATGAAGAAAGACGCGCTCGGGATGGCCTTACCGGAGCAGGTGGCGGCAGCGTTGAAAGCACCGGGCGCGACGACGAGCGGCGAAGCGGCGGGTTTGCTGGGCTCGGCCGAGCTGGGTCTGCTTAAACTGGCGTCGCCGGAGCTGGAGCGGCTCATCATCCAGTCCAACGGGCTGGTGACCACCACACCGACCAGCGGCCAGTTCCTCTACCCCAAAGCGGCCGCCTCCGAGGAGCAGGAGTTCGCCGAGGGTTTCGTTAAAGCGCTGGAGGACTTGCACAAGCAGAACCAGCTGGGCGGCGGCGCGGCGGGGAGCGGCGGCGGAGCGGGAGGAGGCGGCGGCGGCGGTGG
>VWYH01010198.1:13810-76175 GCA_013399365.1 Pampusana beccarii | reverse complement strand
TGGCTGCAATGTCTTTTTTTTTTCTTCGCAGGGCTTCAGGTACAGTGTTCACAGCTATCGATGTGGCAACAGGGCAGGAGGTGAGATTGCTGTGTTCACTGCGAATGCTTTGTCTGTATAAATGTTCTTCTGTAGGTGGCCGAAATTACTTGACTAGATTTCTTTCTGTGGCTCCCATCTCTGCTGTCACCTCCCAGCAGAATGTTGTCATAGTCATCTCTAACAGTGTGTGCCTTGTTCTGTGGTAATCAGATGGTCAAAGCTAAAAATAGAGTTTTGTCTTTCGGGTGAGAAGCAGAGGGAATGAGGTGTTCCAGAAATGGGTTTTGAATAAAGTTTTGCCTTTGAGAATCGTGGGCGGTGGTGTCCCGCATTTTCAAAAATCACATTTTGTTCAGTGTTTGCACACTAGTTCTCTAGTCCCGTCTCAGCAGAGGTGGTGGATGTGCCCGTCTGTATGTGACAAGTCCCCCCGTATGATTCTCCACTGTGGTCACAGAACCTTCCCCATGTCCTGCTCTTTGCTTTTCCTCCTTGGTGCCTCCAAACCCCCCTGCTGAAGTTGGTAACATCAGCAATAATCTCCTTGCTTGTCATCTAGTGGTCATCCCTGCTTCCCAGGACTAAAACTTAGGAATTATTTGCTTCTCTTTAAATTCAGAATCCCTTAATTTTCTTTTAAACGTCTGCCAGTAGCCTTAGGTCACTGATCAGTAATTGCCCCTTCAACAACAGCCGCGTTTACCAGTGCTGTAGTGGAACACATCTGGATAAAGCACAAGCCTTTCAGTCATCCCAATACCTTGTCTCTTAAATTCCTCTCTGCACTCTGCAGTACTTCGTGTCCTCTTACTGACTGCACGCTACATTTTGTAATTCAGTTCCTTTCTTAGACCTCCCGTGCGTCTCGTCAGGCTGTTTGCAGTCTCTGTGCATTAAAGGGCTGTAGTACCCTGGCTTTCATGTCTGAGGGTAGAATTTGGTGTATTCAGCCGTGAGAACAGGCCAAAGGAGGATTTTAGTGCTATTTTCAATGCCCGAATGGCAAGGTGTGGAGAATATGGAGCCCAAACTCCTCCTAGAGCAACAAAATGACAGGACAAGAGGTAACAGACAAAAATTGCCATAAAGGGGAGTCTGGTTAGATAATAGAAATGGTTTTTCCCTCACAGTCAGGGTGGTTGAAGATGGGACAGGAGCCCAGAGTGGTTGTTGAATATCTGCTCGTGGATATCTCTATTCAAACCTCGGTTGCACAAAACCTTCAGCAACCTGCTCCACGTTGGCTGCACTGTGGGCAAGGGATTGGACCAAGTGACCTCCGGAGATCCCCTCAAATCTTAATTATTTTGTGATTCTGTGCCACGGGTTTTCTCCTTTTAATGCTCTTGGCAATATGATAGCGATCGTTTCTACAGGGTTATGTTGGTTCTTGCGTTTGGTTTTGGACTTACGGGTAGGTCGTCTTGTAAACTCCAAAGTGCCTCCTCGAAGTGTTGCAGGTAACACAACTGGGATGATTCTTCTACATGTTAAAATTGGGAATAGTTAGCCTGGTTAGCGTATTTCCTGGACAAGACGGCTCTTGATCTTCCCTTCCTTCTCTAGGATAGTTCATTGGCTTAATTGCTTTGAGAACAATCCCTTCTGCCTCCCAACACTCCTTATACCCAAAGGCTAATTTGGTCAGAATCTAGAAAAACATATTGTCTTGCCTTGCATTAGAAGGTTTATTCTATCACCCTTAATTGCTACAAGATTCTCTTCTGCTTTAGGCCCATTGAAATGAAATTGGGCGACTATCTTTTTATCTTCTGAATGTTTCCTTCTGGCCTTTATTATTGCTTGTGGATCTTTTCAGCTGCAAGAGGGTGATGTTTGCTGTGGGTGTGAGTTGTATGCTCATCGAGCTGTAATTCTTTTAAGTTGTATGCTAATAAATAAATAACTTGCAAGCTGTGCTAAACTCCTTTAATCCCTTTACAGAATTTCTTCTAACTTTCCACTGTATTAAGAACGACCAAATGGTTTTGATACCTGGGTTTGAGCGATTGCCGTTTTATTTTGTCCTATTCAGGTTGCTATTAAACAGATAAACCTGCAGAAACAGCCCAAGAAGGAGCTGATTATTAATGAGATCTTGGTAATGAAGGAGCTAAAGAACCCAAACATCGTCAACTTCCTGGACAGGTAAATGTGGCCAGTTCATCGATTCCTTCATCCCCAGGGGTTTGCAGAGGTTTTAACTTGATTTGCTTACACAGATCCGTACCTGGGGGGTCTTATAAGCAAATGAAATTGTATTTAGGCTTGTCATCTGAAAAAAAAATAACAGGTCATCTGTCACGTAGGGTGGTATCCTGCCCATTTAGGTCGTAAGAAGCACACAGCTTTTATTGGCAGCATTTACGTTTCATGTTGCCTTCCAGAGATGAACTTCCTTTACTGTTTGTCTTGAAGTGCTCGTGAATCATTTGGTTGCCCGGCTCTTCTCAGTCGTTTTCCAGTTCTCGATCTCGTGACGGCAAACGGGCGCGCTCTTCGTTTTCTGTTTGTAGTTACCTCGTAGGAGATGAATTGTTCGTGGTGATGGAGTATCTAGCTGGAGGCTCGCTAACAGATGTGGTCACAGAAACGTGTATGGATGAAGCGCAGATTGCTGCTGTTTGCAGAGAGGTGAGTGTTGTCGTTGAATTGAGGCGGTAGAGGAATGAAGGCGCACTCCTAGAATTTGTGGTACGCTTAAGTTAGGACTAATTACAACAATTACCGTTGGAGCCATTGAGTTAGGAAGAATGAACGGTACCGAGAGCAGAAATCAATATCAAAATAACAGAAAATAACGAGTTTAACTCGGAAAATTGGGGGTTTGCGAGTTGTAACACGAGAGCTCTGGCAGTTTTGAGCTGGGTGTTTGGGGAGGGTAGGAGATGGAGCAAACAAAGATTTGGGGGTTGGTACCTGGGTTGCCCAGTCCTGCCGACAGTTTTAACAGTAAGATTATTAATAATGTGCATTGAAGTTGAGGGAAGAGCAACGAAGGAGTTTAGCAGGTGGGAAAGAATGTATTTTTTAACTTTGACTACCAAAGAATATTCAAAGGCACTAAAAAAACCTTGAGTAATCATATATAGGTAATATAGACTGTAGAGATATAAGCATGAAAAAGAAAAAAGCCTGAAAGCTTCAGAGTATTTTCCAATTGGAAGAAGGGGAATTGTGTTTGCTTAGAGTGTGAAAGTGGATCTGATGAAACAAGAATAATTTAAAGAACATGTACTAAAATACAGCTGAACTTGGTGCAGACTATCCCTTCCTCGTTCTCCTGGTGTGTGAAATCTATAGCTTCGTGACAGCTGAGCTTGCTTTATGGATTTCTCAGAAGAACAATTCTCCAGAAGCTTGTAATTGGAATAATTTTAAGACTGCAGTAAGATATCAAATGGAAGAGTTAAAAATAGCTGAAGTCACAACTTGTTGGTGGTTTCTGCCCTGAGTCAGAGCACCAGCATCCAGCTCAGGCTTGATTTATTAGGGCAGAAGGAAAAGTAATTGTATTATCTGCTGGGCAGAAGAAACTTAGACTTTTAAGGACTCCATCTGACTACATCAGGGTAACATCTGCTTTTTGATGACTCAACAAAAAGGAGGGGATGGAAAGCAAACTTGTACCTTAACATGTACGGACAGGTAACGCTTTCCTGAGAAACTAGAGCTGGAAGCGGAGAACTGAAAGTAACTGTTGCCTGTAACAGTAATTAGCTTTTCTGAGGAAAAAGTCTGATATTGAACCATCGTACTTCATCAAAACTCTGCTGCCCGGTGTGTGAGATGAGCTTCATTCTGCAAGTCAGGGCCACTGCGCTAAAGCAAGTGAAGTCACAAAAAACCCACCAAAAAATTACATCCGTGCCAAGTTGCAAATGGTAAATGTTCTGCTTGTATCGAAAGAGAAAAAGCTTGCAATTTTTTTCCTTTTATTCTCAAACAGCAAAAGTACATTTAATTATGTTTTTAGGCAGGAAGTTAGTGTGAAAGGTTTTAATCAAAAAAACAATGCAAAATATATATATGACTTTCATAATGAAGGTGTTTTACAGCCTTCACTGTAGGAGAAGTTTCATGAGTGTTGAGAACGAACTCTCACCAATTCCTCTTGGTGACACTTCAGGCAGAAAAGCTCTCGCTTCATCCTTTATTGTTCCTCTGTAGAATTTGTGGGATGTACCAAAATTAACGTCTGGGATTTCTGAGAGCATCTTGAGTGATGAGTTTAATTTATAGGTTTGTTTTAAATAGCAGAGAAACTGGTTAAAAAAATGTTGACCTCATGAGATCTGGAGAGTACTTGTAGCACAAGAGCTTCCTCTGCTGGTTATTTTAAAGAATACCTCTTCTATTTTTACTACTCAGTGCTGGCTGAGGGTGTAAGCATTGCTTTTGAATCTGTGTTCACATCCACAAATTGTGTTTCCGTATGCTGAATATTTCTTTTTCTCCTCCCATCCAGTGTTTGCAAGCTCTTGAGTTCCTACATGCCAACCAGGTCATCCACAGAGACATTAAAAGCGACAACGTGCTGTTAGGAATGGATGGATCAGTTAAACTAAGTGAGTAGCAGACCACTATTTCAATACTCAGTTTTCCCTTTCACGGTAAACTTTGACTTGGAAAGTGTAAATCGATAGGAGAGTTGACTGGAAAACTTGAAGTGAACTTTTATTGGCTCTGAGTAATAGGAATTCGTTCTGTATTATAAAATGCATAATCCGCAGGTAGCAGATATTGAAATTCTGAGGGCCCGAGGACAGAGGCTGTGAGCGCGTTAGACCGGAAGGATGTTGAAGCAAACCTGTTGCCACACGAATCCGTTGGCAAATATGAAGTAACTGGCACCAGGCAGTGAAGCAAAGTTGGGAATGATTGCAAGAGAAAAGTTGCAGCGAACTGCAGTTGCTCCGTTAGTCTCCTCAGGTTGCTTTTAATGCTTTGCCACTAACGAGAACATTATTAACCATTTATATTGCAGTCTAGCCTTATGCTGTGCCTGTGCCGGGTCTCCTTTTCTTGGACCGAAAGTGTAACACACTTTTGTTAATATAATCATGAAATGTCAAAAGAAACTGCTTGCTTTTCAGGTAATTGTCGTGCATGCATGGGCTTGTGTACAGTAAGTTAGTTTCTGCCGTGTGTAAACGTTTGTGGCAATAAAAAAATGTGAAACCACATGAAGAAACCGTCAGGATTGTTGGGAGAGAGGCACGTTGTCTGACTTCTTGGTATGCAGGAATGTGCAAAGCATAAAGCAACCGGAGAGCTAAGGGATGGTGTTTTTACGGTTGGGTAGGAATTTGAAATGCCATGAAAATGTATCTCAGCAATATCCCTTACTCGTGATAGTTTGCAGTCTCATATGGGTTATAAAGAAAGGTTATGAGCAACCTGATTTGCTTACCAGTGTTGTTGGATGCACTGCTTGCTTGCATAGGAGGTTTTATTTTTTTTTTTCAAAGGGTGTGATGTGTTTGTGCAAAAACTGGGAATTCAGAGGCTGAAGATGAGTGAGTAGAGGATGTGGCTGTGAAGAGTTAGCTGGAGAAGGCTCAAAAATAATAGAGCTGTCAAAGCAAAGCAAAGCAGAGTGGTGAAAGGACAGGGTTAGCAGCCTGTGTTAAGAAGCATCGGCCCCAGGAGGAAGGTGAGGAGGAAGGAGAGACAGGAGAAAACAAGAGTTAGCTGTAAAAAATGTCCTGTATGAGGGGGAGATTCTGTAATCAGCGATGAGACAAGCTGTCTCATCAAAGCATTCTTTGTCTGGGTGCTCCCAGAGCTTCTCACAGTTGTTTAGGGTGAAAGAAGCTCCACCTTCTTGTCGAGTTCTTCCCCTTCTCTGGGGGAGTTTGGCTTCTGGGGGGCTGGTGGCAGGAGAAGGGGGAGATCCCAGCCTGCCCGTCACCACCACGGCCCTGCACCCGGTCTGCTGGTTGGTGAAACTGGCTTCTGCGTCTTGCCTGTCTCTTCTCACTGGGGGCGTGATGCTGAAGGCCTTGCTGGTAGGTCAGGAGAAACCCACTGCTGGTTTTCTGGTGTCTTCATTGATGTACACTGTGATTTGAGTTGAGTGGGACACCTAATAAAGGCCAGGAAGTGCTGACGAGGAGCTCAGTTGCTGCTATAGGTCTATTTTTTTTTCCTTTTTTTCTTTTTTTCCTTCTTTTTTTTAAAGGCAGCATCTTGACAATTGGGGTGTGGGCAGTTCTTTGTTCAATTGCACTCTTGGTACAACTTCACACTTTCACGACCGTGGCTCTGTTGTCAGCACTGCGTGGCGTGACACTTTCAAAAGTGACTCGAAATCTTAAATTCTCTCTCTTTCTCTCTCTCTCTCTCTCTCTCTCTTTCAAACTTAGTGTCAATGATAAGGTAAAATCTGTCTCCTGCCTTAACTCTGTTCTTATTGATGCTTTACATGCCTGGGAAATGGGAGTGCTGCAGCTGGATAAAGTAACATGATGGGACATGCCTTGCTGCTGCACCTGAAGGCTATAGGAATAGGTGACTTTTCTCGTTTTCTTAAGTGTGGTTGTTCCCTCCGGTAGTTTCCTTGTGGAAAGGTTTGTTCGTCCAGGTTCCTTCTGCTGAGTGGGGTAGCGTTTCACTTATCTGAAGCCTTGTTTCCGTGTGTCTGTCAGCTGTAGTACCCGTATTTGGTGGCCAAAATGCTGTGAAATGTCAAACTCGATAGCCGCACATATTAAATCTGTTTAGCAGGGCAGAAGCTGTGGTTTGTAGATTTGTGTGTTCTACATCAGGCTGTGTAACCTGCCATGCACGGAACACTCGCCTTCTGTGTTCTGTGTGATTACTGTATTTTTTGGGGCTATTACCAGTCTAGGAATCTTGAAGACATCAAAATACCGTTCTGCAGGGTAATAATATTTGTGTCGCTTTTCCGGAGGACAAAAAGCCTTATCTTCACGCCACGGAAGTCTGCCCTGCTTAAACACCTTCAGGTTTTGTACACGTCTTGCACGCTGGATTTTGTAGTATGGCCAACACGGCAGGGGGAAGGAAAAAAAGGAGACACCCCCGAGCCCCTCAAGTGTGAAGGAGTAAAATATATGTGTAGTAATAGAGAAATCTTCTAGGAAATCCAATTCCTTGATGTGCACCGATTTAACTTTTTAACGTTCCGTTATCCTGCAGCCGACTTTGGGTTCTGTGCTCAGATCACCCCCGAGCAGAGCAAGCGCAGCACCATGGTGGGAACCCCGTACTGGATGGCTCCCGAAGTGGTGACGCGGAAAGCGTACGGCCCCAAAGTGGACATCTGGTCTCTGGGCATCATGGCCATTGAGATGGTGGAAGGAGAACCCCCGTACCTCAACGAAAACCCCCTGAGGGTAAGGAGCCCAGGTGTTTGCCGGTGTTTACCATATGAATGTTTTTAGTTAACTGTCTACGTTAAAAAGAAAATGAAACAAAAAAAAACACAACAAGCTTCAGCAGCGCAAGAAAATTCCTCCACGCAGAATGCACCCATCTTGAATTTGCAGTCAGCCCTACCCTGAATTTTTCTGTTTAGAAGATGAGTACCTGCTTGTAACTAAAATGTTGGACTTTGAACTCAGTTTTCTGTCCTAGTTTAGGGGAAGTAAACCCATTAGGTTATGAAAAACGCTGCTTGTGTCAGAATCTGATATTTTCTTTGCCAAGGTAAGCATCTGTTGCCAAAAGATGTTAAATGTTATTTTGCTATCGGTAAGAACAGGTCACGACTGTGTAGAATTGTGGCATTCTTGGTTTTTATCTTGTCAAGGAGAGGAGAAGTGAGCTGCAGAGCCCTTTGTGATCTAGAATAAGGGATCGCCACTGGGCAGCTCCATTTGGCATCTTTTTTGGTTATACGATATTCCTCGTTTTACAGGCGCTATATTTGATAGCAACTAATGGCACACCAGAGCTGCAGAACCCCGAGAAACTGTCCCCGATATTCCGGGATTTCTTGAACCGATGTTTGGAGATGGATGTAGAGAAAAGAGGGTCAGCCAAAGAATTGCTACAGGTGAGAATCACCTTCCCCTCACAGCCTGAGATACAGAAGCCACGAGGAAGGTCAGGTTGTGATAAACCGCACTGTAGCGTCACTGCTTTTACTGCGTTTTCCTCTGAGGACTCTACTGGAGAGCAATTGGTAGGAACTGCAGTCATCAAAAATTGCAATTTATACTCTGAAGTCTTTTAGTAATCCGTGCCTTCATTCTGGCACTGCTAAAGCATCCAACAATTTACAAACTTACTTTAGTAGAGACATTGAAGTGAGCAGAATGGGACTGAGAGAAGATATTCGAGCAGGAAATGTGTTTGTAGTGAATTATTGAAAAAGGAACGGCCTAATGCTCTTTTTGAGGTGAGAAGGAATGATTATTAAGTGCTCCGGGTCTGTCCCTTCAGGAGCAAGGCGTCGCTTTTCAGACCTCAGGATGAAAATATGTAAATATATGGATTTACTGGCTTTTTAAATAGCGTGTTTCTCTAATTTACCGTGTTTCTCTCTTCCTGGCAGCATCCCTTCTTGAAACTGGCCAAACCTCTGTCTAGCTTGACGCCACTGATCTTGGCAGCCAAAGAAGCAATGAAGAGTAACCGCTAACATTACTGCCACAGCCTTCATCCCTTTTTTGTTTGTTTGTTTGTATTTTACAAATCTTTATAATATATGGAATTGTTACACATCCGGGGGGAGGGAAGGGATTTTTTGGGGGGGGGGGTTGGGAAATGTCTGCAAAAGGGAAGAAACTCTCATCCAAAAGACACCCAAAATAAATTGTGGTGCCTCTAGCGATCCCTGTCCGGGGTCCGGAAGGAATCAAGGACTGAATTACTGGCCTTTTATTATTTTGTTTTGCAGACAGCCCAGAAATGCCACTTATTGTGCCCGGGGTTTTAAGGGTTGGTTTTTTTTAACAATTTCGCTGTAGCAGCTCCCATTCATTGTACCCTTCTGGGTACTTTCAATACTTGAATGACAGATTCAAGCTTTCAGAGAGCAGTACTAATTTTACCTGCTGATCTCTTTTCACTCTTCTCTTCCTCCCCTCTACCTGCTCAGTTTTACGTCACTCTGGTAAGCTCCCGTTTGACGAGATTCATGGCAAGTGTGACAAATGTGAAGGTACATCTTGCCCCTCGTTTCTTGTATGGATTAGCTGTTACTGTACTGTAGAATTGACAACTTGGCTACTTAAGAAATCGTAATGTATTCAGATGGCGTTTTGCTTTTTAAGAGGAAACTGGAGAGAGGGGGAAGAGAAGCATTCAGCTGTTTCTCATACGCCAGCGCTCTGTGGACTTTTTAATCGAAGATGTGGCCTCTTTGTAGAAACGTAACGATTGGTCGAGTCTTTGGATGTCAGTTTATGGATCTGTAGGTAGGGGTCAGCTACTTTATTTATGATCAAATGATCAGCTATAGTCAGGGCAAGAAAAAAAATTCCAGCTGTCTTCCTGTCTGCTCTTTATTTTCCCTTTAGACTTGCTGGCCAGAAGCTTAGGGGATGATGTGCTTGGTGCGGTGGGTGGTTCAAAAACATGTATCTGTGCTCCGACTCGGGCTTTGGAAGTTATGCTGGTGCCTTTGACTTTTTTATTTTACATTTCCCTTCTTTGTATCAAATACATTTTTGTATATGTTGTAATTTTTTCCTCCCCCCCCCCAAGCAAATAATGCATCAACCTATGGAGTTGTCAGAGTTTAAGTATTAGAGCTATTTTTTCCGATTTTGTATGTGCTCCATTTGTACTAATGAAATCGAAAGAACGAATCATCGGATCTGAGGACACTGAAGGAACAGGTTTGTTTTTTTTTTTTTAAAAAAAACATTATTCGAACGGAAGATTATGAACACCTGGACGTGCCGAGGCGCTGCTTCGGGAGGGGAGCACGAGTCCGCGGAGCTGGCCGGAGGCCGAGCAGATGTGCCGCATCCACCCATCCCATCTCGCTAACGTCGTTGTACCGGCTGGGATGGCTGAAGCCGAACGTTTAGCGCAACAAGTGCCTCCCTCTGAAGGACAGCGAGCGACTCGAGCGCTTGAGTTCTTGAGGTGTTACCAGGGCCAAGTGTATACGAGCCCGTGTCCCGGATTCTTCTCGTGCTGCGCTCTATGCATTTCAGCTTCCCCGACTGTTTAAGGAAGAGCCAACTGTAGTTGCCATGTGCCAAATGATTCTGTGACAGAAAACCAGTGCTTATAGTGGGATTTTATTGCGTTCCCAGTGGGGCAGGACCTGGGACGGGGATAGGGTTATGGCTGAGTATGGACGGAGGACCCTGAATAAAAGCTTTTTGCACACTTTTGCAACCATTGCTGGCAGAGGATAGAAGTAATTTTCAGATAATTTTTGACATTTGCTTAGCGAGGGAGCTAACGACGTGTTGGGGGCTGGTAGCCAAGGTGGTGACAAAACCAATTTCCAGGTGAGAGCAGCCAGGACAGCGGAGTTTGGTTGTGGTGACGATGGAGGGGAAGCGGGACGAGGGTCTCGAGGCTTCTAGGAGACGACGTGGTACCAACAAGACGCTTTTTTTGCGCTGCGGGATCGCGGTCCAGCTTGCGTTCTGCTCTTGCGTGGTGGTAAAACTTTGCCGGATAAATTATATTAATTACTCCATCAAAGGAATAAATCCCTCCAGCTGTCAGGGTAAGAATAGCTGTGGTTTAAAGTTTGAGGAGGTGCCTCATTCCAGTCAGGTCAACTATTACGAGCCGTGGGTGCTGTGAACACCGTGATGATGAGGTCTGTGGTTTGAGTGTGTCTGACTCCCTGATCAGGTAGAGAGGAGGCTTGGCCGAGGATAAAAAACCCCGTCATACCCATGATACCCTCTTTGTTCATTGCTGGCAATGGACTTTGTGAAACTCCTTGTGCCAGAGTTAAACTGGGAGATTTTTCTTCTTTCTTTTTTGTGGGGGTTTGTTTTTTTTTCGATGGCACAATCTAGACAGGAAGATAATTTGCAATAAATTTATTATTTTTTTTTTAGATAGAAAACCAAGAAATCACGAGTAATTTTAACTTATTAGTTCACTTTTATTGATGAATGAGGATGATTCAAAACGTATATTAGAAAATTCGTCCAATTTAGTCTACTTAGGCGATGATTTCCGAACTTCCAGCCATCTTGGCGCACAAAACTTGGCCCCATCCAGAAGATACCAAAACGATCTCGGTGCTTGCTGTGTGACCTGGAATGGTGTTTAGCTCTCAAGTTGAGAAGCGTCCACACCTCCCCTTCCCCATGCAGCAGTTTTATTATTAAAAAATGAGGGTTTTTGTGCCTCCTGCTGCCAGAAATCGCGGTCAAGAGGTGGAGCTGACGGACGAGCAGAGCCGGGAGCAGGTTGCCAGGCTGTGCTTTCGTGTCGTAGTGAGTCGGGCGTCGCTTTTCTAACGATGTCAGCTGGTTGCGTCTGCAAAATTGAAACGCGTGAGCTGTGTTCTGTTTCGTTTTTTCCCCCGAAGGGAGCAGATTGGTGTCCGTAGGACTTGCTGTCCAGCTCTGCTGTGTCCCTAGGGCAGAGTTTGTGCAGACGATGCTGAGGGAAGGATCGCGTTGGAAAACGCCGGGGTCCCCGTTTGTCTTGCTCTCTCTCGGATGCCAGCGCCAGATCCTGAGTCAGGACCAAAAACGCGTGTGATACGCGTGGAGCGTAACGTATAGCGGTGCGGTTAGGTGGATATATACGGAGCGGGGCAGCTTATGGCCGAGACGCAAGAGTGCGGGGAATGTGCGGCACATGGGATCTTCTTGTTATCGTGGAATAACCCCCCGACTTTTTGTTCAAAGCAGCCTCGGCGCTGGGAATGTGCACTTTGAGCTGCCTTAGGCGTTAATGAGAGTGATTGTGGGCAGAGCAGATGGGACAGGCAGGGTCCCCATGGCGGAGGGGACATTGGGTGGCTGGGGAGGGCACAAGGAGGTTGTTAAGGTTCTCTCTGCCTAGAGTTTAATAAATAAAAGTCTCTGGTCTGTTTTTCCCCTCTGTCAATGGAAATGGAAGTAGGCGCAAGCTTTCCTTTTTATTTTTTTAACTGTCTTCAGATTTTAATGTTGCCTTTTGTGTAATTTAATCCCATTATGTTATTTAATTGTTACTGCAATATTAACTACTGTATTTGTTGACTTTGTTTAATAACTGTTCTTTCAGGGCTAGAAATAAACTTTTAAAAAACATTTGGGTTTTTTCCCCACTTCCCCCGTCATGAGTTCTATACCTTCGAAGACAAGAGTAGCTGAACAGAGTACATGTTCAGATGTCTTAATGAGATTAATAGAATGTATTTATAATTAAGCTTCTTACGAATGCTTTAATTATGATGGATGTCATTTGATGCTATCCTAGCCCGCCCTGTTTCTTTTAAAATTTGATTACTCCTCAGCATCTGTACCAACCTCACGATAACCACCAGTTTTCCATGCTGCCGACACATGGTTGTGCCTCAGCAAAACGCTCTGGATCGCTGATGGGAGGAGAGCGGCTCCAAAACGCCCTTCTCACCCCACAAGGAGGAGAGATCCCGTGATCCCGTGCTCCTCTGGCACGGCCAGCAAAGCCAAGACCAGCCCAGTTCATCGCAGTCGCGTCTTCATCCACCGCCTTCTGGTCGCGACTGGGGCGGGAGCGATGGGAACGCGATGGTGATCCAGGAACTATTCCGAACAAGACGCCTTATTGCACCGTCAATATCATCCGATTTCCTGCCCGTCTGGCACAGGCGATGTGGGGAACGAGCTGTCCCGGTACCTGCTCGGAAGATGCTCCCGGTGGTCGGCGTTTGGCCGGCAGAGCCGAACGGGGTGAGGACGACACCGGGTGTCGACAGCTCGCCTGGGACTTGGGGTGAGATGGATGGCGCCTCTTGCTTTGCTGCGGAGCCTCGCTCACGTTGGCGTGGCAGCTCAGCTGAGGGAAAAGGACGTCTAGACGCGTTTGCTTTGGAGTTGAGACCAGTTCGGTTGAAATCCAGATGGAATTTCTGTCTTGGTTGTGAATGTCAAGGGCTCGTCGTGTGGTGCGTTTCCCACGTGTTTTTGGGAAATCGTCTCTTCCCCTTTCTTGCGTGTTGTGCAAGCTTTGCTCAAACCACTGACGAAGGGAAACGAAGAAACCACTCGACTTCAGGAGCCTTTTCATCCAGGCATGAGAATGTTGTTTTGCACGAAGCACTGTCTCTTCAGGTTAATTAATTTGTTGTAGTATCTTTATATATAATTCACCCTTCATGCATTTAAACCGATTTTCTCCAACTCTGCATCTAAGTGATTTGGCGTTTAATTTCTGGGGGAAAAGGTTGGCAAGAGGGGGGAGAAGGTGCTTAGTGGAACTCGCTAATTTTCTGGGTATCGGTGCTTGTGCTGCTTGAAGGAGAGCAGAGTTTTGCCTGAACGTGGGTTGCACAAGGTGAAACTCGCTAGTCCTGACTTGATTAATCCTGTTAAGTCTTGTGTGAGCTTCCTCATCATCTAGACTAAAACCAAGAGCAGCCCCATCTTTTTGGATCCCTTTATTCAAGATCGGGTGTTTAAAACATCGCTCTTCAAGATGCTGAATTTGAGGAAGGCGCTGGTTAAAACCAGGATGAAAACCTGGAAAGGATCTGCATTTCTAGTTAGCTTTTTTGCAGTGATGCCCCAAGACAAGCGTTGGGTTTCAGCGCGATTCGCCTGGCTCGTGCGCCAGCACAGCAGTTGTCTGCAAACCCCTGCTGCCGGCGGTTTGTACAGCTGCATTTTTCCCCCCTTATTTTTATAACTTGCCTTTTGCTCCGAAGATTGTTTTTTAATAAAAATAGCCATCCTCAGTCACGTGAGAAAGGGAACGCGCAGCTGCTGCGCTCAGCTGGATTCGCGTGGTTGCTCCCCAGATGTGTGGAGGAAGCAGGTTTTTCCCAAGAGCTTTTTCCCCACTTTGAGCTCCAGCCTAAGGAAGGATTTTTTTTCTTTTTTTTTTTTCTCGAGGTGGGGAAAAATATGAACACGCAAGATCGGTGACTTTCTGATGATAATTTCTCTATTTGCAGCCTGTTGCGAGGGAGGAGGGCAGTGCCAATGCACCTTCTTGTGCCATCATTCCCTTATTGCAATGGTGATGCTGCTTTTTCCCATTCTTGTCCTCCCACCGGTGTCTGCGGGGAGAATTTCTTCCAGTGCATTGCCACTTCATTGCGAAACCCATTTTACCTATTGAGCCAATTATTGGAACAGCCTAGAGGGACTGAGGATGATTATCATCATTATTATTATTAAATTTATTATTAAATTATTCTTATTCTTACTATTACTATTATTATTTAAAATGGGATTTACCCACTGGGAAGTTGGTGATTGCTCATTCATTAGGACGCTAAAAGGCCACCAGACTTTTGCTTTGGAGAAGATGTCTTGAGGCAGTAGAGAGAAGGATGGAACTAGAGCAGCAGACGGTGTCTGGATGCATAGATGATGCATCTCGATGTGCAGATGATGCATGTCGATGTGCAGATGATGCATCTCAATGCACGGCTGATGCATCTCAATGCACAGATGATGTGTCTCGATGCCCAGTTGATGTGTCTCAATGCACAGATGATGCATCTCAATGCACGGTTGATGCGTCTCGATGCCCAGTTGATGTGTCTCAGTGCACAGATGATGCGTCTCAATGCACAGATGATGAGTCTCAATGCACAGATGATGAGTCTCAATGCCCAGTTGATGCGTCTCAGTGCACAGATGATGAGTCTCAATGCCCAGTTGATGCGTCTCAATGCACAGATGATGAGTCTCAATGCCCAGTTGATGCGTCTCAGTGCACAGATGATGCGTCTTGATGCACAGACTCCAGTTCCTGGTGTTTTCCGAAGGGCTTGTGGATAACAAATCTGGCTCGTTACAACTGCACATGACCAGAGGACCCTGCTGTGACTCGGGGCATCTCCACGGGATATTCTGGAGGGGGAACACAGGCTCTCTTCCCATCCTGGGTACAGCAGTGACCTTCCTGGGGATCAACATCTCCCTTGAATTCAAGGTTTTTAGACCTGAAGACGATCCACCTTTGTTATTTTCCCTCCCAGCAAATGCTTGTTTTAAGGATTCCTGTTGTTTCACGCGGCCCGATTAACCTGTGGCTCTCCGAGGCTTTTTTGCCCGGCTGCCTGTGTTTGGAACCCCATGGGCAGGTCCCTCCTGCCTCGTCACAGCAGCCGATAACCGGTCCTTGCTCCTGGAAAGCTCTTATCCACCAGTAAAACTCACCTTAAATAACCCCACAGCTGCACTCGCCCGTAGCTGTTGCCGCTTTGTGGGCGCAAATAGGAGCCGGTGTGGTTCTTGCTCAGCTTTTGTTGCCTTGCAGTGTTTTCGGAGGGTGTTTGTTTTACTTAACTGTGGAAATGCCAGCTTGTTCCTCTCCCACGGCTGAAAAAGAAAAAAATCCTGTGTAAATTATCAGCATTTGAAGCTATTGTAGTTCTTGACAGCCCGGAAAGCAAATTTGGTTTAGGAAAGACATGGTTCCAGCCACAGGAAAGAGGTTTTCGGTGGGAATATTTGAATTTTGAATATATTGAATGAATTTTTTGGCAATTTTTTGACAATTTTAGTTAGCCCGTCCCCTTCTGCTGTCAGCGCTAAAGTGAGATGGGAAACGGGCTGCTTCATACCTCTTATTTAATCCCGTTAATTATCCTTGTAAGTAACAGGTCCCAGCTCCTCTCCCCAGCCTGGGTTAATGTCCCACAACTGCAGGATGTGTCATGGGCATAATTACAACCAGTGGATGGGAAATAAGGTTTTTAAAGGCCTCCAAACACTTCACTTTAAAAGAAACAGAGGAAAATCAGTTCCTGTGGGATGGGAAATGTTGGGATTTTTTATTTTTTTCCCCGTTTTTATCATGGGTGTCACAATGTTTTGCACATCACAGCTGCATTTGAAGGAGCAGGATGGGAATGCGCGTGATTTTTAGGCATTGGCACGTGGCAGCTTTCTCTTGGAAGAACAGCAAGAACATTTAGTGTAAGTGGTATATTTTAACCCTATTTTAATTTTTTTGTTAGAATCATAGAATGATTGGGGGGGTGTTGGGGATCCCCTGTGCAAAGTGCTCATCATTCTGCATCCCGGGACCTTGTAAGGTTTTATTTCTTAAAGACGGGAGTTTGAGACACGCAACAGTAGAAAATAATTGGGTTGAAACGTTCAGTTTTTGTGGTGTTCGCAGAGAGGAGGAGCTTTGTCTGAGCAACGCTTTGCCAGAGGTGAACTTTCATGCAGCCAGAAATATTAATTTCGTGAGTTGTTTAAAGCATGTTTCATCCACCTTTATTCAGGCGAGGTCGTTTGCTCATTTGAGGTAAATACGCACGCTCATCTTGCCTTCCGGAGAGAGAAATTGGTTCGAAATGGTTAAATTGGGATACGTTTTGAGGCAGGCCAAGGAAGCCGGGGCAGCTGTGATGGGGAGGGCTTGGATCATGGGCTGTTGTGGTGCGGACTCGCCAAGTGCCGTGAGCTGTGGTCACCAGGGACCTTCCCAAAGCCGCCCCGGGGTCACACTTGGTGACAGCAATGACTGTGCGGGGACGGGAAACGTGAGCTCAGGGTGGTGAAACTTGTGCTGCGGAGCAGGGAAGTGACCCAGAATTATTTGTGCTTTGTTAACGGCGAGTCCTTGATAACGTGACGTTATCAACCCCATCCCACCCTTCCTGCCACGGCACACGATTTTCTCTGTCCCTTTTTGTCCCCACAGACCCCAGCGGTGTGAGTCGGGGGGTCCCCGGTGACCTGGGGGGAGTTGGTGCAGAGGATGCGACACTGGAGCAAACACGGTGTATTTTGTCACCTGGTGTATTTTGTCACCTACGATGGCCGTTGAGCCCATCATGTGTTTGAAGGTCTGACCCAGGCGTGTTCAGAGGTTTAGATGGCGCGGGTGTCAGAAGTCAGGTAACAACAACACCATGGGATGGTTTTGGTGGAGCTGGGAAAGATCCTGTCACCAGTACACGTGTCACCAGCAGGAGTGTAAATGTCACTGTCACCAAAATCCCACCTGCGATTAGTGCTGCCAACAAACGAGGTGAAGTCTTAGGAAGCAGTAAGCAAAGCCAGGCTTTCAAACTGGCCCAAGGTGGACTTTACTGTGGCTTAGAGTGGCTCTGCCCTGGAGAGGTGTCATCTCCTTGTGTGGATTCCTGGCTTTCTCAGAGTCTCCTTGCATCCCAGGCTTTGGGATTGGGGCAGTAAGTGATGTTTTATGGCACCACGTAGGAACAAAACGAAGGTTTTTGCTCCTGGAAGCCGTGTGGGAGCTGCTGCAGGCTCTGGGGTGTGAACGCCGGGGGTTGGAGGCTCAGCGGTGGTGGAGATAACACTGGGACCTGCTCGCTGGGGCAAACACCTTGTCGGCTGATCCAGCTGTGGCAAGTCCATCGGCTCCCGGTGCAGCCGGCACTGTCCCCAGAGGAGGGGACAGCACGTGTGGCAGTTCCCAAGCCCGTCGGGCTGCGCCACGTTTGCTTACGCGCGGCTTTATAAAGAGGAGGTGCAGTTTTCCCTGCTCCTTCCCCGGGGGTTTGGTCTGAGCTCCCCACGGCGCAGCCTTTGCCATGGCCGGCCTGAACGTCTCCATCGCTTTTTTCTTCCTGGTTGTCGGGGTGTGCCAGGCGTTCAGGTGCCTTTCCAAGAGGCTCCTGTGCCCCGGAGCGTACGGTTGCCTCGCCAGAGAACTGGCCGGCTCGTTCCAGTTGTGCGCCAGCTGCCTCGAGCTGAGGATGCTGGTGGAAATAGGCCCGTGGGGCGGTGGCTTTGGCCCAGACGTGGTCCTCACCCTGCTCTTCATCCTCTTCGCTGTTCACGGAGCCTCTTTCGACGGAGCATCCGCCAACCCGACCGTCTCGCTCCAGGAGTTCCTGCTCCTCGAGTCCAACCTCGCCGCAACCGCCGCCAAGCTGGTGGCCCAGGCCGCGGGCACGGGGACGGGCTGGGCTGTCACCAAGCTCTACTGGTCCTGGGAGCTGACGCAGTTCCACCTCATCCAGAACCTGATCGCGTCGGAGTGCAGCTCCTCCATCCGCGCCTCCCCGCACCACGCGGCCTTCGCGGAAGGCACCTGCTCCTTCCTCTTCCACCTCGTCCTCCTCAAGCTGCACCAGAGCCGCCCGGTGTACCGTGTCCCTGCGCTGGCAGCCACTGTCACCTTCCTGACCTACACAGGTGAGCAGCACCTGCCTTTCTAAGTCATTTAGAAAAATACCTTATTTGTTTGGCGGGGGGGGAAGGGAGGAACGGTCCCTTTTTCATCTTCCAGGACTTGAGAGATGATTACTAGTACGTTTGTTTTCTACTTATTTTGGGGAATATTAATTCTGGAGTCATAGGATCATTTTGGTTGGAAGAGACCCTCAAGATCGTCAAGTCCAACCGTTAACCTAACGCTGGCACTAAGCCGTGTCCCGTTTGGGGATGAAGGTGACAGCAGGTGAAATGGCACGTGAGGAGCCTGCCCCAAGGCTGGCGGCGTTTTCCCTGAACGTCCCCTAACGCGACCCCGTGGTCCCGCACTGAGCTCTGCTGCTATCAGTGAGGGATTTACCTGAGAGATGCAGCTGCCGCAGCCGCGCCAGAGATGCCCCTGGTGGGCAGGAGGGGGTTGTGGGTCTCCTGCTCCAGCTCTCTGTGGGTCTCCCAAAGGATCCAGGCGAGACTGACGGCCGTGCTTCTCTTCCCACGCAGCCGGGCCCTTCACGGGGGCTTTCTTCAACCCTGCCCTGGCCGCCGCCACCACCTTCCACTGCTCGGGGAGCAGCTTTTGGGATTACGTCCAGGTTTACTGGCTGGGGCCCCTGGCAGGTGAGATCAGGAGGTACCCGGAGCAGAAGTTGGGATGGGGGCAATGGGCAATGCTGGGTGTGACACAAACCGTTCCTGGCAAAGGGCGAGTGTCCTTTTCTGTTCCCCGCTCCCTGTCACTCCAGCCATCCTTTCTCTATCCATTTTTTTAAAATCCAATTTCTACGTGGGACATGGGCAAAACTCTACCTGAGGTCAGAGTTTGCGGGAGATGAAGCAAAGATGTTTTAGGGCAACAATAGGCTGAGCTTTGCTGTTGGGGTGACAGCTGTGGGATGACCAGGGGGAGCTGGGTGTGTGCTGCCTAGAATGCAGAGTTGGGGAGGGAGACTGCTGGCATTTTACGGCCCTTTCGGATCAAAACAAGCCTTGCTTTTATATTAATGATACAATGGTTAAGTTCTCCTTAAAGTAATACAGCAAGGAGTTTTTAGGTACTGTTTCTGGGGGCTTCAGTGGTGCTGAGCTACATTTCGGTCACACCGAAGCTTGCGGCAAGCGCCTGAAAACCCCTGCTCGGCCGTGGGGATGCTCGGTGCAGCCCACGGCCGGGATCCGCGCTCTCGTTTCAGGGATGCTCGCTGCCCTCCTGCTGTACCACGGCAACATCCCGCGACTCTTCCAGAAAAACCTCCTCTACAGCCAGAAGAGCAAATACAAGGTACCCAAGGCGAGGGCGGCGGCGCACGTGGAGGGCAGCGACCCACGTCGGAAGGGGAAAGGGGAGAAGAGCAGCTCCCAGCATCGCGCCTGAGCCGTGGGCAGGGCCACATCGGTCCCTGCGGCCCCTCTCCTGGGACCGGGTTTCCCAGCATGGAGGATTTTGCTGCTCGTCCCATCCGGCATCGGTCCTGCCCGGCCGGTCCCTACTGCAGGGTGAGGTTTCTTCAAAGCGTTGCTGGGTGTCCGAACCGCTGAGCTCCTTTGGGAACAGCTTCAAAATCTCCCCAAATGGTTCAAGCCTGCGTCACCAGCTCGGTGAGGGGAAAAAAACGACGCTTTTGCACAAATTTCTGGTTGTCTTGTCTTGCTAGGAAGCTTACGGAAGGTCAGGGCCATGATGTGGGTGGGCTTGAGCAACCCCCAGGTTATTGTGTTGTGCAATGCTTGAAATAACCTGACTGGGTCTCTTGCAGCCGTAAGAACAAAACATAAACAAGCGATCACCTTGGAAAATTGGGATGAGGAGAAAGCAGGCTTTAATCTTTCGAGTTACTAAATGGGTATCGGTCAAAAATTGGTGTTCTTTGAGTTAAACGGAGGTCATTGGATTACACAGGCTGAACCTGGCAGTTCTTGGAGAGGAATTAACAATGCTCCAGGGCAAGGGAGTTCGCTGGTTACAGGAGACCCTGCTCCTGTGTGGACACGGTGCTTAGCCTGGGTTTTGTGTGCTGTAAGGCACCAAGAGACGGTGCGCAAAGTGTGTGTGGTTAAAAAACGAGAGCCAGACAGCTGGTGTGGGTGAGCGAGCGCGTCCCCGGGCTCCTCTGCATCTGCACAAAGTATTCCTAAAGAAAAAAAATACCATTTGTGGAGATAATAATAATAAATGTTGTGACTGGCATTTAGGTGAGTGGTGTCATTCCTGTGAGCTCTGCAGGGGGGGGGGGAATCGGCCCATCTGATCCCCAAAAGTGGGAGAAGCCGTGATGTCCAAAGGGGCACTGCCGCTCACTCTGGAAGGGGCAGATCTGGGTGGAAACTCTTGTGAGGGTAAGCGGGCCCCCCCTGGGTGATTCTGGGGTCGGGGCACCCCATGGGTGCTGCACCCCAGGTTCTGTCCCTGGGGGGGCAGCGGCTGGGACAACCCCTGGTGCAGCATCCCTAGAGCGGGGCCGCTGTGCATGGCTGGATACTGAGCTGCACCCCTACCGAAACCAGCAAATTTCTGCGTTTTGCAGCGAATAGTCAATTTTGCGGGACCTCTCCGAGCAGAAAACTCCTGAGCTGGGTTATATTCTTGATGCTCTACAGCTTTTCAGAGCAATCGCGGGGCGAGTGCTCCGGGACAGGCTGTGCTTTTCGTGTGATGCTCTGGTTGTACAAGTGTCCCTGCCCCGGGTCACCGTGGCTGGAGCTCAAGCAGGGAAGATCTGCTCCTGTTTATCGAGTTCCAAACGGTGAATAAGGAGGTGGCACCTGATTGAAATCCGGAGTGAACTGAGAGCCCAGGACGGTGTCAGATGCCCGGGAACAAGAGGGGAGCTGGAGCTCTGCAAACCTTGAGACCACCCCAAGACCCAACGGGAGAGACGAGGGAAGGGACCAACGCAGCCCTATGTGGACATGTCTGAGAGGTAAAACTTTATGGAACAAACAGTGCCCCTAAAACGCATGCAGCAAATACCCCAAATACAATGCCCCCGCATCATGCCCAGCTGGATTCTCAGCGCTGCTTGGTCCCTCGTGGGGAATGGCGCTGGGGACCGTCTGGTTTTTATCCTGTTATACTGTGAGCAGGAGATGGGGCACCTTTGGGTGGTAAGCGAAACCTTTGGGTCTCCACATGACTGACCAAAGGAGAGGCTGGGGTGCTCAGATTCCTCCCTGGCAATCTTTCTGAACCTCTTTTGGTTTGGAAATCGTGCTGAAGACCCTCAGCTGCGGCCTCTGTTTACCAAAAAGGATTCGCTGGCTCTGCTTTTGGTTCGAGGGTAAGCGAAAAGTAAGGTTGACTACCCCACCACAGCCCATTCTGGTGGTGTTTTTTGGCCAAGCAGAGCGCAGAATGTTCCTACAGCCGCTCCAAGGGGCGGGTTGGGATGTCTGGCTGCAGAGATGCTCACGAGGCTGCGCTCGGACGCGGAGCTGGTGTCAGCTCTGGGGGAGGATGCCTGTAAATGAGCACAACAGCCAAAAGCAGCCTGTAACTATGGAGTCAAGGAAAAAAAAAACGCTGATTTTGTTTGCTTGCTTGCTTTGTTTTGTTTTCAGGACGTTTTCAGATGTTTGAGGCCTGTTCCTTGGGCTGCTAGGGAGATCATCTACTGCGCAGACTGATGTAATTAAGGGGAACTTAACAGGAGTGACCGTGACTGTTGTTATTTTTAATTAAGCGGCTGCTCTTCCAGCACAGGAATGTGAAGGCGCAGTGGAGGGGAGCCGCAGCTGGACAGACAGACTTGCCCCCAAGCTGTAAATCAAGCTCGCTTGGCCCTGTGCGGTCACGGCCTCTCTGTTGTTGTTGCCCTCCTGGTTCTGCTCCGGGTGCTGGAGCCGGGGCAGCGCAGAGCCCGGGGTGTCCTCTCCGAGGCCTCAGCTGCTGCTCAGGGGTTTCACCCGGTTTGCTCAGGGCCTGCCCTGAAGAGTCGTGTCCGTGAGCCAGCGATGTGCCCGGTGGCCAAGGAGGCCAATGGTACCTGGGGTGTGTGAGGAAGAGTGTGGCCAGCAGGTCGAGCAAGGTTGGAGGTTGTTCCTCCCCCTCTGCTCTGCCCTGGTGAGGCCACATCTGGAGTTTTGTGTCCAGTTCTGGGCTCCCCAGTTCAAGAAGGACAAGGAATTACTGCAGAGAGTCCAGCGGAGGGACACAAAGATGCTGAGGGGTCTGGAGCATCTTTGTGATGGGGAGAGACTGAGAGAGCTGGGGCTGTTGAGCTGGAGAAGAGAAGCTGAGAGGGATGTGATCAATGGGATCGATATCTCAGGGTGGGTGTCAGGATGGACCAGACTCTGTTCAGTGGTGCCCAACGCCAGGGTGAGGGGCAACGGGCACAGACTGAAACACAGGAGGGTCCATGTGAACATGAGGAGAAACTTGTGTGCTGGGAGGTGCCAGAGCCTGGCCCAGGCTGCCCAGAGCGGGTGTGGAGTCTCCTTCTCTGGGACATTCAAACCCGCCTGGGATCCTGTGTGATCTGCTCTGTGACCCTGTGAGCAGGGGGGTTGCACTGGGGGATCTACAGAGGTCCTGAAACCCAACCAGCCTGGGGGTCTGTGTCATGTCAAGCCCCTGGGACCCCCGCTACAGCCTGTCCTGCAGCAGCAGTGTGTAGCACCCCAGAGCTGGTGCAGGGCCCTGCACAGCAGAGGTGACCAGGGTCTCTGGTGGGCAGCAGCATCCCAGCCTGCCCACCCCAGGGCAGGAGCGGCCCCCCAGCCCAGGAGATGAGCCCCTCGTTGTCCTCAGCAAAGGACGATGCCTGGAGGGGGCACGGAGGCTCAGTTTTGGGTGTCCTCCAGCCTGTGCCACCGGGCATTGCCCAGCCGAGAGGGAGTGGGCTGGTGGGTCTGGGGGGGCTTCTGGGCAAACTGCTTCTTGTAGAGCGCACTGCTGTACTGCAGCTCCGGGGTCACCAGCCGCCGGCACATGCGCTCCGTTTCCTTGTCCAAGCCCTGCTTGATGTTGTAGCCCAAGATCTTGGCGCTGCCGTGCTGCAGCGGCCGCAGGGAGGAGTCCTTGATGTCCTTGGGGGCCACGCTGCCCGTCCCTTGCAGGCAGGTCCTCGCCAGCTCCTCCTGCCTCTCCCGAAGCGCCCGGACTTCCCGCTGCATGCGCTCCCTGCCGATGTCTCGGTCGATCCTTTCCCAGAAGGTCCTGTTGAAGTGGGTGTAGATTTCCCAGTCCAGCCTGTTCCACTCCTTTATCTTCTCCACGATGGTGTCCGAGAGGCGGGACTTGGTGCTGCTGTCCCTGATGTTGAGCGGGAAGGAGACGACGCTGTCCAGGTCCCAGCACAGCATCTCCTTCAGCAGCACCATGGACTCGTCGAAGTACTCGGAGATGAGGAGCAAGTCGAAGGACGCCTCGATGGCCTTCAGCATGAGTTGCACCCGCTCGGCTGAGACCTCTCCATCAGGGTTGAAGCCAAAGTCGAACGTCATGAGGTTCCTGGCATAGTGTCTGCTGCTGTCCGTGGGGTTGTAGTAGAGGTAGGGCTGGCTGAGGAACTCCTCCAGGCTGCGGGCACGGGAGAAAGCTGACGTGCCCCTGTAGTACGAGAAGGAGGACTCCATGAGCTGCACGGGGTTCCTCAGGATGGAGAAGTAGACGGCTGAGCTGGACACCACTTTCTGCACCTGTGGAGGAGAAAAAGGAGGTTTCAAAGGTGGGGCTGGGAGAAAGGACCTGCTTGCTCGCAACCCTGTGCTCTGCTGGAACGCAGAAACGCTCGCTGGAGTTTGGAGATGGTGGGTGCTGGGGAAGGTCTCAGGGTGCAGCTCATCAAAGGAGCGTTTGTGTTAGCTGCGTGAGCCCCACAAGAGGTATGTGGGGAAGGCCGTGACCAAAGCTCCCTCCTACATGCTGCCACAGCTGGGTGGCCTGTCCAGGCTTGAGATACGTCCTACCTCCTTGCCACTCCCCAGATCTGCATGTCCTCAAGTGGCACCCAGCAGGTTGGATGCTGGGCATGGCTGACCTGAGCTGATGCGCTCAAGGCATTCTCCTCTTGCAGCTGGTACCCTCTGGGCCTGCCTAGAGAGGCAGACATCTCCAGGGGCCCACCAGACAAGGATGAGATGATAGTTACTGACTGCTACAGACATTGTCCCCTGGCTTGGCTCAGATCACAGCACAACGATTCATCAAACATGCTCAAAGAAGCTCTTAGGAGATGCCCACAACATGCAAGGCAGCTGGGGGCAACCTTGTCTCTCTTTAGCTTCATCCCCAAAGAGTTTATGCGCTCTATGGGCATCCCACCTTGCTCCACACGAGCCCCTCTCTCCCTCCCCTGCTCACCCAGTCCCAAGGTGTCACGGCTATGCCCGTACCTCCGGCTGCAGGAACCGCATGTGGTGGCAGAGGATGTTGAACCGCCGAGGGCTCCTGGGGGAGAAGCCCTGCACGAACTTGGCCAAGAAGTGGTGGGGGTAGAAGAGCTGGTTGCCACCCCCGATGGGGAAGGCGAAGGTGAGGTTGTGCATCTCGCCGAAGCGGAAGAGGATGTTCATGACAGTGCTGCTGGCGCTCTTGTGGACTTTGAGGAAAACGATGTCGGTCTTGGGCTTGCACCTTTCCCCTTGAGAGGAGACCCCGTGGACCTGCTGGCCTTCTCCGAGAGTCACCTTGTCACCCTTAGAGACTTCTGTCCAGCTTGGGGAAAATCCTCTCTCCAGGTCTGTCTTGTAAAAGTCCTCTGCTAGTGGAGGCTGAGCTGAATTTGGCAAGGAGTGTTCAAACAAGCTGCCCCACTGATGGTGAGGGGAGCCCATGGCTTGAGCCTGAGACAGCCTCTCTACCATGGCCTGCCTTGTTCCTGGTGGTGACGTTCTCCCGTGCCCCTCTGCCGGCATCCTGTTTGCAAAGATGACGAACTTGCTGTTGAAAGCATCAGCATCTCCCCCCAAAACTGCGGAGATCCTGTCGGGAAGACTCGGAGAAGGACCCTCTCTGGTGCCTGTTCTCAGGCCAGGAAGCTGGGATTTCAGCCTCGTGGATGAAGGGTGGGATTTCACCTTCACGCTGCTCTCCACAGGCTGCCCGGTCCACTGCTCCTCCTGGCTGCCCGGGCTGCTTTCCAGCGGGGTCTCCCAGCTGAAGTACAGATGCGTCTGTAAAACGTCCTGCGTGCTCTCAGTTGAGGTAGGATCTGGCATGGCTTTCCTCTTCCAGTGTGCGGGATTGTCCTCCCACAGCGGGTTGGGGGTCTGGAGGGCATCGCCGGGCCTCTTCTGGCCGTGGCCCATGGTCTGCTGCAGGGCCCGCTCCAGCTGGCACTGACAGTTTCTGTAACAAGAGGACATGAGGCTCAGCTGCCAACAGGCAGGGGGTGGAAGGAGGTCAATGAAAACCCTGCAGACACCCCAAAGCGTGTTCCCCCTTCTTTCTTGGGGTGGGTGGCATTGCTGGTTGGGTGTAGGACTTGACCGCACTGCCCTGGGAGGGTGGGGTGGGTGTGAGAAGAGGATGGGTCAGTAGTGATGTGCTAAAGCCCCCGGCACACCCTGGGCTGGTGGAAAGGGGCCGAGCAAGAGAAGGCGAGGAGAGAGAAGAGCAGGTGGCCTGGAGAAGCTGGCGAGAAGTTTGCAGATGACCCCAGATTGGGAGGATGCTCAAGGGCTGTAGAGTTTTGAGGCCAGCCAGGACAGAGCCCAGAGCAGCCTGGTCTGGACCCGCAGTGATCTCAGCTCTGGCCAGGGCGTAGGTGCTGGATGTGAGAGCCCCAGAGGGGTCCTCTCCTACCTGGATGTTCCTCCTTGTCTAAAGAAGCAACCGTTGGGTGGTTTTCAGGAGGACGGTTTTGAGGCCCAGCGAAAAGCCAGCGAAAGGCTTGAGGACGAGGTGCAGGTTTGCAATCCTGCTTGGGACCTACCGGGCAGGCTGCAGCTTCTCCACGACTTGAAGCATGACCAAGAGTAGGACAAGGAGGCTGAAGAAGACCCAGAGACGACCTGGCTGGCACCTGTATATTGCTTTCAACTTCCTGCAAGGAAGCAGACAGTTCAGACCATTATAGATTCATAGAACAGTTTGGATTGAAGGGACTGTGAAAGCTCCCCCAGTGCCCCCCCTGCCATGACAGGGACATCTTCACCAGCTCAGGTTGCTCAGAGCCCCGTCCAGCCTGGCCTGGGATGTCTCCAGGGATGGTTCATCCACCACCTCTCTGGGAACCTGGGCCAGGCTCTCACCACCCTCAGGGCCAGCCATCTCCCTTTATCCAGCCTGAATCTCCCTCAGTTAGTTTAAAACCATCACCCCTTGTCCTATTGCAACAGGTGATTAGTAGGTGGAAGAAATGTGTGTGTGAGGCAGAGGAGAAAGAGGCCTTGAGACTATTTTTGTTTTTGTTTTTTTTTAAAGTAATGTCACGTTTTCACAAACGAAAGAGGAGCAGAGGCAGCGATAACCAACGAGGCCACGCTCAAGCCGCGTCGCCCGGTGGAAATTTCCAGCTGGGACACAAATATCGCACCGAAAGGTAAACAGTGATAATCACAGAGTTCCTTGGCTGCTCAGAGACGAGTCACCCAGCACAGCCCGAGATCCCGCTTCGGCAGCAGGAACAGCCACGTCTTGCATGTGCCCTGCCTGGCCTGGAAATACCGTGACCCTATCTTTATAAACAAAGACCATACAACTTTGTTTTCCCTGCTGTCCCTTTCTTTCGACACCCGCCGTTGGAGGTGACGGACACCTGCGCAGGCTCCAGCTGTGGCTGCAGATGTGGTGCTGCCACCTCTCTGGAGCAAAACCCAGCTTTTAGTCTCGTCTTAGCCAAGCCTTTTACAGTTTGTAGGGCTTGCTGCAAAGCATGGTGGAGCTTGATCATAGTCTTAAGTACAGCAGTCAGGGGACTAAACTTCCCGGAAAAAAATATTAGTTTACATTTCATTGCTGCTGCTTTCTGCCCATGGAACATATCGTTGCGTAACAGGAGATGATTTGTACCAAGGAGCTGGTTAGATCCTCCGTTTGGGCTCCTCCTTGGGTGGGAGTCCAGCCCACACACCCCAGATGTCTGCTGTCCCCTCCCAAAGGGATGGAGCAGGCACAGGTTGCTTAGCTAAGCGTGAAACGGAGGGACCTACCTAGCAGGAATTATGGAAAGCAGAAGTTTGGGCAGCCCTTGGAAGCCACACTCCAACAGCTGAGGTTTGTTGATGTTGGGCAGTTTTGGCCTGGGACTGCACAGACCTGCTTGTCCCAAGGCTTCTTCATCTCCGTGGTGCTTTATCTCCTACTCTGGGCAGCCTTGTGACGTGTGGGAGAGGTTCGAGCTCAATGAGCCAGCAACGACACAAACTCAGGCTGTCTGAAGCGGTCACGTCCATCCCATCGGTACTGGTTTGCTATTTGGGTTTGCTATTGAAAAACTGGATTTGTTCCAGAAAAACCATCGACCGAGCATTACTCCTAACTGTATTTTGCTTATTACAGCAGCTTCCAGCGGTTGCACGTCAGTTTGGGCACTCGTGGGTACAGTTCTTCCCTGCTCTCAGCAATGTCACTCCCTGAGTGGAAATGCTAAGCTCCTCCTGGGATACGTTTGCAGTCTAAAGTGCTTTGGACCCGATCACAACCTGGAGATATCCGTGTTCATCCTCCCCTTGAGGAGCAAACTGCCAAGCTCAGATGAGACCGTGCTCATGGCTCGCTGCCCAGCCATGCCAGCAGCCTCGTGCTGCCACAGATAAATAGGTATGACAAGCAGCAGATAAAAAAAGTGCCAAATGCTTCAACAGCACTTAAAGTGCCAAGACGTGTTAAAGGGGAAGGGTTGGATCACAGAATCGCAGAATGTCAGGGACTGGAAGGGACCTGGAAAGCTCATCCAGTGCNTTTCAGTGGAACCTCCTGTGTTCCAGTTTGCACCCATTGCCCCTTGTCCTGTCACTGGTTGTCACCCAGAAGAGCCTGGCTCCATCCTCCTGACACTGCCCCTTTCCATATTGATCCCCATCAATGAGGTCACCCCTCAGTCTCCTCTTCTCCAAGCTCCAGAGCCCCAGCTCCCTCAGCCTTTCCTCACACGGCAGATGCTCCACTCCCTTCATTATCTTTGTGGCTCATCTTTGTGGATCAGAGGCTCGGGGCTGCCACGGAGCTGCTGCAAGGCCAGGCTTGTCGAAATGCACCGCTGTGGAAGATCCTTGGTAGCCCGAGAGACACCAAAGAGGGAGGAGGCAGTGAAGGAGGAGTTGCTGCAGGATGAAATGATGCTGCTGGATGGAGTCGTGCAGCTGGATCCAACTCTCCCGTCACTCAGGATGCAGCTGATGATGAGTTCATCTCCCTGGCCAGCCCAAGAAAGGCAGCAAAAAGGGAATGAAGAGCCAACTGACTGTGGTATATACCGAGATACCCAAACTCTCTCTTAGGGGAGATCTGTACGAGTGCTCAGTAGTGAAGGCAGAACGATGCAAGACTTGGCTGGAAAGTGGCGCTGAGGTAAGTAGCACCCTCTGCCACTCCGATATCTGTATTTTGGGCAGGCACAATTCTGGACTCGCTTCCACAGAGGTTCCTGGACCTAAACTTTCAGGTTCCTAAACTTTCAGCCTGTAGAGAATTTGTGAAAGATCCAAGTCCTCTTGCTGCCCACCTGCTGACTTTTTTGAGATGGCCGTTGTGTTGGTTGAACGACCGGCTACAAACATGCAAGATGTTCCTGGCTGCTTGGGTCTGATCAGGCTACAATAAAGCCAAAGCCTTTCCTCCAGGCTGGCTCTGGTGGGACACATGAAGGAGGGTGTGCTGAGAAAGGGAGAGCTGCGGCCCCTCAGTTCAGGAAAGACATTGAAGTGCTAGAGCGGGTCCAGAGACGAGCAACACGACTGGTGAAGGGACTTGAACATAAGACCTATGGGGAGAGGCTGAGGGAGCTGGGGTTGTTTAGTCTGGAGAAGAGGAGGCTTAGAGGTGACCTCATCACTGTCTATAACTACCTGAAGGGAAGTTATAGCCAAGTGGGGATTGGTCTCTTCTCCCAGGCAGTTAGCAATAGGACAAGGGGGCATGGGCTTAAACTCTGCCAGGGGAAATTTAGGCTGGATATTAGGAAGAAATTCTTTACAGAGAGAGTGGTCAGGCATTGGAATGGCCTGCCCAGAGAGGTGGTGGACTCGCCATCCCTGGAGGTTTTTAAACTGAGACTGGACATGGCACTTAGTGCCATGATCTAGTAAACAGACTAGAGTTGGACCAAGGGTTGGACTCGATGATCTCTGAGGTCTTTTCCAACCCAGTCGATTCTGTGATTCTGTGAAAATCTGCGCTGAAGATGCCAAGAAGTTGCACTGAAGGCAGCAAAACCAGGATAAAATCACATGAGGAGCCTTTGTTGTGGAGGCTGGGGCAGCTGGATGGTTTGTAGTTGGACAACGAGCCTTCGAGAGGCTCAACAGCTTTCCATGGGTCACTCCTTCAGAGCCTTCGCTCAGTTTAATGTGCCTGGATGAGGTCATGGGCACAGGGGTCTTCGGGCAGAGTTAAATACTTGAGGTCAAAGCACCAGGAAGGCGTCCAAGGTGCACTTGGAGCTGGTGGGAGTCAGTGGTGCCCTGGAGGGTGGGTCAGGCTGCGAGAGCTTTGGAAATGCCTCTGGCCGTGGAGCCCCCAGAGCCTGTGTGCTGTCACCTCCAAAAGGGACACAGCAGGGTGCCAAGGTGGATGCAGCACCCCAAAGGTGTCCTTGGCTGCGAGAGCTCAGCAGCAGAGCCCCAGCAGCTGAATTTAATTTAACAGATTTAATAAAAAAATCCATCTGTTGGTTATTTATTTGCAAGGGACGGTGCCCCCAGCCATGTCTCACTGCCGGCTCCTGCCTGGGGTGCTGCAGATTTTCCCCTCTGTTTTTCCATCTCTCTGCTTGAAGCAGAGAGGACAACTTGCTCCTCTCTGACCTGTGCCCCTTCCCCATCCAACAACAACAAAAAAATGCGCCGGTCGGGATGGATCAGTGGTCGACTGGTGCTTGCTGAGCCGTGCGGGTGCTGCGGGAGGTGGCTGTGGCTGAGCTCACCGGGCAGGTGGCAGAAAATGACTTTATTGATTTGCCGTGGCTAGATATGCTCCAGGCAGCAAGCGATGTTGCATGGGAGATTAATGTACACAATACATACGCCAGCGATAGCCTGGTTCCGCCGAGCAGTGATTTGAGCCATTTGCTTCGCTCATGTTGCAATAAATGAGAAAATGGGGACAAGGGTCTGCAGGATGCTCAGGAGACGATGCGGTGCAGCAAGGGCCCGTGGGGGTGCCAAAACTTCCCATGAAATGGCTGGGTTAGGAAATCCCCTTGCCCCATAGCTTGGGGTGTGCAACCCCCCAGACGCTGCAGGGAAAGGCTCTCCTGCCCCAAAACGCTCCCCCCAGCAAGAGGGATCTGCTATGAAGTCTAAGCCTTGCCCTTCTCTGCTCCTAGAATTGTAGAATCACGGAATAGTTTGGGTTGAAGGGACCTCCAAAGCTCATCTAGTCCAAGCCCCTGCCATGAGCAGGGACATCTTCACCCAGATCATCCCTCCTCTCCAAAACAGCAGCTGTGGAAGTGCATCTCACCCGAGGTGTGATCACTCAGTTTGCCGTGTAAAAGGCTCGCCTAGAACCACGTTTCTGCTCCACATCCACCCCGCATGTGCAGAGCTGGGAGCGCTGAGCCCTCGCCTGGGATGGGGCAGGAGGTTCAGCACCTGGCTTGTCCCACCAAGGTCTTTGCTGCTCTTCCTCTGTGGGATCAGGGCTTTCAAAAGATGCTGTTTCCCTGCCCAGCACGCCGGGGAGAAGTCCTGCCCTCCGAGCTTCACTAGAAGAGCGAGCCCCACCAACCCAGACCTGCATTGATGCTGAGCAGAAGTGCTCCTCTGCCCATTCCCATCACCGCTTCAGTCTCCAAACGTTTCTCAACACAGAGGGACCTGCAAGGACGTGACCTCCAGGTAGGATGGAAATAGTACTTTACTTAAGGAAATAGTATTTTACTTAAGGAAATAGTACTTTAATTAGTAAACCGAATAAATCATAGTTAATTTCCTTAAGGAAACAGTATTTTACTTAAATAAAAAATAAATAAGTAATCCACTTACGTGATCAAATACCTCCTGAATTTCAGCATGGTGAGCCGGAGCCTCGGCTGGGGAGCGGGTGGTTATTGTCGGGCTGGCGGAATGGAAAGCAAACACCTGGAGCCCGGTGTGTGTGCCTGCGGCCGGTGGCCCCTCCCCGGGGGGGGCACAGGGACGGCGAGCCCGCGGGGACCTTCCCACCCGTGCCCTGGTCTCCAGTGCCTGCCCAGGGAGGGACCAGGCCCCGCTCCGGTGAGTGGCTTGTTTGGATGTCCACGGGCTTGAGGGCTGCTGGCAGCCAGCTACTTTCTGCAAACGGCGGTCGCGTCACGCAGGGGTGGCCGTGCCACCCGTGTTTGCATCCCTGCCTTACGCCTTGGTCTCACCCATGGCTGTTGATGTGCTGCTTTGAGCCCTTGTGTCCTCCTCTCTGCTCTTTCTGGTTCTTTTTCCCCTCCTTGTGTCCTGTTTTTACTTCTCGATGAAGGTGAGGACAGAGGTGGTTGGGTCAGAGGTGTTCAGCTCTTGACAGTCCCTGTGTTGATACACTCTTTGGGTCTGTGCTGCTGAGAACCTGTGCAAGCTGGGTCACACCTACATGGCATGGAGCTAATCCAACACCGCCTGGCTCCATCTACCCTGGGCTCCCCAGCTCCCTCCTTTGCTTTAGCCACCCGTTGGACTGATTAACGCATCGATATCTTGCATCTGCCATCTTCAGACTGACCTCCCGTGTTCCCCCAAGCCAGCAACGTCTTCACACCCCCCATGCTGGGACTGTGCTGTGCCAGGATGACCAGCAACAGCACAGCCCTGCTGGAAAGCCAACTGTCTCCTAGTACCAGCAGAAAAATGGTCACTGGGTCTGCTTCTTGCTGGTCGGTGCACAGCGGACAACTCGAAGGAGGACCAGGAGGGTACCTTCCATGATGGAGGCCCACAGCTGGTCCTTTGCTCAGGGTCTCCTCCCTCTTCAGCATCCTTCCCCTTTGAGGCTCACCCCAGCGTCCCGCACAGCACCAGCAACACACAGCTGTGGCTTTGCATGACCGGGGACCCTAAGCCCACGTAGCAGGACCGTGTGCTCCTCGTGCGTGGGCACCAGGCACCTGGGGAGGTGCTGGAGGTGGAGGATTCGTGACTGTGACGTGTGCCGTGAGAACTGGTGGCTCAGGCTGTGCAACTCTAATTCTTCAGGACCCGGCTCACCACGTGTCTCCTGGCACGGGTGGAGGGGACTCTGGCTGTGTGTGCTGTCCCCTCACCCATGCCCATGGCTCTCGGGAGATGCACACCAGGCAGATAAGTCACTTCCAGCCCAGACCTTGGCTTTTTCGAGGGACGAAAGGGCCCATTTTCCTCGCTCCCCCCTCACAGCAGCGAGGCAGCTGTTCCCCTCGCCCCAGCACGGGCAGGCGCTGCCTCTCCCCATCCACCTCATCGAAACCACAAGTTTACTGTGGGGCTGTCGCGTTCTCCACCCATCCTGCGCTCCTGCTATCTGCCCAGGCTGGCAGCTTATCTGGGAGCGTGGGGCTGGCTGAGCGCCACGGCTGAGCTCGCCCTTCGCAGGGACCAAACCCTTTCCTGCTGTTGGGACTGAAGTTGGGTGCTTCTCCCTGTTCCTCCCCCCCAGCACAACCTTGCCCCATGTAATCTGTGATGGACAAACCTGCTTGGGGGGCCACGGTGATGCGGGGCAGGTGGCTGAGGGGTCTGTGAGCATCCCACAGGCAGGACCTTGGGGACATCCTATTACTGCAGGGCATGGGGCACCCTTGCCCAGGAGCATCCAGAAGCTCATTGACGTGAGGGTGCCCACACTGGCTTGATCCTGCTCATCTTTGCTTGTTTCTTCTTGCTCGATTGTCACTTGTGGGGTTTGCCGCTGCTCGGGTCACTTGTTTCCCTAAAGACAGGCCTATTTCTCCATGGGGACCTCATGGGGTGCCCAGTTTTGGTCTGTAATCCTGGTCAGGATCTCCTGTATTCCTGTTTGCTGCCTGGCAGCCTCTTCCTTGGGCACAACCGGGTGCGTCTGTGGAAGAGAAACTCAAAAGGCAAAGTCATCTGCTCCTGCTGGGACCCGGTGGTGTGGAGCACAGCGTGTGCTCTCACCTGCCTGCATGCTGCGTGTGTTGGAAGCCACATCTGCAGGACCTCAGCAGCTCTCTTGGGCTGCTTCTCTGACCTTGCAACTACAGCCCAGCGAGGCTGTTTTGGAGAGTGACTTGGATGGGATGGGGCTCCGCTTGTGGGCCAGTGTCTGAGGACCTTGGTGGAGATGGCAGTTCTCTGGGCTTGTAGCCGGTGGTCTCTTCTCTCCTGCATACGCTGGAGCAGAGGTCAAGACATGGGCAGGCAGATGTGTCTTTCGCAGCTGCACCTCTTGAGAAGCAAAGGTGCCCTTGTAGGAAGGGTTGGGCTCTGTCTCTGCTCACCGGGCAGCTGGGTCCTGCTGGGGTTACCTAATTAGCTCACAACTTTTGTGTACGTGTGAGGACTGTCCCAGTGGTGCAGAACTGCCCCAAGTGTCCATTGCTGAGTGTGACCCACATGGGGTCATATTGTGAGCTTATGTGCGCACTCGTAGGTGGGTGCTCATTCACTACATGGAGAAACAGCTTCAAGTTGTGCCATGGGAGGTTGAGGTTGAATCTGGGAACAATTTCTTCCCCAAAGGGCTATGGGGCATTGGACCAGGCTGCCCAGGGCAGTGCTGGAGTCACCATCCCTGGAGGGTTGGACAGACGGAGATGAGGTTCTCAGGACATGGGGCAGTGCCAGGGGTGGGGGAATGGTTGGACTCAGAGATCTTGAGGGTCTTTTCCAACCAAAAGGATTCTGTGATTCTGTGAGATGGGCTGATCCCAGCAGAAGGCAGATGAGAAACCCCAAAGGTAGGTAACAGCAGAAGCCTCTGGTCTTTTCCCCTTCCGTGTCCCTGTACTCCCACCCTTGCTTAAGATGATAAGCAAAGCATTTCTGGTCCATTTGCAAGCCTGCACATGGGTTGAGGTGAATACATGGGAAGGTGACCATCTCTCCACTGAGAAGGAGAGGAGTCCCATGGCCCAGATGTTCAAGCTTGGGGGGCAGACCAACTGTCTGAGCAATGAGTGGGGTGAGGGACATCACTGGGGTTTGCAAGGGCTTGAGCCTCGCTGTAACATCAACCAGCTGCCCGCTGCCCTTCATCCGCACATTATTCCTTTTCCTGCTGGGTGGGGACTGCTCCCGCATAAAAACAGCCCAGCGGACGGCTATGTGTGAGTTTTTGTTTGGTATTGCTAAGGGCAGATACGTTTGCCATCAACAGCAGTCCTTGCTGAGCCCCAAGGCGTTAACAGCGAGCAGCGCAACCTTTGCAAAGGTGACAGGTCTCTTTGCAAAGGTGACAGGTCTCCTTGTGAAGGTGATGAGCCAGTGAGGACGTTCCAAGCAGGAGCAGCGAAGCTTTGTTCTCCTGCGAGAGCTGGGATGCCAAGAAAGCTCTGTGAAAGTGAGGAGCAGGAGAAAAGCCACCACTGCTCTCCGGGACAATGTTTTCCTTGGCTGACAAGAAGGGGGCTGATGTCCTTGTGTGTGTTGGCAAGAGGGAGGCAGCTGTAGGCTGGAGGGTACGGGCAGCCAGGGACGTGTCTCTGTAGAGAGCAGTGACTGGGGTCCTGGGGTAGATGGAGAAAGTGTTTCTGGGCTTTGCCAACAGAGGTTGGGGCAAATCCTGAGGATCTCCTGGGGTGGGAGCGACCCGCAGAGGTTTCCTTGGCAGGGAATAGAGAGCGATGGAGCTTCTGCTGGAAATGGCTCCTTACTTCTAAAGTCGAAGCAGAACATCTGGAAAATAAATGAAAACTTATTTGTGTCTAAAAGAAGCAGTCAACGCTCCTTAAATTCCCAGTGAAGCCGGTAGCTGGGTGGGGAAAAGCAGAAAAGTCGTACCCAGGGTTAAAATTATCCTGGGAATGGCCAGGGGTAAAAATACTGCTGATCTCATGTTAGAAGAGCTTGGAGGACTTCTTGGCATGGCCACGATGGTGGGGCAGAGCTCCAGAGAAGGAGCTCCAGGACTTGGAATGAGGTTGTTGCCACTGGGATAAGTCAGGTATGTTGGACGTGGTCCCATTCCTCATGTCGCTCGCTTCGGCATTTTTTCCCCTAGTCTTTATTTCTTTGCCTTTTTTTTTTTTTGGTCATCTTTTGTTTAAGCAAGGACTTATCCTCATAGTTTTTCTGCCTACACACGGTCAGTTTGGCCATGCCATTTGTATCCTGGCAGCCTGGGTCTTCCCGGATCTCGAGGGAGATGAAAAAAACAGAGATTTGTGTTTATAAGCCCCAGACACAGTGGGGAAATCAGGGTCTGGGACATCCCAAATTCCTGGGTCTGCAGACCTTCCTGGAGAGAAACTTCAGAGAGGGATGGGCTTTCCCCCATGCCCCAGAAAACTCTTTCTGCAGCTTTTCTGTTTGCTTTTCAGGCCAGTTTCCAGACAGACCTATTCAGGAAACGACCCACAGTAACTTCCAGGTGACTTCAAATCGTGGAATCGAGCGCCACGGTGTTATCAGCAACGTGCAAGTTTGCTTTCTGAGTCGTTCTGCAATCTATCACAGACTGGGCCTCTCCTTCCGCCGCTGGGCAGCCCCCGCTCCATTAGCACCTGCCTAAATTGATACCCAGTTAATCTGACACTTTGCAGAGTGAGTGAGGCATGCCGATTTAATTAGGTCCTATTAACTTCAGCAGCTTTCCTGGGACACTGGAGTCCATGGTGACGTGCCTGTTGACACCAGGTGCATCCAAAAAGATGCTCAGGGCTGACGGGAGCAAGAGAAATCAAGAGCAAAGTGTGGAGAGAGCCCAGCACAGGGCTGGTGCTGATGTGCTGGGCTGTACGAGATCCCCACTGGTGTGGGGACAGTGTCCCAAGGGGATGCGGCAGACCCTGTGCCAGCACCGGGCAGAGCTCCTGGTGGACGTGAAGGCTGAAGAACAGCTGGACGTGGTTGGGTTCAGGTGAGAAGCACGATGTTGCTTCTGGCGATACGGTTTTCGGCTTGGTTTGGGACTTTGGCCCTAGGCTTACACTTATTTGTTCTTTAATCTCGGTCACCTTATCAGAAGCCTTTGAACAACCCAACAGGTCTCCGCTCGCTTTGGGAACGGGCTTTGCTGTTTCTTTTCGGTTGGTTTTGTTTCCTTGCCAGAGACCTCCAGGAGATTAGTGTGATCCCTCACCCTCGGCTTGTCTTGAAGCCTCTGAAGCCGGCAGTGTCGGCAGCGCTCGGGCGTTGAAAGACCTGTATACAGAGTGTTTCGAAATGATGCATTCAGTTTGAAGTATCTCTGCAACCATGAACTGTCAACTATTGTCTTGATGCTGTCCATACAGCAGGTGGAAGGAACACAGAGCATTTATAAGAAGGTTACCAAAACTTGGAAACTCATTAAACCATCTGTGTAATTTTGTGTAATTGTAATGCGTTGGGTCCATCTTTCTGAAACGCCTTGTATTTTAGAGTGGCTTTGACATTAGATCAGATCCCTCGAGGCCTCATAGGATCCAAGATCTTCTGAACAATTCCTGATGGCTGTCCATGTTGTCTTCTCCAAACAAAAGCACCAGGTTACATGTTACTGGGAGGACTTGCTGGTCTGTCTGTAGGTGTCTGGAAGCAGAAATGAATGTGGGCATCCCAACTGTGAGGTGCTATGGTGGAGAGATGCAGGTCCCCTGGGTGAATTGCACGTGTTTTAGTTTGCTCCTGTTGCCTCTGGTCCTGCCGCTGGGCACCACTGGGAAGAGCTTCGCTCCCTCATTTTCATTCCGTCGCATCAGGTGTTTATAAAAATCTGTGAGGTCCCCCCAAGGCTACTCTTCTCTGGACTGAACAGCCCCAGCTCTCTCAGCCTCTCCTGGTATGAAGGATGATGCTTCAGACACTTCATCGCCTTGCATTGGACTGGTTCCAGTAAGTGCATCTCTCTTGTACTGAAGACCCCAGAGCTGGACCCAGCACTGCAGGTGTGGCCTCACCAGTACTGAGCAGAGTGGGAGAGGAGGCTGCTGGAGCTGGGAAGACGTGTTCGACCTGGGGATGGCCAAAGACATCTTCAGGACTCTCCATGGCCAGCCAGAGTCCTGTGTAGCTGCATCTGACCTGGAGGAGTGGGTACGTGCCGGGTCCAGCCCTTGGCCAGCACCTGGTGTCCATAACGAAATAGTGGAAATAGTTTTCAAGTGAAGTGTGTCTAGAAAAGCCATGTTGACTGAGGGGAACCAGGTGGAGCAGGCGTTTACAGAGCAAACGCCTTTTGAAACAAATCAGGAGGCAAACAGGGTGGGGACATCGTGGTCTGATGCCACCTCCTATGTAAGGTAAGCATGACAGGGCACCCAGATAAATGTCAATGCCTCACCTGGTGAAAAAGAAACAAAATGGAGTGAAATCTAGGAGAGATTTTATGGTTTCTAGGAAAGTTATAGTATCGATGTGAGAGTACTAAAGAGTTGCTCTGAGGTGGAGATGTCTGAGGTACCCTGACCTCACCTCTCACTGAGGTGTATTCCCTGGGTGATGGAGGGAAGCCAAGAGTCATCATCTGGAGATGATGGCCAAGACAGGATTCTCTGCTAGGTCTCCACGGTGAGTGTCCCTTGCCTACCCGCCCTGCTGACTGAGGTGTCTTTGCATGGTCACACCACAAACAGTGTCCTGCCTTCTGCCTCTGACGATGAGATCAGAAGAAGGAAAAGGTTGGCAGTGGTGGAGGGTACTTGGAGAGATACTGTAGAGTGTTTCCATGAGCACCATGCAAGGAGGACACCACGGCAGGGTGTGTGTCGTTTGAATATTCGTTTAACGGCCTCTTAAAATGTTGGTTCCTTTCATATTAGGGGTACTTGCGGCTGTGATGAAATGTAATCGCTGCGTGGGTGATGGACAGCTAGTGTTGAAGGGGGTGTCCGCAGTTAAATCAGGTCTTTCCATCTTCATGTCTAGGAGGTGGGGCGTGAGAGTTTGCTCTCTCCAAGTCCCAGCTGCGCACAAGCGAGCCTCAGTTCAGTAAGAGGAAGGAGCTGAAGTCATGGGTTTGCTGTTGTGTTTTCCTGTAGATCGTGACGGCAGAGCTGCCTCCTCCTCGTATAACAAGAGCGTTAGTTCTTGTGCGAGGCTGTGTCAGGTCTGTCGGGAATTTGATCATGGAGTCCCATCAGCAAGGAGGAGAGCAAGAGGACTAGTGCTAGTATCCTTGAAGGACTTGGAGAAGAAAGAGGGAAAGGGAAAAAGCAGTGGCTATGTAGAAGGAGGACCTCAAAAACAACTATCCAGAGATCTGAGGGTTTCAGGTGCGATGGAGGACCTCTGTATGTCAAAGAAAGGGAAAGATGGAAAACATCAGGAGATGTCCTTGGACATGGCCAGCACCACTCTGTGCTGTCAGCAACGTGCGTGCACTTGTATTTTGGCTCTTCTGCAGCAGTTTCCATGTGGCAGAAGCTGCGCCTGGCTCCTCCATCCATACCCAACCCCAGCTGGATGCTGCTGAGAGCAGTGAGCCCTCCCTACACAAGGACCACAAACTCCAGGAGCTTCCTGCGAGTGTTAAATCTTTGTTTCCCCAGGGAGGAGAGACCACTCAGCCTTGATAGCTGTCCCCTACAAAACCTGCAGTGCCCACAGCCTTTCTGGGTGAGGATGGGATTAACAACTCAAGACTTTGCTACCTGTCCCTGCAGGGGTCATCAAAGCAGCGTGGAAATTGCAGGTAGCTGCCCAAAGAACAGCCGCAATAGAGTATTTCCTATTCAGAGCCACTTTTTGTAGGAAAAAAGCCCCTAAGATTTGCATTTTCTGTCCCCAGTTGCGATGGAGGAATCTGTTGATATGTCCAAAATGTTTTCAGGGCAAGAAAAATGATTTACAGGCCTTGGAAGCACTCAAAGGAGCTGAAGAAGTTCATGGGAAGCCTCACTTTGACCCTCTGCTTTTCCACCAGCTCATGCTGGTCTGTTCTGATCAACCTCTTCACACCAAGAAGGAAAACACTTTTGAAGTTAAATCCCCATAGAAAAGCGGCCAGGTCTGAGTTGTGCTGGTCCCACCAGCTTCTTGGTCTGGTCCCTGGAGCTTCCATGAGCGAGTGTGTGACACCTTGGCTCTGAATGAAAAGCTGATGCTTCCTATAACCTGCTCCATTGCACACATCATGTGCACAAAGGGTAGGGGTCCAGCTTCTCCCTTTGGGCCGGGGACCCTGGGCTTGAAGCTTTCCTGCAAGGGGAACTGCTCCTTTTAGATACCCGGTGCCTGCCGATGGTTCTGTTTATTTATCCATTTATTTATTTTTGCTGCTTTTGTGTGCGATAGTCCTGCTTTTTGGGGTTCATGGCTTAATGTGTAAATGGGGAGCGTTTGCTTAGAGCTGTAGGTCAGGCTTCTGCTCTCTGTTTGGTTCTGCCACAGCTCAGCTGGCACCGAGCCTGTAGATAAACCACATTCCCATCACTTCTCGCCTTCAGGACAGTGTTGAAACTGAAGGTATCCAGGGTCTGAACATTGGCCAAGTCACCCTTGTCTTCTCCAGGACCAACAAAACCCCGCTGTACAATACCGTCCGAGGTGTACACTTGATTGCGGCATATGACCGCAATAATTAACCTAATTTGCATGCCAGTGCCCTCCGTGATGCCGTGGGTTAGTTGAGGAGCGACGAGGCGAGCCGTGGAGTCGCGGGAGGAGTGCGAACCTTCCTCCTCTGCAGCTGAACAGGGACACCTGCTGCAAGCTGCTGCGGGTGCTGGAGCAGAGATGTAGGCTCATGATGCAGCACTGTAATCCTGCAAAGTCAGGGTGGGAGGAGGTCGGGGAGCTGCCGGTGGGGACCTGCGCCCCGCGCAGAGCCGGCCCCGGCCATTGTGTTTGAGCAAGGGCTGTGCAAACAGCGCTGCGTGCCCGGACAAGGCCGCTGCTGCCATTTCTTGTCGGCAGCGGCAGATCAGAGGTTCAGAGGGGTAGATTTGGGTCCAGAGTCTATGTGTGAGGAGAGCTGTGACTGCTCAGAGACGCGATGGGCTCTGGGACCAAGAGCATCGTGCCGTGGTCTCAAGTTGAGAGCCAGGGTGTAGACCAGTGGGGCAGGAGGAGAAGAGGAGGTAGAGGTGGATGCAGTGGCCTTGGGGATGTGGTGAAGAAGAGGAGCATAATCAGCTCATTTCTTTGAGGATGAGCGCTCTGCCCCTGCACCACCGCCTTGGCTGTCTTTGTTCCTTTCTCCTGCCCTGACATCTCTGGTGTCCTTTCTCATCTCGCTCCTGGGCCTGGAGAGCTCTCTCTNCACCACCCTCAGGGACAACAATTCCTTCCTCATGTCCAGCCTGAATCTCCCTCCTTTAGTTTAAAACCATCACCCCTTGTCCTGTCACAACAGGCCCTGCTGCCAAGTCTGTCCCCGTCTTTCTTATTGGCCCCTTTTAACTATGGAAAGGCCGCAATAAGGGACCTTTCCTGCAGGGCCTGAGGGCACGTTTGTTCTGGAAGGACCAAGTGCACAACTACTGCACAAGCACAGTCCTACAGCAAGCCAAGGAGCTGAAGAAGGTGTGGATGGAGTCCCTCCTGTGCTGTGGGTTTGGACATGGGTGTTTTACCAAGTCCCATGGGTGGACTTTCCTGCCTCCAGCAGAGCGAGGGCCCTCCTGGTTGCACCTCTGAAGACTGGTGATGGTGGTTCAATGAGGGGAATGGGGCGCACTGTGGCTGCATGTGAAGGTACCCCCCCGGCAGTTGCACAAGTGGTCCAAATACCAATTCTTTGCAGATATTAAAACATCCCCTCCTCCAAAACTGCAGCAGCGGGGCTGAGGCAGCTGTGTTTGCTGAGCAAGCAGCCGCTGTTTGCACAGAGGGGGGATGCATCGGGCTACGGTTTGGGTGAACTTTGTTCCTGGGATCAAGTGTTACAACTTGTGCCCCCCTCACCTCCGCTGCCTTGGCTTTGGATCCCTTCCTCTGCCCTGGGCCAAGGGAATGACCTTCCTCTGGGCCGTTTATTTCTATCTTTGCTGCTTCATGATTCTTCTTCACACTTATCCTCTGTCTTCTGCAATACGCTGCCCCAGGGCAGCTGGCAGGACACCTTGGAGGGGCTCCTGTCCCACCAGGCACGAAATAGGGTTGATGCGTCCTTTGGTGCCTTTCCCTGGGATGCTGCAAGGAGGTGTGAGCTGATAGTTAGGAAAACAGCTAATTCTCTGCGAAACAAGGCTGAGGGAAATGCAGACATTTACCCAGTGAGGCCCAGCTGGGAAGCAGGGAGGAATGGAATAGAAACTGCTGCAAACAGCAGAGCGGGACACTGCATCCCAGGAGGAGCCTACCCCTGCTCACATCTGTAGGTTCCATCTTTGAAAAGGCAATTTCTGAATAAGGGCAATGCAGGTACAGGTTGGGAAGAAGTTAAGAGATGAGGGATTGAGCCCCTGGACCAAGAAACTAAAGCACTTCAAGCTGTTTGGTATTGAAAGGAGGAAAGGGGGAAGTTGTGGGTGTGCATATGGCTTAAAATGGTCTGGTACACATTACAGACATGAGGTCAGTGCACAAGGAATGGGGAAGCTCTGCTGGGGTCTGTGTAGCTGCAGTGGTTTCCACCAGTCTTGGAGAGTCTGAAGACTATCTCTGGAGGGGGTCTATGTGCTCCCATGCATGGTATCTCCAGGGAGGGGTTGGCATGATGCCCCCCAAACAGCCCCTGTGCCCCAGGGAGTGGATATTAGTGTCCAGAGACCTTTGGGCATTGTCCTTCTGTTGGTGCAGGAGGTGTCTCCTTCCAGATTTCCTCACCCAGTCTGGGAGCATTATTTTGCTTTGAAGAGACCAACACCAGGAGGTAGTGCATAGGGCCTTTCTCCATCTTTACATTGCTCCTTAACCTTAGCTAATCTCACCGATCTTGATCTTACAGATCTCCCCTGCTTTCCCTTTCACCAGCCAAGTCTCTGAGCAAGAGATGCATGAATGTGAGAGTTTGACAACTGTGAGCGGGGTAAGTGTTGAGTTAAAAACCAATCAAACAACCAAACAGCAGTGGGATCTTTCCTCAAATAGGAACCCATCTTGTCATAAGTTAGAGCAGCCCCAGGTCAAGCTGTACAAGCAGAAAGAGTTGCTGTTCCTGGAGAGAAAGGCTCTGCCTTGTGCCCGAAATGCTGGAATTTGCCTCTTGGCTCAGCACTCTGCTGCTGAAGATTGCAGGTGCAGGAAAGCGAGGTTAGCAGACTCAGTACCCTGCTGAAAACCTTCAGGAGATGATTATGTCCAAGGTTTGGGTTGGGTCACTGCTCCCCTGCTTGTCCCCTCAAGCCAGGACCGTGTGTCCATGAGCTGGGACAGGAGCTGGCTGCAGCTCCAGCTCTCCATCACGGTGAATGTCCCTGTCACGAGAGCCGGGACACAGCACACCCTCTGTGTTACCCCCAACCTTTCCACCCCCACCTCCTTTATTTTTAAGCGGTCACCTGTGACCAGAAGAAATTGCACCGTGGCTGCTGGATAAATGAGCACCCTGTACTTTGGCACTTGTGAGTACAGTCGATTTAACCCTGAGCTGCTCCCGGTGCCTATGTCTCTCCTTGAAATCGGGACAGCTTGGCTTGCAATCTGTTAATCCTTTAATTCAGCTTTGATTGCTGAAGGTGGGAATAACCTCCCCTGGCCACCTGGCAAGTGGGTGGCCTCTCTGAGCCACCAACCGTGTCCTCTGCCACATCAGGGGAGACATCGTGCTACCTCTGCTGAAGTGGGGTGCATTGGCCCCTGCAGAGGTCTACCCTGGGATGATAGAGGCAGCCCAGATTTAACTTTCAGAGTGCTGAAACAGAGCAAGATGGTCCCTCCTTTTGGCTTATTCGATTTATTATTGCCACAGACAGAGCCTGCAAGAAGTCTTATGCTGATGAGTAAAAAAGCTGATTGCTCCTCTGATGTAAAATGCTCCCCTGCACGGCCGTTTGCTGCTGTGCTCTTAAAATCTGTGCTAGCATCCCTCGTGGTAGACTAGAAAGGAGTGGGTTGGTAGTTCCAGCTTCCCTGGAGCCTGCTGTCGTTACACAAGTCTGATGTCCTTGACTAAAGGCCAGGCTGGTCTTTTCACGGGGATTTCCCACCTCAAGAGGAATGTGTGAGAGGAACAAATGCCTTGTTTGTAATAGGATCTCCATAAAGCCTTTCCTGCTGTTTGTTCGTGTTATTTCTCCATGGCATGTTTATAGAAGACAGTGTTGATGTCACCTCGGGGCTGTGGGACTTCTTTGAGAGCCAGAACTCAGCAGAAACATTTGGCTCAAGGGGAAAATCTTTACTGCCGCATACAAAAAATAATTGCCCAGGATAAAGTGGGCTGTAAATGGGCTGAAATACAGGCTCACTACCCTGCAAGAGAGTCAGGGCCTTGTTTTCCACTCCCTAGTCCAACCAGGAGATGCCTCTGTGTTGTTTTCTCTTTTGTCCCAGGGTACCGCGAGGGCTGACTGCTCGTGGATGGATGGGGAGCCCAGCGTGATGGCACGGCCGGGCGGGCAGGAGACTCCTCCATCGCTGTCTCCATGCAAGGTGAGCAGGATGGGCCCTGGGACAGCAGCTGGTGTCGGCCCAGCATCCAGATCCCCTGGGAAGCTGGTGGCGATGAGGCAGGTCTGAGGTTGGGATGGGGCCTGGGGAGGACAGTAGCAGGGTTGGACACAGCCCAGGCACCACCAGGCAGGTCCGAGGTCTGGCTGGGAAGTCCGTCCAGGGCTCTGGATCAACGGGGACATGGCCAGGCAGGGACAGAGCTGTAGAGAAGCTGGGGACAGGTGCACCTCCATCATTGCTTGGGCAGGGACTGATGGGCTGAGCATGAACGGCCCCCGGTGAGGCTGAAAATGAGAGAGGATGGGGCTGTAAGAGCCAGTGATGCCTTTTGGTGAGGGATGTCCCCTGCAGCACTGCACAGCTGACCAGTGTTTCTCCAAGGCTGGTTCTCACTTTCTGCCCTCGGCATGGTGCTGGTGCGCTCTGGCCGTGGTGGACGTCCCGGTTCGGTGGGGCAGAACAGTGGCAGGGCTTTCTGCCTGCCATGGACGCCACCGACAGAGGCAGGTGATGGGAGGAAGGTGCTGGTGATCAGAAGAGTGTGTGTTGAAAGGCAAAACCTCTGGTGGAGGGGAGAACAACAGAGCTCAGCTCAGGTCTCACAAGGCCGTGGACAATCACAGAATCATAGGATGACCTGAGTTGGAAGGGACCCACAAGGATCATCGAATCCAACTCCATCCCTGCATAGGACTACCCCAAATTCACACCTTGTGTCTGAGGGTGTTGTCCAACTGCTTTGAGATCCTCATTCACCGCCAGCGACCAGACTCACCAAAAGGAGTTAATTTTCCTTTTCCACTGTGATTAGAAGGTCAGTGGCACGAAGCCGTTTCTCCCATACAGTGCCCTTTGTCTATAACATGACCATGACACCTGTAGAGCACAGCCACGTTTCCCCCACCTTATGCAGCTCTCAGCAAAGCATCTGAAGCAATAAATTTTTCTGTTTTCTTCCTTATTCTGGCGACACTTTTCAGGAGCTGTCAGGGTCACATCACACTTGAGCTGGGCTTTGCTGTGGCACCTGCAGCAGCCCCACGTGTGGGCAAGGGGACGATGGATGATGCTGGGGTGGCTCTGCGAGTGGGATGCTGAGTCTGGATGGTCACCCCACCCCAGGACCAACCCCGGCCAGACACGTGCCCTGAATTCCCCACACTTCTACCTGGGATTTCTGCTCCTTTATCCCCACAGCTGAAAATGCTGAGAGGATTAAAAGGCCAAAGGGAGTCTAAAAGCCCTCAGGAGGGGGCTTTAAAATCTGTTCAGCTTGGCCTTTCGCTCCCCCCTCTCTGTTCCTCCTCAGAGCCCTGAATAGACCCAAGACTTTTATTGCTTTCCACATTGCAAAACAGTAATTACTGGAAAGGATGAGGTGGTTTGAGAGCCAGGGTCCAGCGGTGCCTTCGGGGCTGTGCCAGCCCCAGGCAACCAGGGAGAGGAGTGGCGGGGACAGGAGAAGCCGTTCCTCTTGCATCGTATCTCGATGAGAACATCTTGACCAACGACCAGGAAACAAATTCCTCTGCCGTTTGGGAGGAAGAAGGGGAACTGAAAGGTCAAACCTGCCCGTGGGCTCCTCAGAGACCCCTGGGCAGGTGATATTTTTTCTCTCACCCTATGGTGGTCACCAGCCCTGGCAAGGAAGAGATGCCCTCCCAGCTCTTGGGACCAGTGTTTAGTCAGTGGTGTCGTACTTAGCTATGGACCCCTAAAGGGTGAGATGTTTGCACAGCTTATGACTGTTGAACTGCCAGATCCGTGTTTGAAAATCTCAAGAGCAGAAGGAAAATTAATTTAACTAGAGTTCAAAGGGCCTCAAATAAAGACTAAGCCTTGCTGTTATTCCGAAGCCTTCTTTCCATTAATTCCCTTTAAAGCTGCTTTAAAATTACAAAGTGGAAGGGAATGCTGGCCAACGCATTTTGTGGTGGTTTCAAAACAACCACTATTAATCAGCGAGGAAATGTATTGGCTATAAGAGCGTTTAAATGGGAAGGTGGCTTCAACCAGGACACGTGTAGCAGCGTGTAGTTGCGGTGACAGATTAAAAATTAGCTATTGTGAGACTCCGCATACGGACGGGAGCTTGGTATTAATGATTACCACAAATGAACTAACTGGAAAGGGGTAGAACAGCAAGTGGCAGAGTTCAGCTTGACCCACTGCTGAGCTGACCCTTTTCCCGTACATTTAATGCCCAAATCTCATTTCTGGCCAGAGCGGCTATCCAACAGCTGAACACAATGCTTGGGTGCAGCGGCAGGTGGCCGTGCCAGGCTGCCTGTGGGATGCAGAGGACGATAAGAGGTTCTGTTCCTGCTCCTTGGGATGGATCCAGCACCGAGAGCTGCGCCAGTGGCCAACAGCGCTGCCAGCCCCGGGGCTCGTGCTGCCGGCGCTGCTCCGTGAAGCCGGTTCACCAGTCTTCCTTCCTCAGTGCCTCCCCTTGCTTTCCCCTTTCGTGCCCTTCAGGCTGTTGGTCTCTGCTCCCTGCTCCTCGATCATCTCCGCCGCCGTCTTGCCTATGTCCTCATCCTGGTGACCTGGGCTCTGTGTAGGGTGTTGGTCTCTTCTCCCAAGGAACAAGCGCCAGGAGCAGAGGAAACAGCCTCAAGTTGCACCAGGGGAGGTTGAGGTTGGATCTGGGAACAATTTCTTCCCCAAAGGGCTGTGGGGCATTGGAACAGGCTGCCCAGGGCAGTGCTGGAGTCACCATCCCTGGAGGGGATGAAAATACACACAGATGAGATTCTCAGGGACATGGGGCAGTGCCAGGGGTGGGGAATGGTTGGACTCGATGATCTTGAGGGTCTTTTCCAACTGAAGTGATTCTGTGATTCTACGACCACAGGGGAATGTTCCTGCTCGCACCCCTACTCCATCATCCCTGTATGCGCGCACAGGGGCCCATGTGAGCCACAGCTCCCCCGTCCCCTGGAAATGAGCCACCTTTTCTCCTGTTCTCACCCAGCCCCATCCTCTGGGATGTCCCAGCATCTCCTTCTGCGCACGTGCCCCTACAAAAGCCATCTGGCATGTCCAAGGCACTGGACACAACCATTTTGTGGGCAGAATTGTTGTGCAACTCCCTGCTCTGTGCCCCAGTGCGGGACCTGTCAGTCCGGCGGGAGAGGAGCCACACAGGGCAGCTGGCACTCCTGCCCTTTCTTTCCCAGCTACCAGTATTAATAAATACTGCCAGTATTTAACCAGTAGGTTTATTCCCACAGATCTTTGGAAAATACATGGGAAGTGGGGGTGAACGTTATGAGGCTCCAGCCACTCTGGTTGCAAGCGTGTCTTCAGCAAGAATGGTTAACCCACAGCGTTTTTCTGCCTTCCTTTCCAAAAGCCCCTCAAGAATATCACAGCTCCCAAGGTGGCATGGAGTTGCGGGTAATCCCGTTAACCTTTGGGTTAGTTAAGCAAACTGGAATCCTTCATTAGGAGGAATGGCGCTAATTGCAAAGCCGAGAGGGTGAGTTTTGCGTGGAGCGCTGGTTGGCGGAGCAGAAACCACTGCTGACTTCAGGAAGGGGTCTGGGCGGTTACTGGTGACTTACTTGGGAGAGGAGGTCAAGAAAACCTGTTTCCCCATCAATACTGGACCAGCTGGTGTTGCGTGGAGAGGGAAACATGGAGAGAGGACACATGGTAGTGGCACTGGTGGATAAGGCAGAAAGGGTCGAACTGCTGGTACCTGATTGTTGAGGTAAGATTAGTTTCCATCCTAAAAATGCAAACCTGTAATGGGAAGCAGCTCTGGACAAGAGGCTACAGTCCGAGCTGGGCTTAGTGCTCTGAGCTAGGAAACGCTGCTTAAAATTAACAGAGAGCTCTTTGTTTGCTGTGTGCGGTTTAGAAATTGAGTAATACCTAGAAGCGCTACTTAGAAGCAAATATTAGTTTAAACAACATCACCGGCCAGTTCAGCTCATCCCAGGTAGAAAACAGCACATTGCAACACAGGCAAAACCTGACACCAAGTTTTTTTCCTAAGCAGCGGGGAAACTGGTTTGTGGAATTTCCTGAAAAATAAACTAAGTGCAATGATTCTGGAGTTGGAGCACAGCCTCAAAATTGACCCATAGGCCCAAACAGAGGTTGAAAGCTTGTTTCTGGAAAGGCTGTCACAGCTCTCCAGGTATCTGCCGGGCCTTGGCAGCCACAGGGAGCGCTGAGCTGGTCCTAGTCTGCCATTGGGCACAGACACGCTTGCAGGGCTGGCGCTCCCATGGGGTGGCTTACAGCTCCTGCATGCCCGTGTCAACCCAGGTCCAGGGGACAAGTGACTCCCTCTTCTAGGAAAGACGTGGCATCAGGCAGGAGGGCAGGGTTTGCCCCAGATGTTTGCACTGACCAGGTAAGCCAGCCCTGCAGAACCCCTGGTCTTCTCCCTGCCCCTCCTGGTACCTGAACATGGTATCGCAGGATGGCTTGGGTTGGAAAGGACCTTTGAAGACCATCTAGTCCAACCCCCTGCATGGGCAGAGACATCTTTCACTAGACCAGGTTGTTCAAAGCCCCGTCCAGCCTGGCCTTGAACGCTTCCAGGGATGGCGCATCCACAGCTTCTCTGGGCAGCCTGTTCCAGCCCCTCACCACCCTCATGGGGAAGAATTTCTTCCTTATATCCGATCTAAATCCACTCTCTTCCAGTTTAAAACTGTTGCCCCTTTTCCTGTCACTACAGGCAACTGGTTAAAGGCCTCTCTCCATCTTTCCTATAAGCCTTTTTCATATATATTGAAAAGTCACAATAAGGTCTCCCCAGAGCCTTCTCTTCTCCAGGCTGAACACCCCCAACTCTCTCAGCCTTTCTCCGTAGATCTCTGACCATCTTTTTGGCCTCCTCTGGAAAGGCTGTAATAGGTCCATGTCTGTCTTCTGCTGGGAACTCCAGAGCTGGACCAGCACTGCAGAGGGGTCAGTCCCCTCCCTCCACCTGTGGTCACGCTGCTGGGGATGCAGCCCAGGGTGCAGTTGGCTTCTGGGTTGCAGTTGCACAGTGTCAATGTATGTCCAATTGTCTGTCACCCACCAGTATTCTCAAATCCTTCTCCACAGGGCCGCTCTCCATCCGTTCACCACCCAGCAGCATCGTCTCCCATCTCCTGAGGTGGGCACCGTTGCCAGTTCAGTGCCACTCTTGGTCTGATGTCCCACCCTGGGCTATCGACGGAGGAGCAGGGAAGGTGGTCTGGGAAAGTGGGTTCCCATTGGGCTGCTCTTCTTGCTGCTGTGACCTGACCTGTGGGGCCAGGACGGGACAAGAACTTGAGCCCAGTATTTGCAGTCAACCATGCTGATGTCTTTGTCGTGGGCAGGCTCCAGCTTTTCCAACCCGTGGACCAGAAATTCCCATTTCCAGAGGGAAACAAGTCAACTCCATAGACAAACCCAAAGTCCTGATGGGTGTATATTGCCCTCTGCCTTCAGCCTATCCCACCTTGAGGTTCAATTGATTCTTTTTTTTTTTTTTCTTCCATTTTCAGTGTTTTTCCTCCTTAATATCTCAAGGTGAGCTGGCTCTTCACCACAAAACTTCCAGCCGGGTGACCCCTGGGAACAGCAGCATTAGCTCCAAACGCCTCCACCCCTGGATAGCAGCACCTCTACGGAAATAACCGCTCGCAGTGTTGGGCGAGACGCCTGTGTTGGTGCCATGATCTCAGCTCTCCCTCTCCCCGGTTAATGTTTTTCCCACATGCACACCCCTCCAGAGCTGGGCTCCAGCCTGCGTTCCGCTGCGTTGGCTGTGGGGTGAAGCTCTGCCGTGGGGAGCAACCAGCGCCAGGACAAAGCCGAGCACTCCCAGGCAGCCGTGCCAGCTCTAACTTTATCCCTTCCCAACTACAACAAATGTCCTTCCCTCAGGACACCACCAAAGCTCCGGTCCGGCCTCGTCTCAACCACAAACCACAGCATGGTTTGCAGTAATGAGGGAGACGTAGAAATAAGCAGTATTATTTTACCTCCGATTTTACTTGGCGTGAGGCCCAGCCCTGTCCTTTTCTTGGGGTTCAGATATGTTTATGCATCACCAGCGACCCGTGGTTGGGCAGAGAGTGTGTTAATTTGTATTTCCTCATCGTTCATGTAATTTTTAGCAGCATCCTCTTTCTGAAAACAGAAGAGCCAGGATCCGTAGTGTTGCAACACAACGAACTTGTGATGTGTAACAATAATTCAGCTCATGTCCTGAAGACGCACACTGTAGAAGGCTTGATGCTTTCTGGATAACAAGGATGAAGTCCAAGAGGCACTGGCTTAACTCCGTCCTTTCTGGTAAAGCTGCTCCTGCTCACATGAGCCAGAGCATTGACCTCTTATCTTGGAAGACAACAAGAATTTCCATCGCTAGTAAGACTTGGCTCTCGCTGTTCAGTCTCAGCTTAGTCAGCCAGATACATGCGTTTGGGCAGGGGAGGAGCTCTCTTTTTGCACAAAGCTGTGCACCAAGGCACTGAGCTATGGATCTAACTAGACCTTGAAGAAGCGTGTGTGTGTGTATTTAGTGAGAGGGAGGACCCACTGTGTGAATAGGTATGCGTTTTCTAACACAAAATTCGGAAAAGTAGTTGTCTGACAGACGTACAGGGGAAGAAGTCTGTTGCACCATGTTTGTCCCTCCTGGACTCCAAAAGGAAGGCGTTTTGCAGCTGGAGGCCACCCAGAATACTTTGCCTTTTCCGTCCAAGGCTTCCCTTGGTGGGATGTACTCCTCAGAAAGGAGCGTCTTGGAGGTCTGTTGGGTCCTTTGGAGATGAAGGTCTGAGCCTTCAAGCCCAGGTGGCCTAGAGGACACATTACCAATCTGCTGTGCTTCTGCCGTTGGGTACCTCCAAGGCAAGTCATGTGTTGGAAGAGTTTCTTCTCTCCGGAGCTGCTCTGCAGCAGGCTGGGGCAGCAGATCTTGGCCACAGGAGGCAAAGCTGCTGAAGGAGCAACCACAAGATGGGTGCACACCAGGACGTGCATGGAAACCCAGCATGAAGAAAGGTGGGATGCGATAGCATCAAAAAGAGTCATAGGAGCTGCTCTGTATGTGGCTGCGACTTTCCAGATGACTAGCGGCTGGACATCTGGAAATCCAGGAGGTTACTCGTAAAGGCTGGAGGACAAGAGGTAACCAGTAAAAGTTGCTGCAATCTAAGCCTTTTCCTTCACTCCTAGACTTGCCCTGATGCCACTTGGGAGGGCAAGGGAAAGAGGTGTGGGGTGAAAACCAGTCATCACATCACCACACCACAGCCATCCCCTTGGCAGAGAAAGAGCGCATTGGGGATGCAGGTGCGATTTGAGATGGAATAGACAAGCAGTGGGTGGTCTGCGCAAAAAAAACCCAGACAAAAAGGCTGGGAACCACGTGCAGAAGGGATCTATCTATATACTATCTATATACTACCATATGGGCTCTTCCAGCAACTGCTCTTATGTTGCTTGAACCAATCCTGCATGTTTTCCAAACTTTATTCTGAGTCTTTCCCCTCCATCTGTCATGTAGCAAAAATACCTTTATCTGCTGTGGATAGTGTTATAACTGCTTAGTTTGTGGAATCAAGATGTCCAAATATTTTCACCATTACTTTTGTTCTCAGATGTCTTCGATTTTTCAGTGGTACTGCAATTTCTAGGTGTTTTCTCAAGATATCCATTAGAAGAGGCATTTTGGAACAAACCAACAAAAAGCTACGGAAGAGCCATGTGGGACAGTCTCCTGCAAGCCCTTGTGCCTCTTCTTCCCATGGACGGGGACATTGCTGAGAGTACCCTGAGTGAGGTAAGGACTGGTGGGACCCATGGGGAGCTGGGGATGGATTTCAGTGGCATCTCTGTGTCCCAATGGAGGAAGACTTTGGAGTGCCACAGCTTCCTGGAGTAAATACGGATAAGAGATCTTTTATTAGGGTTATTATTATAAAAGGCAAGGAAGGTGGGAGCAAGTCAGTCCTCTCCCAGTTGCAGTGTGTTCAGAGATGCTCTGGACACAAGAAGTCCTGCTCTTCCAGGGAAGCATGGGATGAAAGGATGAGGAATAGGAACCAGCCATGCTGAAGGAACGGCTGAAGTGATGCTGGAATCACCAGCATGGCCATGAGTGCCTGTTTGTACCTCCAGCAGCCAGAGCCGCAGCAGGGCAAGCTCATGGTGCCACCATGGAGGTGGTCATTGCCTGGAGGTCTCCAGCAGCCCCTTCCCTGAGTCCCAGAGCCATATCCTTGACCTGGCATTGGGTTCCCACCTGCACTGAAGTCACTATGGCCACCACTACCCACCTGCAGGTCGCTGTGACCTGGAGGAGGGAGAAGAGCCAACCCAACGTGCTTCCAGCCAACCTGAGCCAGGAGCCTGCTGTGGGCCAGGCTGCGGCCCTGCTGCGTGGAGGGTGCAGGATATGGGGGAGGAAGGACCTGTGCAGGGGACCCAGAAGATCACAAATCATAGAATCATAAAAGGGTTTGGGTTGAAGGGACGTTCCCAGCTCCCCCAGTGCCCCCCCTGCCATGACAGGGACATCTTCAGCAGCTCAGGTTGCTCAGAGCCCCGTCCAGCCTGGCCTGGGATGTCTCCAGGGATGGTTCATCCACCACCTCTCTGGGAACCTGGGCCAGGCTCTCACCACCCTCAGGGACAACAATCTCCCTTTATCCAGCCTGAATCTCCCTCCTTTAGTNTCCTCCCAGCAGAGCTGTTCCAGCCTCGCATCATTTCTGTGGCTCCTCTGGCCCTCTCCAGCAGGTCCCTGTGTGTCCTGTGCTGAGGACCCAGAGCTGGACACAGCACCAGTCCTGGCTGCAGGGAGATAAACCAGGAGTGACACAATGGGATGGAGAAGTTTTGCAGAGGAAGGGGGAGGAAGGTGACTGCTGATCTGAGCTTCTCTTCCCAGGTTCATCCCAAAAACTCAGCAAAGGTGCAGCGTGATGTTTCCTTCTGGATGCAGGGCACTTATTGAGCTACCTGCTGGCTGCCGTCAACTTTCTTTGCTTGCCAGATCAAGTGTAAGGAACATTTTCTCCCTTTCAACCCCATCGCTGTTGCCAGGAGAGCACGAGGGAGCGGGCAGGCATGCAGGGTGATGGGCACAACAGCAGCATTTACTGGCAAATATGCAAAATTCAGGGCTGTACCCAGCGGGGACTTTCTGAGATTAGGCTGGACAAGGCAGGGGGTGGCTAACACAAAGAAAACAGCCTCTCCTGTGGTGTTTCAGCCCACAGGGGAATTCAAATGTCACAACTTGGGAATTTTCCGTCTGAAGTATCTTGTAAAATGAAAAGCACCTTGCCCTGCTCTGACTCCTGCCCACGGAGGGGTTCAGTGCCAAAGTGAAAGGCTCCTAAAAATGGGCTGATCCAGGCAGGGGGGGCGATTTAGGAGCTATTGAGAAACAAGGAAGGACAAACAGTGTTAGGTCATTGCTTCTGCAAACACAGCCAGGGCTTGTTCCTCTATAAAAGGGAGAGAAAGCGGTTCCAGAGGCATCACAGACTTGGAGGGGGACAGTCTGTGACCAAGGCTGCTGCATCCCCCCCTCGGCACCTGCCTCCCCGCTCAAGCATGAAACTTGTACTCTGCACTGTGCTGTCCTTCGGGATAGTGGGTAAGTGTCTGCTGAAAGCAGTTTAGGGGGAAAAGGAGAGTCCAAACCACGCAGGACCCAAGGCTTTTCCCCTAGATGAGGCTGGTTTAGAGCTGCACCCTGTGCCAGACCCAGGCAGCTGTTAAGGATGCGAAAGCCGAGGAGCTCCTGCCAGATGCTTGCTGTGGATTTCTGTCACCGAGGATGGTGTTTGGAGCACAAATAACAGCATTTTTTTCCCTCGGGCCAGCCCGTGGAGGCTGGAGGGAGGTTTGCAGCTCCTCGTAGCGAGCTGCTGAGCACCTGGCTGGCGAGGAGGAGGAGGAGGGATGCTCGGTACCCGCTGCCAGCGAGGGTCCCTGCTCCTGTTGCTGTTGGGTGAAGGGAAAAATCACCCTCCCGCAAATTCCTGGAGAGGAGCTGGGGCTCAGCCAGGGGGGGAGAAACTAGAACAAGACCTCGCTGCCGAGCCTGTGTGTGTTGGGTTAGACCTGAAGGCAGTGACAATAAAACAGAGCTTAAATAACGGAAGACTCTGCATGCTCCTCTCTCCCCTCCTTCGCTGCTCCATCCTGCTGTTGCGGCTGCGCTTTGCTCGGTCTCCTGCATATCTTTATGCCTGAATTGTGCTGCTTCAGAGCTGGCTCTGCTTGAAAGGGTTATTTCTCTCCTGTCTGCCGATGGTTTTGGCAGGTAATGGGTAGGTAGAGAGATTGCTGCTGTCTGTACCCGCCCTGGTTAGGAAAGAGGGTTCCCCTTCTTGGAGGAGGCAGTGGGTCTCTTCTGATCCCCCACAAAGCGTGGTGGTGATTAATGTCCTGGGTGGGAAGTGCTCTCTGTGCCACCGGCATCTGGAAGTTCTCAAGCACCTTCGCTTTGCTGAGTGCTAGCACATAAACAATGTCTTGTTAACGGTGGAGAGTCCCTTCTCCTCCCCTGCATGGAAGGAGCCAAGAGGTTGGCAGGGTTGCGGCTCAAAAATCAAGTACGAGAGAACATTTCAGAGGTGAAAGAGAAAGTGGAAACAGCACGGGTTAATCTGGAGATGTCTGGATGAGATGTGCCACCAAGGGTCTGGAGGGAGTGAGCTGTGTGTGCACTCCTGCCTGGAAGGGGCAGGGTTAAGGTGAATTGTGCAGCACAGGCTGAACTTTAACTGCAAGTTTCCGAAGTTTCTGGTGCTTAGATTGCAGAAGAAGGCATGTGTCTGTGTCCTCTTGAGGTTTTTGCTTGGTTCCAGTCCCCCGGAACAACCAGTCAGCTGCATTTACTGGTTGGGGGACTCTTAGGAGAGAGGGCTGTGGAGGTGCTATGGCATCTCTGTTACTGGGTGTAGTGGAGCAGATGAGATATAAAGAGACAGTTAAATATATCAGATCATCCAGCTGCCAAGGAGGTCATGTGTGGCAATGTACTGGATATATTCTGGCCAGGTGAGAGCTGCTCTCCCTTTGTGGTTATTTGCAAAGACACTGCTTCATCGGACTGCCTTTTTCTCTCCATTTCTGCAAAGTCTTGAGTTCAATTTCTATTGAAGTGTCTAGATTTGTTCTCCTGCTCCTGTGGATGTTGCTGTGAGCTCAGGCTGCTTGAATCACGGTGCCGTGACATCCATTACCCAGGGAGAGGAATGATCCTCCCAGATGTTGGACTAGATGACCTTTGAAAGCCCTTTCCAACCCAAACTATTCTACGATTCTATGATTTCTGAAAGTCCACATGTCAGGCAAGAAAGAAACAGCCTTTCTGCATGACTTACATGTGCAAGGGAGATCCATCCCCATAGGCCAGGACTGCAGGGAACCAGAGACCGTGTATTCACAGAGAAGTTTTTTCTCTCCGCATGGTGCCTTTCTCTCTCTGAGACTATTTATTTCTGGTTCTTTCTACAGCTCTGTGTTTTGCTGCTCCCCCCAAGGCACACGTCAGATGGTGCACAATATCCTCAGCAGAAGAGAACAAATGCAATAATCTACGGGAGCTCATGCAACAAGAGAGCGTTGCGTTGAGTTGCCTGCAGAAGTCAACGTACCTTGACTGCATAAAAGCCATTTCGGTGAGTGGGCAGCAAATATTAATATCTGCGCTGGGCACTGGGGATGTTTCAGCAGCTTGGGGAAGGTTGGGGTTTCCTTTGAGCCGTTGGTTGGTACCTGTGATCCCCTTGTAGAGAAGGACTCATCCACAAGGACCTGGGAGGGACTCCAGAGAAGCGTCTTCCCTCATGTGTCCCTGCTCTTCGTTTATTGACCAAAATCTTTTTGTCGTTTAGAATAATGAAGCAGATGCTATTAGCTTGGATGGCGGTCAAGTTTTTGAGGCCGGCCTTGCGCCCTACAAGCTGAAGCCCATTGTTGCTGAGGTCTACGAACAAAGCGGAGGTACATTTTCATGCAATATTTTTAAGCCAAGTGGGGGTAACAAACTGATAGTAGGCAGGCCATCCTTTTCAAGCAGAGCTGCCACGTTATTTCTGTTGGGTGTCCAAGATGTTGCCTCTGTTTTACAGCTCACAGAGGGGAAGGGGTGTGGGGCAGTTTACACCAAAATGTGAATCATCGCCCATGGTCATAAAGTTGCTGTGATGGAAGGGGGAAGAGCCAGTGTCCCAATTCTGACGTTAGCTGCAATGAAAGTCACTGATCCCATGATGATGTGGTGGCCAAAGGAGGAGAGCACCGGGAGCAGAAATCACGGTCATCCCAAAGTGTGGCATAAAAGTTGTGCTGGTCCCAGAGATCTGCTGCTTTCAGTGACCTTGAACTATGTCGGTAAAACGCTGAACTAGACAGCACAGATAACCTGCCTATCTTCCTGTGCAATCGTCAAACAAAATAAAACAAAAGGTTTTTTTGTTATGCAGGCAACAGCAAAACAGCATTGCCATTAGTGGTTGTGGAGGAACACCCGGTTGAGATTACTGAGGCACTAGGTGCAGGCAATGCACAGAAAAAAGAAGAAAAACATGAAAAGTGCTCTGCAGCAATCCCTTCTGAGAAGACTTTGCTCTGTTGCTCCATCCCTGGTCACCTTCTGTATGGTCCTTCCTCTCTCCCATCTTTCTCTTGGGAGCTGAACAGATGATATTTCTCCATTTTTGTCTTTCTTGCCTCATGTAATGCCGCCACGTTCAAAGCTCCCGATCTCTTCTGGCCTCTGCCCTGGAGCTCAGCCTCTTTGTACACGATATTCAGGATCAAAGCAGCATGGCAGAGCCATTCCCAACACAGTAGCTAAGAAAATACAGATATTAGATGGAAGGCTGTGGTCTCTACCACCCCTAAAACTAAGTCACCTTATTCATATGTAGCATGTGATGGACTAGGTGTAATTTTAAAGACTTAGTGTGGAATTTCATTCTTGCAAGGCTTACATGTGTGCTTCAGTAGGCAACGGCATTTGAGAAAAGACTTGCCAAAGATGATTTGCCAAAAAGACTCATTGAAGCATCCTTACAAAACTATGGGCGTGTCTGACGCCTGCCCAGTGGCAAAGCACTATGTGTGTGACAGTATTTTCAGTTCGCTTACCATTACAAGTTGTAATGCACAGTGTTGGTTTGATATTGGCAGTGTAGCTCTTCCCTAAGAAAATGGGAAAAACATGGGTGTTCAAGCAAAGTTACTAACTATTTGGAAGTGCAGCGCTTTGTTCTCTGAAGGGAGGGGTTTGCCTGGATTTGAAATGTTCCTCAGACCTGCTTTTCCATCGCTTCCCTGCCTTTTCCTGCTTTGTAGGCACCACAATCAGCTACTACGCCGTGGCCGTCGTGAAGAGAGGAACAGACTTCACAATTGATGATCTGCGGGGCAAAGCCTCCTGCCACACGGGCCTGGGCAGGTCTGCGGGCTGGAACGTCCCGATCGGGACCCTCATCCACCGGAGAGACATCCAGTGGGACGGCAAAGACTCGGGCTCCATCGAGCAAGGTGAGGTGGGAACTGGGGAGATCGGTGGGCTGATGTTCAGCTGGGGTTGGTGGTACGGTGAAAGCCAAACTGACCAACCTTCTGCAGAGGTGCAGAGGTGCCTCGCAGAGCAGTTGTGTCACTGACATTCTTTGGGCGTCCCCTCCCTTCCGAGTCCTTGTAAAAGCAGATTTTAGACCAACTGTTGCTTCTTTCTCATCCATAGCCGTGGCCAATTTTTTCTCTGCCAGCTGCGTGCCTGGTGCCACCTCTGAGCAAAAACTGTGCCGCCAGTGCAAGGGGGATGCCAAAACCAAATGCTCCCGCACAGGACCTTATTCTGGCTACTCTGGAGCTTTTCAGTGAGTGAAAATATTTCCTTTGGGAAAGGAACATACACGAGTGGTCACCACACCAGGGAGGGCTGTGTTGTAACCAAGGGGTCCTGAGGACACTGAATTGATAGATCAGCTGGGAGCGCTCGTAATTAAAGATCCAATTAGTAACAATAGGCAGGCAGCTAATGGGAGAGGAGAGAGGCAGCTGGGCTGTACAGCTGTGCACAGACTGAAGACTACACAGCATTAGCATTGCGCTAAGTCCAGCTGGGATTCTGGAGCATCACTTCTCTTCCATGACATTTCCTTCCCTGCCAGCATAGCTTTTTTTGGGAAGACTATTGCTCCATGGTTGCAGTTTGTGCTGAAGCAGGAGATAGGGAGCCACAATGTCTGTTTTGGGGGGTTGTTTGTTCGTTAGGTTTGGGTTTTTTTAACATCTCTTCTGTTCCTCCCACCTGCAGCTGTCTGAAAGACGGAAAAGGAGACATCGCTTTTGTGAAGCACACAACTGTTCAAGGTAGGCCTGCGAGATCGCTTGGTTTTCTCCTTTCCAGTCCAACCTCTTGCTGCCACTCCACCCTGCAATTAGTCTACACCATGCAGACTTTCCATCCTCTCCACGTTTGCCCCAAACCTCTTCTCCTTTCACCTCTATAAACATGTTTTGCACACTGTGGACTGACTCATCCCTGTTACTGAAAAATAGGATTGTGGTGGGGTCCGCTTTTTTTTTTTTTTAATTTGGGGCTCTTCTTTGAAGAAGGAAAGCCTGCTTGATTTAAATTCAATGGTATTACCACTGATGCTGTATCTCAGAGCCAGCTGTAACATAATCGCAGCAAAGGCAGAGAGAGAAATTGTGCAGGTAACTATGCTCACCCATCCCTCTGGGAGGGTTTTTGGAGGGAATTCAGCCCAGGAGTTCACCAGCTCTGCATCTCTCAGAGATGGAAGATGCCCTGGCACACCCAGGACACACAATGAGCTCAGTGGATGGGCCAGCAAGATGCCCATGGAGCAGAGACACTTGTCCTGTGAGGAGATGCTCAGCGAGGTGGACTTGGTCAGCCTGGGGAAGAGGTGGCTTTGGGGGCACCTCAGAGCAGCCTGCCTGTGCTTACAAGATTAGCAAGAACGTGGAGCCAAGATCTTTATGGAGGTGCACAGTGGAAAGATGAGAAACAATAATCATAAGCTGAAGCACGAGAGGTCTGGAACAAATGTTTTTTCCCTCTGAGGACAGTCAGATAGTGGAACAGGTCATCCAGGGTAGCTGTGCACCCTCCATCCTTGGAGGGTTTCAAGATCCACCAGGAACAACCTGACCTGCCCCTGCTTTGAGCAGGGACTTGGACCAGAGATCTTCAGAGGTCCCTTCCCACCTGAATTCTCTTGTGATCTCTGACCCCGGCTCTGTTTTTAGCCATGACACTGGCTGCCTTCTGGCCTTCACAGACCATGTGTGGCTCCTGACCTATTCAATCCATTTGCATGGTGTTTGTAAATCTATTTGTACGTGCCTGGATGTCTCGTCACTACTGCCACGTAAATCATCTTCTTACTGTCAGGTTAGTTATGACAGAGGCAGCGATAATCTCTCTTTCACAGGCACATGCATTTTCTTTTCTGCATCGCCTTCGTATGACCACAACAACCCCATTGCCAGTGCAAAGCGGGTGTGTGCAACCTGTCTTCTGCAAAGAATTATCCCCTGAACTTCTGCACAAATAAGTTAATTACAAAGCTAACCCAGACTGTCTCTTTTTTTTTTGTCTGTTTTAATATTGACGTAACTCATGGTTCCTCCGTTCATCCAGAAAACGCCCCAGAGGAGAAGGATGAGTACGAGCTGCTGTGTCTGGATGGCACCCGTCAGCACGTGGACAACTACAAATCCTGCCACTGGGCCAGGGTGCCTGCTCACGCTGTTGTGGCTCGGGACGATAGCAAGGTTGACGACATCTGGAATTTCCTCTCAAAGGCACAGGTATCGTCATCTCTCCTTCCCCTAGCATCCTCTCTCTTCTCTCCTCTGGCTTTCCCTGTTCTCTCCAGCTTTCCAAGAGCTTCAATACAGCCATTTCCTGATTATTTTTCCCCCATGGCAGGAAAGATTTGGCGTGGGCACAAGCAGCAGCTTCCACCTCTTTGGGCCACCTGGCAAGAAGGACCCAGCCCTCAAAGACATGCTTTTCAAAGACTCTGCTATCGGGCTGAAGCGTATCCCATCACTGATGGATTCCCAGCTCTACCTGGGCTTTGAGTACTACAGTGCCATCCAGAGCCTTCAGAAAGGTAGGCAGGACACGAAATACTGGTGTTGTGTCAGTGTGAGCTGCACCGGAGAGATGGATCAGCAGATATATCTAACAGCAATTTTTCAAACATAGACACTATTCTCTGTGAAATATTCCCTGTGAAAGGTGTTCTCTTTAAAAATCACACAATCTTCACAGCCTTCACTTACATCAACAGAATGAATTTGATTCCAAAGTCAAAATAACATCGTCACCAACAAAGCTGGAAAATTTACACACGCTCCACCCTTCACCACGATTACAACCACAAAAATTGCCCACGGTTAATCAGCTAGTGGTAGGGACTGGGCATGGTCAAAACTGCTGATTAGAAAAGCCATTTGTGGGATGTAAGAGGAAGGAACACCCCAGGACACCAGGTCCAGGATTGGCCGCTTGAGGGGAACAGTGTCCTTTATTTTCATCTGGACCCATCAAGCATTTACCGATATCCCAGCTGGCTTTCTGAGAGTCAAACGTCCCACAAATAACCTCCAAAATCCACTTAAAATGGATAATTGCTCAGAGATCTTTGTGGTAGCCTCGGCTGCTATGGCATTTATAGAAAGGAGTGCGTGGCCTCATGTAGCACAAAACCAGATTATTTAAACGTCACTTCGCAGAAACGTAACTAGGTTGTATTTTTCCAGCTCGGTCTGGTCTTAGTCTCATGGTTGTCTGGGCTGTGAGGTCTGGAGAAACACCAAGTATATTATAGGCAGCAATACCAAGTACTACTAACACACGGTGGTCTGGCGGCTGCGATATTTTAGCCAACACGAATCTGAGTGAACAGCTTGTCTCACGCAGAAAGTCTCCTTTCTGACCTGCAAGTTGGTTTTTTTGAGCATCCTTCAGCTTACTAAACATGAGCGTCTTACTCGGGGCAGCAGCGGGTTCATGTGTACAGATGGTTTCGTGACTCAGTCCCACGCACCCAGAAAGTAGCTTTTTTTGTGTGTGTGTGTGTGTGGCCTTATTGTTCTCTGGGCTTATTTTTCCTCCGGTTTGCCAGACCAGCTGAGCTCCAGCCGCAGAGAAAACAAGATGCGGTGGTGCGCGGTGGGCAAGAACGAGAAGAGCAAGTGTGACCTCTGGAGCGTGGTGAGCAACGGGGAGGTGGAGTGCACCGTGGCAGACGACACCAAGAGCTGCATCGTGAAGATCATGGTATGGCTGGTTTTTTCCTCCTTTTCTTCTCCCTGTGAACCTTTCGGCATTGCTTCTTTCAGCCTGGGAATAGATGGGGCAGAGAGGGGGAAGATTTTGAAATAAAACATTGGGAGCTTTGTGAGAAAGACCAGTGGGCAGAAACCAACCTCGTCACAGGGAAAAGGCTCGACTGGTTTTTCATCAGTTAACATTTAAAAAAAATAATATTGAGGTTTCCTAAATAAAAAGCACTTTTCTGGTGTGAAGTAACTTTTTATTTGTAAAGGGAAGGCGAAATACAGGTTTTGAAAAAGGCAGAGTAAAACAGTTGCCTGTTTAGAAGAGAAGTGGTTCTGTAGCGCAGGCGAGGATGCTGGTAGCAGCTCGGAGGGCTGGGTCGGTACTGTGAAGACAGCACAAAATGCAAACTCGAAAGGACAGGTGAGATAAGGAAATTTGTTTGGTAGGGAAACAGGCGAGGAGAGACACATGCCAGAGCCTGCAAGTGTCTGGGGAGGGACAATTTCAAAACTCCCTCTGCATCAGTGAGACATTGCCTGTCCATACGCTAAGGGGTGGCTTCCAATGTCCCCTTGGCCCCAAGCCTTTCTCCCTTAACCAACTGCTTCATTTACAACCTGATTTCTGAAAAACACTGCTCTGGGGACATACAATGTTGTTTCATCGCTGCTCTGGGGACACAGAGCATCATTGCTGCACCCTTTTCATTGCAGAAAGGCGAAGCAGATGCGATCAGTTTGGATGGAGGTTTTGTCTATACAGCCGGCGTGTGCGGCTTGGTGCCGGTGATCGGAGAAAGCTATGAGGGTAAGCACGGCCTGGGCTGTCCCTCCAGGTTCAAAATATGGGATGAGTGGCTGACACTGTCAGGCTGTGCTGCCATCCAGAGACCTGGACAGGCTGGAGAGCTGGGTGGGGAAAAATTAATGAAATATAACAAGGGCAAGTGTAGAGTCTGACATCTGGGCAGGAACAACCCCAGGTTCCAGTATAAGTTGGGGAACGACCTGTTGGAGAGCAGGGTAGGGGAAAGGGAGCTGGGGGTCCTGGGGACAGCAGGGTG